>VZTE01001416.1:254572-315517 GCA_013397775.1 Eulacestoma nigropectus | reverse complement strand
AATTTATCAAGGGCTCTTCATGGCACCTGGACCACAAAAAAATAGACCCCCTGACACCCCTAATCTTGTGCATAAGCTTCTGATTCCATCATTTGTAAGGTTTTAACCTCTCTCTGTATTTCTGGGCACTCTCTTTTAAAATGTCCCAATTTTCCACAATAGAAACTTTCCTTGGGACCTGTCTGCCAGGTGGTCATCCACCATCCTCTTCCCTGGGGTCTCCGAACGTTAGGCTGAAAACTTCCCTTGGCCACTCCTCTTCCTCTCCCAGCCTCATTTTCAGTTTGCCGTTTTAGTACTTGGTCTACAGGGGCCACCATTAACTTGGTCTCATTTTTCTGTTTTTCATCATCCCTTCTAACATAAACTTTCTGAGCTTCCCTCAACAAATCACTTAATTCTTTCTGGCTCCAATCCTCTATTTTTTCCAATTTCTTCTTTATGTCTGGCCATGCTTTGGTAAAAAAACTTACTTTTAATTGTTCTCGGCCTGCAGCACTTTCAGGATCTATTCGGGAATACTGCTGCATATTCTTTCTGAGCCTTTGTAACCAGGCAGTGGGTGGCTCATCTCACTGCTGTTCATTTTCAAATGCCTTTTCAAAATTCTATCCTTTTGGTGCTGCCCCCTTAATTTCCCTTATCAACAACCTTCTATAATTGGACATATTATTCCTTCCCTCGATTGTATTCTGATCCCAACTAGGTCTTACTAGGGGGAATTTCTGTTCACCAGGTATTCCCGCTTGAACACTGGGTGNGAATTTCTGTTCACCAGGTATTCCCGCTTGAACACTGGGTGGATTTTCTCTCTCCCATATTCTAATTCCTGCAATTCTTATCATTTGTCTTTCTTCTGGGGTAAATAGGGTTTCTAAAATAGATTGCATTTCCTCCCAGGTGTAAATATTTGGGCCTAAGAACTGATCCATTTGTTCTGCTAGCCCTAAGGCATCCTCTAATATAGTAGTCATTTCCCTTTTAAATTCTCTTACTTCCATACTGTTTAGAGGTACGTAAACAAACCCTACCCCTCCTTGTCCTCCATGCATAGGTACCTCCCTCAGGGGAAACATGGGACATATTTGTGTTAGCATCCGAGGTGGTTCTTGAAAGGGGGAAGGGGAAATTTTGGACATCTCTCTTTAATTGTGCTAGCTCTGTAGTCCTTGTCCTCTGTGTCTGTCCTATTTTGAGATTTTATCGTTTCAGTAAAACCAGCCCCACTACATGGGCCCGCCATTTTGTGGGGACCAGCCCCACCACACAAGTCTGCCGTTTTAGGGGGACCAGCCCTGCCACTATCATCCCCTTGCTGCTCTGCTGCTTCTCCCTCTAAATTTAGATGATTCGGTACCCTGTCAGGCACACAGGGGAGGGTGTAAGTAGTCTAAGTGGTCCCGTTTTTCCTTCTATCTCTCCCCTTTAAGCTCCCTTAAGTTCTTGGTCACAAATATGGACAAATATTTCTCCAGCAGATAGCATAATCCCACTCTTCTATCTTGTGAGGTTCTTCCATGTTTACATAAAAATTTAGTGCCTGACATACTCATTTGTCCAACAACCCACCAGCCCCACAATACAATAGGTCTGGACAATACGTTCCTTCGTCCTATGTCCATTCAAACAAACAATACCGGATCATTTTTCCTTGGTCTTTCCCCTGGGTACAAGACCACTCCTGTTGTCCCCAGCTCCTGAGCATCCTCCCTATGGGACTGTCTGGAGGTATGCTCGCAGTGGAGCCCTTACCTGACCTTCCTGCTACAGCTGTTGCCCATTTCCTAGTACTCCCCTGAAGGACCCTTTTCTCTCAAAACAACTCGCTGGCTTCGTCCCTTCACTGGCTGCAACCCTCGGGGGATAATGGAACCACAGTTCCACACCCACTTTGCAGGCAATTCTGCATCTCAAACGCACTCGCTCTGTCCTGCTTTCCCCAGACACCCAGGTAATACCTGACAGCAAATTTCTTAGCTGGGTCCCGTGCATGGATGTTACCAGCTGATGCGCATGAACTCTGCCCCTTCTCTCTCTCTACCTTTCCTCTACCCTCTTTTGCTTCGAGAGTCCCCTGTCTGGGTCTCATCTGCAGCCCTCACGGGGCACGACAGCAGCTCAGGGCTGCCGAAATCAGCAGGGTGCACCTTCCCCTCCTCCCATTGTCCTACCACACAGGATCAGAGGTCAGGTATCCCAGATAAGTCCCCAAATTGTTAGAAATGAACTACCTTTTAGATACAATTAAATGGAGACAAAGTCGTCAAAGCAAAATAAAACTGTTTATAAGATTCGGCTGAGCTGGGTGTGCGCCTCCCTCCCCCGAGAGCCGAGCACACACACCCCCTTGAGCGCTGTAGGCAGTCAGAAAGAATGTGAGTTTCTAAGTATCCAGCCAACGCGAAAAAGGGACAGGGACCCCACTATTTGAGGAAGGGTATAAAAGTTTGTGCATTTTAGAGAGAGGTGCCTCCTCAGTGAGATGCACCTGACTCAGGTGACTCGTTTATATCAATAAATAAGCGTTGCTTTGATGACTTTGTCCTCTTTCAACTTTATCAGCAAGAGAATATTTCTTACAAGCATCAAGAGAGGAAGTTGTGACCTGGACTGACGAGCAAAGGGCTCAGGCTGATGTGGACAGGAGAAACTCCCTGCCAGCAAAACAGGGCAGAAGGCCCAGCCCACACAAACAAGGATGTGCAAAGAGGACTTTGTGCATTATGGTGAAACTTCTCCCAGCTTTTACACAAGATCATCATAACTGGGTGCCTCTCTACATGCATGGAGCATGTAGTCACTACACACTTCACCTGACTGCCATGGCTTTTCAAATACAAAGGATGAGGATCTTGAGATGCAACTCATTAGGTCCCAAGATTTGTAGATATTCAAAATCAAAGCTCATCTGCAAAAGCCGAAGTTTGTTAATTTGCAGGGATAACAAGTCTTTTGCAAGACCATTCTTGACATAATCCCAGAAATGGTTTTATCCATGTGTAGAAGGTTATGTTGTGGATTTTTTCTGTCTAGGTAGAAAATCAGTATGAGAAGGAAAACAAGAACACAAGGCTCTGTTAACTTCACAATGAGACATGAAATTTTTCTTGTAGGAGGCTTATTTGCTTGCTAAAATTACATTTGTGGGTGGCAGAGTGGGAAGGAGCTGCTGGATACCCAGAGATGAAATGGTAACTTCAACTCGGCTGCCCCTTGGTAGCATAAGACAATTAGTGTAAGGAAGTTACGAGCACTGCTTTGTCCCTTTGTAGAAAAATGCAGCTAACAGTGAGGGCTATGAGTTTGAAACAAAGCTTTGGAAGTCACAGGCAGGGGAAAGAGCTTGTCTGAGAGCCAAAGATGCAGTGCTTCAGCCAAAGGTGATACACAATAATCCCTATATTCGAAGTTATGTGTAAGGGTGAAATAAATGAAGAATGGAAGAATTGTATTCCCCCTTTAGGAGTAGGATAGACTGAATGCTGACCCTGTGCATAAGCAACAGAGGTGAAAAGGCAAGATGGAGAAATTCCTAATTGTCTTAGTCTCTAAACCACCAAATACTCTGGCACATAAGAAAATTATATCTGGAAACTAAAAATCAAGGACACTCTCTATGTACACAGAGGTCCATACACATAAGTAATAAAGAATGCCACCGAGGGGAAATTAGTGGTAAAAAAACCTGCTTAAATTGTTACCTGGGGAAAATTCATAATGACTGTCAAGATAACCCTATTAGCCACAATTACACTGTAGTTAGCAGCCCTTGGTTTATGGCCTCCACCAGAGGCCAATAAATTGCCATTTAACTACTGGCACTTTAACTAGCCAGTAAAAATATCCTCTGAGCAAAGTTGAAACTGGGAGGGTTTTTACTTCTTGTCATTAGACTAACTCATTCACTTACAAATGAACTGCTTTTATATTGCAGGGTTCTGGTTGTTATTTTTTACCCACAGAGATATTACACAGAATATTGATTTTAAAGATTTGTGTTATAATTACCAGACAACTGACCTTTTCTTAATATTAAAAGAGCTGGTAAGATTTTCACTTTTGAAGTGAACCTCCTTATTTCATCCTCCCTCTTACCCTGCTGTTGGTTCACATCTCTGACTGGATGAAATGGATCCTTCTTGGTAGAACTAAATGGGAAGAAATGTTCAGAAGATCACGTAATGCACTCCAGCTGCTGACAGCTGTTTGCTCTGTTCAAGCTAGTGCAGAAAAAACTCAGAGCAAAATCCTCTCAAATCCTCTCAAGTGTGCAGGACTAGAGATTTCCCTACACACTTTGCTCCGATCAGACAATGTAGGAACAACATCCTAACACATTTTTGAAAAGAGCTCTATTTGGCTTTAATAATAGTGAAATTTGGATTTTTATCTGAGTCTAAACCATGAAATAGAAAGCGTTTCCACTTTTAAGGGTCTTCTATTTCTGTCCACGAAGCAGCAACATCAGGATTGTCAGATTTTAAGAACAGAGTTTAACAATACAAAACAATGCATCCAGAGAAAAGTCAAAAAGTAATCCATTGTCTTAAAAGAGTTAGCTGATGGTCTGATGAGACAGAAAAAACTCTTAGCACTTCTGTCAATGAACATACAGGTCTGCTTGTGGAAAGCTTTAAAGGACTCAAACATAGAGGGTCATCTCTGCAAGACTTGGTATTTTTTGGCCAGGGAGCCTTGACTAGTGGCGGAGAAAGGGCAGAAGATTGCGATTGCCACAGACAGAGGCACATCTGAAATTAGTTTTCACCAATTATTCTTATTATACAGGAATATCTATTTGTGCTTTCCCAATGGGACTATTTATTGATTTCTTTTCACATATCTAAAGTGCGTCTCATTTGCAAGGTGAGACTTTTTTTTACATGCACATTAAAAAAAAAAAAAAAATCATTCTGAAATGGTGGCATTCCAAAGAATCCCAAACATTACTGTGCAAGGCACAATTAAATGAGTAGGGCCTTTCTACAGGATTTATAATTGTCGAAGTATTGTAAAATTTTTTTCCCAAAAAGCCTGTTCTGGTAACAATTCTCTCATGGTGACTATCAGCTTACTTATTTTACAGAGAATTAGTTAATGGTGTTTTAAGCAAGCCAAGGAGTGATGACTGGCAGCACCTGAAGGAGCAAGAACTAGACGAAGGCAGGTCATGCCAACCCACTGGCACTACAAAGGTCAGAAATAAGGGATTAGAGACGGCATCACAGACAGTGAGGTACATTACTTTTTAACTTGACCTACCCACAAGGGTTTGCCACCACTGAGATGTCTCTACAGACAGACAGGGTTACAGAAAGTTATGCCTCTAACATACCCCACCTATAGAAAGTAGGAGTGGTTTCAATCCTAATACATTCTTTGAAGGCAGGTCTCATACACTTCGAAGCCGACTGGTATGAAAAAGATGAGCATTTTTCCTGAGAAAGGATAGCAACCTGCACTTTTATCACTACCAGATAAAAACAGTAAGCCCAGTAGGATAACTATTACAGTCACCCAAGTAAGCAAGAAACTTTTTTTTACACATCTTCTTCACACAGTTTGGAGTGAGGATTCAAACAAACACCTCTCTTATTTGACTTTCTAGTCAAATACATTAATAATACGGCTGCATGTATTTAAGGGTTTTGCCAACCTCAGCTGTTGAAACTGTTCTGCTTTCTGTAAAACACTTGCTTGGTAATGGCAGCAAAGGACAGATCCAAGAAGAGCCTATAAGATAAAGTACTCCAATTAGAAAATGCAGCCCTTGTTCCTCTGCAACACTTGTTATATACTTTCTATCATTAACTGGAAAATGTAAACAGTCTGGGATTTAAAGACCAAAATTAAGATTAGAAACTTTACCACTAAGACCTTATCCACTTGCCTCTTTCCCCTTTATCCTCTGACTTCAGCTTCTTAATTTCTCTTTTCTGCCCTTCCCCTGACCCACACGGAGCTGCTTTGGGAGAAGGGGCCAGTACAGCAAGGACAGGGTGGCCTTGTTTCCTTCTTCAGTTCTACTTCCAAGAGAATCAAACACCGAAAATTTCAGACTACAGGCAAGGCCTAGGTCTGGTGTGAGACTTTCCCAGGCCAAGGTGTCTCCACCAGTTGGGTCTGGGAGACAAGGAGCTGTGCAGAAGTGCTGGATCAAGTGGCTTGTCTCTAGTGAACATAGGCTGTCCCTGGGTATGAACCAAGGCTGGAATTTAAAATGTACCCATCAGGGCTGGGCTAGTTTCACCTGACTTCAGCTATTTAAAATAGCTGTTTCCTCCTCTCCTGGGCAATAGCAATAGGCATTTCCAGAAGATAATTCAATCCAATCTACGATGTTGCCACTCACCTCACTACAGAGGCAGCTTACATGTTTAGTTTGCTGAATTTAGGTGAAATACCTCTCAAGCATTGAAGTATGCCTCCAGTCTCTTTTGAGGCACCTAAGACTTCTGGACCTAAGTTTGGGTAAAGCTAGCCTCTTGTAACACCACAAAATGGTGTTTATTTGATAACAGCTCCCAGGTGTTACTCTCCCAAGATGTGAAAGACTAAGGCAGAAGAGGAATTTCAACTTGCCTCTCCCAAACTCCAGCAGAACACTCACCACCACTACACTCTAAACAACTCCACCATCACCAGCCAAACATGAGTGAGCAAGTCAAGTACCTGCCCAAAAGTCCTGCAAGTAAACCAGGCAGATGACCAACATGTGAATCTGGCTGGGAAGGTAGGTACAACCCTCAAGACTGCTTTAGTTTTCTCTGCTCAGCAGCAAAACACAGATTCTTTAAGGGAGCTTACAGGACTGAGAAGCAGAGATCCTAGAGAAACATCTGGGTTCAAGCTGAAAAGGCTTTACTGTGTGTCTGAGTTTTGGATTTAGATACCTCACACACAAACTAGACATACAAAACTTCTGTAGACCCAGCCCTTAGCACATGCTAGAATCAATGACACATACATACTTCGTGTACAAAAAGGAGTACTCTTCTATTGTTAAAAGTGGAGATGGAAGTGGAAATTAAGGTTTAAACTAGTGTAAAATAATTCCTATAAATAAGTTACTGGCACTCCCCATATGACACACTTTTTTATATCTAGTTAATGAGTCCTGATACATATCCCTGCACAAAGACAGTAATCAATCTTACTGTTCACAGTTAATTTACTAACAGCAGCTTTTAATGTCAACGAAGTTTAGTTTACAAACATAAAGAATTCTGAATCAGATCAGATGCAATTGTTTTACATCAGCATCAGAAATTTACCTGCACACTTATAATTGATCTGTGGCTATGTTGCTCTCCATAACAAGATAATTAATGAGAATGATAAAATCTAACAGACAACACTGATCCCCACAATCCTTGTTTGTTTTGAACACAGTTGAAGAGAAGTAGCAGCACAATACAGAGAATGCTTATCTTGTAAAAAACACAGAATACTTGGGGGAAAAAAAGGAATCATTACTAGTCCTGTTTGGACATTGTATAGACAGCAGTCTTCAATAGCTGGAACAGGGAAAGAAAGAAAAGAATTTCTATCAGTCAAGACATAGATGGGCATTAAATAACCAAAGCATGAAAATTTCAGTGTAAAACACCATAGCTGCACTTACATAAAGAAAATGAATGCAAGATTTTAAACTGTGCTGTGTGCCTCTTCTCAGAAGAGAAGAAAGCCATGAGACTCCTGGGCTTTTTTTCAAAACATGTCCACTAATGAAACTCTCATGAGGCAGTACAAACCTTGCAGCATTGCTTGCTTCACTTTGGAGTGTATGTAAATAAAGAGCCACTTGCACAGCCTCAAAACTCATCAAACAAATGCATGGTAGCCATAACGTTAAAGTAAGTGAATGTAAATAATTGGTGATCTATTTTCTGGCAGTAGAGCAGCAGCCTGAAAGGAAAACCAATACCAAAGGTCTGTAACTTCACCATGAGAACAAAAGGTTGTACTCTCAGGTTGTGTTCCACTTAACAGATGCTCTATATGCAGACTTTTCTTCCAGACAGGTTTTCCAGGAAGAAAAAAAAGAATTTTTGGTTTGACAGGCAATTCAGCCTACTATTTCTTTTTATAATATCCTTGTTTAGGAGCCTTCTGTACACACAAAATAAAGGATTAGGCATACAGTCTCTGCCAGGCCTGCAACATGCTTACTAACGAAGTTGTCAGACTTCACAATTACAGAGAACTATCATCATCTGTTGTTAGAAGCTCTGTTAGCATATGGTTAGGAATGCTCTAGAAGATACTTTAAAAACCCTTTTGAGTAAGCCTAATATCCAAGGCTAGCCTAAGAAAAAGGCAAACAACAGACAGCATCAGTTATGGCTGACTGGTTGTTGCATTAAAATACCGATGATCACATTACAAGCCTCCTGCAGAGCTTGTGGTGTTAGACTGACACCTGTGAGAGTAAGCTCCTACAGGTATGACAGCTGCCTTCTGTGTACAGTAAACATACACATATTTAAAGCTCCTTTTGCCTTCTACAGCAATTTCCATGACTCATTTCACTGATACATCTACCAGATAAGATTATTTCTCACACACCTCAACTTCTAGCTGTAATACAAAACTTAGCAAAGCAACATTTCAATTGTGATTAGGTTTATCATGTCTACATTTCTTGGTATGTATCCGACATAACTGCTTTTAAGTTTTGGCACTTTCAATTTACCTTCACACTGTGCGATTAGCCTTGCAGCTGAAATACTCCATATATACTTAGCAAATCACCTGGTTATACTAAGTTCTGTAATTTTACGGACTCTTCTGTATAATTTATTCATTTCTTCTTTAGTTTTACAGAAAATAATTTTCTGTTCCAGGGTTATTCTGGTCTGAGAGTTCTCCAGTAACTTGAAAAGAGGATTTTTATAATGCCTCTCAGGAGGGATGCAGCAGTAACACAGATCACTGTGTTCTTGCAAGTATCTCGGCAAACACTACAAAGGAACTGTACAACTGGGATCCTGAGGGAACGGTTCCTGATCTTAGTTTCCCACACACTGTCTTTTCAATAAACTGGCCTGGTTTGCAGCTGCTGGTCATAAATTTACACGTTATTTAGCAAAGGGAAACAAGCATCTGCAAGAAGTATAACAATTGTATTCAGCACATTCCTATCCAATATCCTATCCATCCTATTTGGCTGGGAGACAAACCGACACTTTATTTATAGATTATCTGCCCAGCACGTGGTCTACATCCCCAATTTTTGTGCACCCCACCAGGGGTCACTTACACCACCTTACTGACGTTCGTCAGCAGGGGGGGCAACAATTCTTCCATTATAATAATTAAAATATTTACACACTGCACAGTCACTCTTTAACATACACACATATTCTTACTGGTATACACATCTAAAACATTTTGCAAAGACTGACACATTGTGGGGTTTCCAAGCATGAAAAAATCTGTAGCCTTCTGTAACACAGACAATTGGAGGGCCTGTGGAGGGAAAAAAAAAAGTGTTCCCTCTTAAGTTTAAGCTCCCTCCGCTCTCTCCAGAGACCATTCACTAGCTTCAAAATACCCACATTTGACATTAACTAAAGCTCTCTTGGAAAAACCCACAAGTTAAATCAGTTAAAAAAAACCGTGTTAAACCAAGTAGTACTTAGAGCATTGAGTATTTCATGTGTAATACAGAGTTACTCAGATACACACTTGAATATTTAATATGTAAAAAATAAAGTGCTTTCTATCAGGTCCCAATGCAGGGACATTATAAAACATTTGAACGACTGTAAAACAGATACATAGAATACTGAATCAAACATACATGAAAACAGTTAACATCCAATCTGGTGGATGCCCCAAGACAAAACATCCCTTCATATACATGGTATATACATATATATTCATCTTTACTCAATATATTATGACAATATATATTTCAAAATTCTGTTACAGTCCAAAAAAAATTCCTACAAATATGCAGCAAGGATCAAGCACAGAAGTCCAAGACTGACAAAGAATTTGCTATCCCTGCCCACACCACCACCTCCACTCCTGGGAAAGATACGCCAGTGCTCTTTGCTGGGGTGCAGCGCCTCCACATCCTGCAAGGCACTGTGAGCAGCAGCTGTGAAGTTGGCATCGCCAGTGGTGAGCAGATCAAACACACACGAGTAAAAATAGATGTCCTTCACAAGCATCTTCTCATGGCATTTGGTGGTAGCTGTTTCCAGTGTGTACCCCGACTGGGGATGAGCTGCAGCACCCCAAGGAAGGAACTTTCCCACGACGGGCAAGGGCAAGTGGCCGCTCTGATCAATGCGTTCACTGGAAGGGCAGCCGTTCACGCACAGCTGCAGATCCTGGCTCTCCTCGTAGGCCATGACCAACTCCTGGGGCATGCGAATGGCCAGGGTCAGGTAGTGCCCCAGCTGGCGGATATACACCGTGGTCCCGATGTACCTAGCATGCATCTCTATGTATTTGCCACTGACTTTCTCCACGATGTGCAAGCTCCTGGTGTTCCCATCTCCTCCACTTGTTGTACCATCAACAAAAGCTGCAGGCAAGTCATCAGTCACTGCTTGATACACTTTTTGATCTGTACAGTCTTGGTATGATTTGAAGATAATAGTTATCTGTGGGGGAGGGGAAAAAAAAAAAGCAAAGTTAGTGGAAAGAAATCATCATCTCAACCCCTCTTCCATTTTGTAACTGCGTACATCTGGAACTGCCCACTACCTTAAAACTTGACAGTTGTCCACAACTCATGCCTAAGGAAAACAGCCTGTACACATGCTTAAAGCAGTATTTTACCAGATGTTAAATGTTAAATTTGTTCTTATGTTGGCCTGGAAGCAAGACTATTAGCATGTGGCAACAACCTTGAGGTCAGGAAAGGAAAATGCTTTATATTTAATTACGCATCACAACTACCTCCTGCCTTACGGTTTCTTAACACTTTGGAATGCATCTTGCAATGACAGAGAAGCATAAGGACTGAGTAATTCCCACACTGCTGACCACTATGGCAAAACCAGAATGAGACCATGCAAAACCAGAGAAAGGTATAATCAGGACCAGGAAGAACAACTAGTAAAATAACGGCTTAGGGCTCCTGGATACATTAATCCTAGGAACTGGGAGATTTGACACTTAAGACACTGCTGCTACAAAATGTGCCCACAGAGAAACAAAGCAAGACTGAGAGATACTCAAACACGTGCCTTTGAAGAGTGAGTTTGACTTCCAACACCAAAATCATTAGCATAAAGCAATTAATTTTTTTTTTTCTTTAAGATTAGAACTAGTCTTTTAAACCTTTCTACTTATTGGAGTAAGTCACAACAAAAGAAGCAGCAGGTCCTCCAGTCTTACTTGAAGGGAATAACTAGGCTATATGGCAGACCAAGTTTGGAGTGTCTAGCAGCTCTTCCTAATACAAAAAATATAATGAGAGTTCACATCTAAATATTACAAACAGATATGCTACTTCCTTTAGAGTTCTAGAGGGGAAGGACTTCTTGAAAAGGTCAAAAGACATTCTGCACCAAGAATAGGTATTTTAGTAATTATTTTCATCATTGACTGATTATATCATATTAGTTACAGTCTACAATTTAAGCAGTCTGCTAAAAGACTCAGATTACTCCAAAACATATCGCAAGGGATTTTTAAACTAGTGTTAAACTTAAAATCTGTTTCACAGCAACCTCACATTTTAGTTTCAGTTAACCACCACACTTCTGCACAACAACTTTTACTTCTGCCCCTCTGTTTTAAAGTAAGAGCCAGAGGTTAAATCAAGCGCCAATTACAAACAATTTGAATAAAACCTCTGCCCTCATTAGCCTCACCTCTTTATACCACTTGTATAAGACACAAGTCTTTCCACCTGTCTCCTCCCTCTGCAACAATTTCTTCTTTGGAGTATGCAGACATACCCTAAACAATATTACATTTATTTTCAGTATTTGGTTTATCCCAGGTGGTTGATGCTTTGTCAGTGTTTGTCCCACAACACAGACAATACTCACTATTTTGACTTCCTATGTTCTCACTAGTGCTGATTGGATTTTTCTAATCATTCTTCCTTGCAGTAATCAGTTATACAGCCTGAGATGTATCAGCTATATAGCTTGAATCAAGTAATTTGGTAAACTGATGTCTGTGAACCACAGCTGAGCTGGAATGCTTATTCCCAAAATCCAGAAAATGCACAAGTGCCCCTGTTGCTGTAAAGATCACCTCACAGCTTTGTGCTTAGTAATGTAAGCTCAGCAACCTACAGAAGAGAAACTTGAGGTCTCTCAAGTGATTAGTATTCCTGCATATAATCCAGGCCATAATGCAGTAAAAGGCCTTTTATTTTGCATAACACAGTTTGGATGAAACAGACTTCTATCTCAGCCAGCTCAGACAAAGAAGCACTGCTATTTCCTTGAGAACATTTGCATTGTTCTGCAAGGGAAGAATGATTTACACATCTACAGAAGTAAAACTCTAAGTCTCCTTAGCACTTGAACAAGCCTGCAGTCAAAAAGAGTTCATTGTTTTAATGAGACACTGAACTGGCTGCTTGCTAAAACATTTCAACAAGGCACTTGGCAAAATTTAGCAGGAAGCAGCTACCAAACTGCTCTCTCCAGAACTCCCTCATTTCCAAGAATGAATGCACACCATTTCAGAATACAGAGAAAAAACAAGAAGCCTTCACCCTAATTTAAGATTAGCAATAACACTGGATGCTGTATGAGAGGTGAAAAACTACAAGATGAATAAAGGCCTCCATGTACGTTGCAAGGACACTCCAAACAGAGAATCAACAGAGACCATTAAGATTTTCAAAGGACATGCTTGTATTTAAACACTGCAGCTCAAAACACTGGTTTTAAATATTCTGTTGCCTGTCATGTGACATCCATCTAATCCATAGGCCAGATAAGTAAAACCAGAGTACTGCTGGTTTTTTCATCTTTCAGGGTGCCTCACTGCAGAAGAGCTCTCTATGTACCCACAGTACTTTTCACACTCCGTCTGGGTCCCAAGAACACCTTCACAAAGCTGCTTATGCAGTACTATTTACAGACTAGAGATGAGCTGCCCTTTCTAAACTTAGGATGGAAAAACCCAAACGCCAAAGTCTTCATATGAAGAAAGATTTTTGAAACTATTGATGTATCAGCCTTGTTCTTTGGGCACATAGAGAGCTCTTCTGCAGTGAGGCACCCTGAAAGATGAAAATAAAGGTTTCCAGAGGCTTATCTGAGGATACAATAAACAAACATCAGCTATAGTAAGATTACTGAACCAAAACAAACCCCACACATACAATTTGCACATTTCATTTTGGACTTCATCCTCCCACTCCTAGTGATGCCAGTACTGATGAGTACACTGATCACAAAGCCTTCTTAAATTCCACTGCACATGCATAACTTTTCAAAGATGGTGTTACTGAGCTGTAAAACTGCAGTTTCTGGAAGACGTTAATGTATTTGTAGAAGGTGCCTGGCTTGCGTGTCTTAAAAACAACACTTTCAACTCCTGAGTTCTTGTACGTGTCCTCCCTAGTGCCACTATACAATTAGAATGATGAAGGTACCACTATATGTTGTTGTTTTATTAAGCATTTCATAGAATCCTAGAATTGTTCAGGTTGAAAAAGACCTCTAACATTATCAACTTCAACCATTGTTGTAACAGTGGTGAGCTTGGGGAGGAGTGAGTGAAAAAGTGCCCAGTGGAAAAGGACCTAGGGATGCTGGTTGACAGCTGGCGGAACATGAGCCAGCGTGGGTCTAGGGGGCCAAGAACATCCTGGCTTGGGTCAGACACAGTGTAGCCAGCTGGACCAGGGCAGTACCCTGTACTCAGCACTGCTGAGGTCACACCTCAAAAACTGTGTTCAGTTTTGGGCCTCACACAACCAGAAAAAAATTGAGGTGCTGGATTGAGTCCAGAGGAGGGAAACAGAGCTGGGAAGGGCCTGAAGCACAAGCCTCATGGAGGGAGGCTGAGGGAGCTGGGGGTGTTCAGCCTGGAGAAAAGGAAGCTCAAGGGAGATCTCACTGCTCTCTACAACTCTCTGAGAGGAGGTTGTAGCCAGGTGGGAGTCAGTTTTTCCTCTCAAGTTGCAAGTGATAGGATGAGAGGAAATGGCCTTAAGCTGTGCTGTGGAGATTGAGATTGGATATAAGAGAAAATTTCTTCACTGAAAGAGCTGTCAAGCATTGGAGCAGGCTTCCCAGCCTCTTGAGTCATCATGCCAAAAAATGTTTAAAGACATGGCACTTACAGACCACGTTTAGTGGTGGAATTGACAGTTTGCAACCGGACTCGATGTTAAAGGTCTTTTCCAACCTAAATGATTGTATATAACCTCCAACAAAACTGTAGTATAAGCTACTTCTGCAAAGTAAGACAAATTCATCTCTGCCTTAGGCAAAATGTCCATAAAGATGAAAAGAATAATGATACGTGACCAGTTACCTGATCCTTCTACTTCTTAAAACATGTACAACATTTATCTTCCAGTTACCTTTCAGCTGTTTTTCTATTACACTGTGCTCACTCTGCAATGATTTCCTGAAATATTGAAGCCATGCTACAAAAGAGATATTTAAAATGTTTTGACTCTGGGAAAAAGAACATTTATCCCCAAAATTCCCTTACTCTGCTGATAGCACCAATTCCCAGGTTCCAAGGTTTATACCCAATAAATTACTACAGTAAAAAGCGCCATAGTTTTTTTCCTTCTCTGTGTCCTTAAATTCACTCTCTCACCCTCAAGCTATCTATTTTAAAACACCTGGACAGGAAAACCTCCATTTCCAATTAATGCAAACAAGAAGATACCTCCAAACAAGAAGAAAAGCTTTCCATTGGCAAGCCCAATCATCTCTGCCTCATTTGCTATTCAGGGACAATTACTCTACTGATATCAGCCCAATCATCTCTGCCTCATTTGCTATTCAGGGACAATTACTCTACTGATATCCAGAACACCTGTCACAGCAGCAAAAGGCAATAAAAGACTTTGTACTCCTCCAAATAAAGCACACAATAAATAAACTTTTAAGAACCTCAACCTTCTATTTAATGCACTCTAAAATACCCTTCCTACGTGCTCCCTGTAACGGGCATTTATTCTCAGGGAACCACTTCAGACAGAGAAGCTCTTTATCTAGAGCTGGAGAAATCAAACATAAATAATGTCAGTGACCTACTCAAAACCCATACAAGAAGTCTGTCAGAAAGAAAAAGAAAGAAGAGCTTAAACTCAGCTTCCCAGTTACTTGGTGACGATCCTCCTACTCCATCTGAAAGGCCCTAGGATCCTATGCCAAGGGGCATAAGCACATCAGGCAAGCTCAAAAAAACGGGAGTTTCAAGTTTCAGCTAAACCACAGAACACAGAATAGCTTTGTTCATGGTGAAAACCAGATGTTACTATGGGTAACACGCATATGCAAAACACCTACAAATTGTCAAGAGCATTTTTGTGAGTATACAACTCTCACAAGATGGGCTCTTCCAATTAAGGAATTCAAGGAAAAGATTTCCTGCTTTTCATACTTTCATGACAGATGTGGTGAGGGGTAGGGGAGAAACAACATGCTTTTATTCCTCACATTCTTACTTGAAGTGTCCTCCTGGCATTCTCTTGTCCTTTATGAACTTACTGGATAGTCCTCAGACTACTGGGATCCCATAGTCTCTTAGGTTTTGGAGAGAGAAGAAAACTTCACACATAATGTTGCCTTCATTACAAGGACTGGTAAACCAGAAAGGTAAGACAAAAGTGAAAAGTACTAACGCCTTGCAAGGGCAGGTGATGGTTTGCGCCTTTCAAAAGGACAATGGGGTGAAGATTAAACATTCTGTTTCTATGGCTTCTTAAACCACTTCCCCTAAAAAATGCATTCAGGAAAAACTAAATCTTCTACTCTTACTGTCCTTCCTTTCATTAGGCCTGCTTTACAGTGGACTAACTAGGTTAGTATTTGCTTTGGCTTCTGTGCAATTTAAGTTCAGCGTATACCTTTATTTCCCGTTAAACATCTATTTCAAATACATGCAATGAAAAAACAGCCAGACTAACAAAAAGTAACAGTATGAAAACTTTTCCTATGAAGAAGGTAGAAGACCTTTTGGCATGCTGTCAGCTAGGGATTACACTATGTAGATAAAATGTCACTGAAGTGTAGCTCTTTAGAAGTCCTTTACGTTACCCTGTGGCCAAAATCAGTTAAGTACACCCAGCAGCAGATAGTCAACCACAGTCAAAATGCAATACTTACAGAGGAAAATGTTACAGGAATGCAGTTAGCACTGCATTAAGTTGTTAAGCTATGTTAAGCACATAGCTTAACAAGCCTTTTCTATTTCATTTATAGTACCCTGCTCGTACTAGAAATAACAGAGTCAAGAGGATGCATTACAGATATTAAAACTTATTTTCTAAGTCACTTGTACATTCAAACAACCTTCATTGCCTACAACAGGTGTGCTATGTTCTGTTATCTGCCAAAAAAAAGAAAAAATTCAAGGACTGTACAACATGTAAGATGTATCAGCATTAGCGATATTTCTAGTATCGTAAACCATAGATCTCATTTTATTTAATTGCTTCTGCACACTTAGCTGTACTTGGGCAATAACAGGGACTACTACAAAGGAGAAAAAAACATTTTACCCAAGTCAAAGAAAAACACAAAAAAACTCCCTATTGAGAATAAATAAAGACAGAAGGCACACCTTTTAAAACGATACTTTCCCTCAGTATGTGCATACATTTACTCTTGGTGTTCTACTCTTCATTATCTCTTCAAAGACATATACCAGCATAACGTGCTACCACAATCATTTTCAAAATGTAGCTAAAGTTAAGATCACCTATCTACTACTATCACACCCTAGCCATCTACAAAGTTTGCACACCAGAGTCTCAGCTTCTTCCTCTACTACTATCAGGAACAAGGAAATAAAGAAAATTCTGCAAGAGTTTAGCACAACTGAGGAAAAAAGCTCATTGCAAATTACGAAATCCAGGTTTTTCTTCCACTTATTTAGGAATCTTCAGATAAAGCCACTGGAGCAGATTGCAGGGGACATAAGTCTCTTTTGCAAAGCTTACTCATATTAGCCTCATTCCCTCATTTTATACACCTTCAGAACTCATTCACAATGAAGATTGTTTTTGAAACAGGCACAAGTTAAGAAAATGTAATTCTGGGTTTCAGTCCAATCTCTGTTCACTCATACAAGCATTGCCATTAGTAAATACTTCAGAATCCAGCACAAATTTAATAGTAAAACTGATTTTCCTATATTAATACTACTGCACAGCCAGCTCCACAAATGTGTAGGCTCCACCCTACTGTGAAAGGCAACTCCTGTTTCTAAGTCCAGTAGTTAAAAAAACCTACTTCCAGACTTAACAACACAGTGAAAATTCTTTGATGTAGATGTCTTGAAGCTGTGTACACATAGCCTGATGTAGCTTGACAATACAAGAGCTACAATACCTAAATTTTTAAAAAAGCCCTTTCACTCCAAAAGAGATATGTGGCAATATTAGCTTCAAATGCATGCTTAAGTAATTGATGGACACACTTGCTACCTGCATTCAGCAGAAAGAGACAAGGACTTTTCTTAAGTTAAAGAAATGGCATCAGTTATCAAATAATAGCAGATGTATTCCTACTCTAGACACCTCAAGTATCTGAGAGGAGTGCAATCTTAAGTCTTGCCTGTTTCAATAAGGGTTTAATAGTCTTGGCACAATTTTAAGGCCACTGCTTGTTTAGTAAAGCCCAAGGTACTAAGTCCTTCTCACAACCATATAGCTTGCTACCTCCTCTCAATTCTCCGCAGTTCCCCCTCTTGTTTCTGCACTGAAAGATCAGTGTTTTGGTAACTAGTTTTTTCTGCCACTCACAGTATTACTTGTTTTCTACTGTCATAGCTATGCAGTTTAGAAAATTAACAAAAAGCAGAGACATACGCTCCTTCCAAGTTCCCTTCCAACCCAAAGCATTCTATGATTTTTTGAATTTCTAATTAGTGCAGAGACAGTCACAGATGTACAATAATCTAATAACTGTTCTAAGTTCTAATAACTGTTACATCAGTATGCTTATAGGCTCATGTGGTGATACGCACAGGTTTTCTTGTCATGCGCAGGAGCAGAGGGAAGAAAAGAACCTGTTTTGTTTGATGCTCAGAAAAGAAGATGCTAAGTGTTTTACTTTTTTATATTACTGCATAGAAGATTCTCAAGCTGCTACAATTCTTCACTGTTAAGGGCTAAATGACTTACTTAACTGTCTTGGCCTTTTACTTCTCCATGCATGCACAGTGCACAAAAAAAATCCCTACCTTATTTGTAGCAGTAGCGCTGGATCCTGGGACCACAGGCACATTGGTCACTTGCACTGATACGTAGTTATTGTCTATGAGGGGCCAAGCGCCTTCCACTTTGCATGTCTGGAAGTGATCCTTAAAAGTTCTCAGATGAGGATCCCCAAACAAGCCACAAAACAAGTAAGTAGGAGGAGGAGTCTTCTCTCCTCCCTGATGTTCTCTCGCTTCTGTGTGGCCACTGTAATTGCAAGGATCATGGGTCATGTCAGGGTTGGTGGAGGATGTGGGTCCATCTTTGGTACAGTTTCTCTGGGTCATGAGGTCACCGATCCCAAGCACTGCAGAATGGTAGACTAGGTTTCCACGGCATACTTTGGAATTGCGATAGGTGCACACAGAGTATGCCCGCAGGGCCTTGCAGAACTCCAAATCAAAGTCCTCAAGAGCTGCGTTCAGATGTGAAGTGAAGGATACGAAATCAGTGGTGCACTTCTGGATTCCACAAGATGCGTGCAGCTGACAGTCACCTAAACACAAAACAGACAGGAGAAAGACATAAAGCAAACCTCTTAGGTGGCAATACCCCTTTCCACTCCCACAAGTACCATAGAAAACAACTTGAAAGAAACTTAAAAGTGCTCATGCGTTAGGGAAACATTGCATTTTAGAAAGACAGAGGTTGCAAGATAGACAGCAATGAAGAATATCTCAGAGGCTGACAGGACTCATGATGTCTTAATCCATTACTTCATATTGTCTAGATGAAAATTAAAAGCACTAGGTCCTGTCAAGTATAAGGCAAAAATTTTTTTCCAGATACCAAGGTGATGATGCAATTCTGTGTTTAAATTAATCACTTAGTCAATAAAGAGGTCTCCATTTAGTCATTCAGCGCTTTACACAAGTGACTGAATTTTTTATAGAATTCCGTCCCCTCAAGAATGTGGTAAAGGCAACAAAGTAATTGTTTAGATATGTCTAAATGTCTAAAAATGTTTAGACAAAAATAAGACTGAATAAAGCAAAAAACAAGTTCTCTTCTAGAAACCAGGGCGGGGGGAGGATAGTAGGTAAGCAGACAAGCCGTTTGCTTAATTTCCCTAGCACTGCCATAACTAAAGCTTCACTGCCCAATTTTTTGGGACTAATGTGTGAAAACACCCAGGGCTTTTTTGTGCTCCTTGTCTGAAGCACAAGTTTTCAGCTAAGGCATCTGTACATTGCAGTAGCTGTACCTCTCAGAGCATAATTCAGTAATAAGACAAGTAATAGGCCACAAAAGCCTGAAGTACTTATCAGATGTATACAACTGCTACACAGTTCAGTTTACACGAGCAAACCAGTTAAGACTTTATCTGATGATCTGATTTCCATAAAAAGGCACAGTTAACATCCTCACAAGCAAACTGGAGTTTTACAGTTGTCTCCTCCACAGGTCTCACAGTTATGATCTGAAATCCTTCCAGATTCTCATGGAAGTTAACAATGGCTTTCTGAAGGTAACTTTTACCCAAGAACTTACCGAGAGCAGAAATTAAATGAACAAGACTGTAGACACACTAAGGGAAACAGAGCCACACTTCTCACACAGGTTAAAGCCAGGAGGACCCTAATCTAGGACAGATCGCATTCCCTGCCATCCAAAGAGAACACGGACCTTCATAAAGAATATGTGCACAACTTCATGCAACTGCTGTCTAAGCCTGCAAAACTACCTACTAAAATTCATCCCTGGGAACATTTATCTGTAATTTCTCACTGTCATAAAGTGGGTTTTGAACCCCACAAAAATGCCTACAAAGATAAATGGAAGCATGAAAAATGAAAGTGAAAACATAGCAGGTCTATGAGAAACTCCTGAGCCATAAGAAGTGGAAAATAAGCTGAATAACATTTTTCATTTTTAAATAGCTGTTTTCTGCAATGCACCCAGTGATGAAAGGATATCAGCAATTTCTTTGCCTGCCCCTTAGCTGACCTTCCTGAGTCAGTACTCACATGACTTATTCTGAATATCCGTACCATGAATTATAAGGACAATATGTTTTGCCAGTGATGCGTAGCTAACACAAATCTCCTGTCAAAATCCCAAGACAACACAGAGTAGAATGAGGAACTCTCCACCTACAGCTAAGCATGACCATGACTTGTGTAAGTAAGCTGAAAATTTCGTTGTGCAAGACACATACACCTCTGCAAAGTACAGAAAAAAATCCCTAACAACAACCAACATCTGTTTTCAAATACACAAAAAAGACCCGTGCCAAGCAAAATGACAGAGGGAACACTGGGTTTAGAGCCAGACATTCAAAGCATCAAAACTTTTATTTCCCTTCAGTTGTATTCGTAGTATTATTTTAATCACAAATAAATCAGGCTAGACGGGCACGTCTGTCAAGTTATCAAACAGTCGAATAAATCACAGAATCACAGAATTTTTAGGGCTGGAAGGGACCTCTGGAGATCATCCAGTCCAATCCCCCTGCCAAGGCAGGGTCACGTGGAGCAGCTGACACAGGAAAGTGTCCAGGTGGGGTTTGAATGCCTCCAGCGAGGGAGACTCCATGATCTCCCTGGCAGCCTGTTCCAGTGCTCTGCCACCCTTAATGCAATGAAGTTCTTCCTCGAGGCGAAACTGTCTGTGCTTTAGTTCATAGCCATTGTTCCTCCTCCTGTCGCTGGTCACCACTGAAAGAGCCTGGCACCATCCACCATCCTCTCGGACGGAGATATACATATGCACTAACGAGATCCCCTCTCAGCCTTCTCCCCTCCGGACTACACAGGCCCAGCTCGCGAATCCCTCCTCATGAAAGGCTCTACCTGAAGGAAAAGGACGCGACAGCTCCTCGCGTCTGCGGGCACCCGCCTGCGCTCCCATCCTTCCCAGCCCCGCTCCCCCGGTACCTGCGCCCAGCAGCAGCAGCCCCAGCGCGGAGAGCAGCAGCCGGAGGGCGGCGAGCGGCGGCTCAGCCCTGGCGGCGCGGGAGGGCGCAGCGCTCCCCATGCCCGGCCATGCAGGTCCCCGGGCCGGCGGCAGGACGGCGCCGCGGCATGAGGCGGCGGCGGCACGGGCGGGCGACGTTCTCCACGCTGCTTCCTCCTCCTCTTCCTCCTCCCGCTCCTCGGCGGTTCCTGCGCCTCCTCCTGCTCCAGCGGCGTGGCCGCAGCCACGACCGCGGAACGCGAACGCGGTGCGCACAAAAGGCCGGACCCGCGACCGGGCGGTGGCGGCTGCGCCCGCGCTGCGCCCGCTCCGCCCCTCCCGCTGCGCTGCCTTCTATTGGCTGTCAGAGCTGTCCGTCACGGCTGGCTCCGGCGCCCGACGCCCCCTGGCGGCAACGACCCACCCACCGCCGGCCCCGCCGCCGGCCGTGCGTCACTACCGGCCGAGTGCGCCCCCGCGGCCAGCCGCGCCCCTGCGGCGGGAGGGGCCGCGCGGGCCTCGTCGGGACAGGGTACGGAACCGGCCGGGATAGCGAAGGGAACAGAGCCGCCGTAGGGCACGGAACACAGCCGCCACAGGGCACGGAACAGCTCCGGGATAGCGAAGGGAACACAGCCGCCGTAGGGCACGGAACACAGACGCCGTAGGGCACGGAACACAGCCGCCGTAGGGCAAGGAGCAGCGCCGGGATAGCGAAGGGAACACAGCCGCCATAGGGCACGGAACACAGACGCCGTAGGGCACGGAACACAGCCGCCGTAGGGCAAGGAGCAGCGCCGGGATAGCGAAGGGAACACAGCCGCCATAGGGCACGGAACACAGACGCCGTAGGGCACGGAACACAGCCGCCGTAGGGCAAGGAGCAGCGCCGGGATAGCGAAGGGAACACAGCCGCCATAGGGCACGGAACACAGACGCCGTAGGGCACGGAACACAGCCGCCGTAGGGCAAGGAGCAGCGCCGGGATAGCGAAGGGAACACAGCCGCCATNGGACAGGGAAGGGAACACAGCTGTGATAGGGCAGGGAACAGCGCCGGGAACAGCGCCGGGACAGGGAAGGGAACACAGCTGCGATAGGGCAGGGAACAGCGCCCGGACAGGGAAGGGAACACAGCTGCGATAGGGCAGGGAACAGCGCCGGGAACAGCGCCCGGACAGGGAAGGGAACACAGCCGCCACAGGGCAAGGAGCAGGGCCGGGATAGCGAAGGGAACACCCCGGGACAGGGTGGGGAACACCGCCGGGAGGGGAGAGGGGGCCTCGCCGGGATAGGTCAGGAGCACTGCTGGGACAAGAAAGGGGGCAGTGCCAGGATAGGGCAGAGACACCTCCGGGATGGGACGGGAAAGAGCTCCGGTGCAGACAGGGGTCACCGCCGGGATAGGGCAGATGGCAACAGCCGTGCACTGTCGGGAACAGGGCAGGGGACACCGCTGGGACAGCGCAGGGGGCTCCAGTGTGACAGCAGGTGGCAGCGCAGGGACAGGGTGGGTGACAAAACACCGGGACACAGGAGGGGACATCGCCAGGACTAGAATTAGGAAAAGAAGTAAGAGACGATCAGTTCCATCATGTCAGGATATTTTTTGCGTATCCAAAAGTAAACTTCCCTTTGAATCTGTCACTAAGAAGCTAACGGGAGGAACTTACAGCACATCTCAGCTGTAAGTAAAAGTACTGCTTTCAGGATGTTTGTTTTTCCAGTCTATTTTTCCTTTCTAGCAAGCATGTTTCATTTTAGATTAGACTGGCTGAGGCCAATTAGTTGAGGTTCAGCAAGGCCAGGTGCTGCATCCTGCCCTTGGGTCCCAACAACCCCTGCAGTGCTACAGGCTGGGGCAGTGGCTGGAAGGCTGCCGGAGGAAAAGGGCCTGGGGGTGCTGGCTGGCAGAGCTGAACATGAGCCCACCATGGAACCAGGAGGCCGAGAAAGCCAATGGCAGCCTGGCTTGGGTCAGCAATAGTGTGGCCAGCAGGACCAGGGCAGTGACCATCCCCCTGTATTCAGGACTGGTGAGGCCGCACTTCAGATCCTTTGTTCAGTTTTGGGCTCCTCGTGTCCAGAAAGACATTGAGGTGCTGGAGGGAGTCCAGAGGAGAGAAATGGACCCTGGGGAAGGGTCTGAAGCACAAGTCCTATGAGAAGCGGCTGAGGGAGCTGCAGGTGTTCAGCCTGGAGAAAAGGAGGATCAGCAGGGACTTTGTTGCTCTTAGCACTCCCTGAGAGGAGGTTGTAGCCAGGTGGGGATTGGTCTCCTGCCATGTCTCAAATGAAAGGACAACCAAAAATGGCCAAGGAACCAGCCTTGGTGATTCTGTGATATGGTTCTTCAGGAAGAGCATGGTCAATATACAAAATACTGTACACAAATAAGAAAACCACACATACAAAATAGACAAACTGATTTCCTTGGATTCCTCTTTCTTAGAAAGTTTCTGGAAAATTAAAATCTAAGAAAAGGACTGTTCATTTTATCAACCATGTCTGAAAAATCCCAACCAAACAACCAAAGACCCCAAACCCAAGCAAAAATCTGAGCTTCAGTAGCCATTAAAAAGAATATATATTGCCACAACCTAGAAAGAAGACCTTTGCCTTTTACTGTAGGTCATGTCATATTCATTAATCTAGCTGGGGCTCTGAGAACTGTCACCTATGGTTTCCTTTTTCTTCAGTGCTCTTTGAGAAATATTTCTGCTGTTCACCTCTACTAGTAGACACCACCAACCTCCTTTTAATTTCATATTGCTCAAGCATAGTAATAATAATAATAAGGTGCTAACTTGCATTCCTTGAAGCTGTCTTTGACTTGAAGCAAGGGTAGATGTACATGGTTCTTTTGTAGGCTCATAGATGCTCACCCTGTCTGTTCTCCCTGTGTTCCACAAGCCAAGTAGCTGTATTAGTGCATGGCACAGCTGACTTACTGTCCATCTTCTGTCTGAAAGGGATTTATCCTCACAAGATCCATGCCACAGCAACATCCCTAAACTCTGGCCAGATCTGAGCAGAGGCAGAATCTTCTCATGCTGAACTACATAGTATACAAAGTTCTGCAGTCTTAGATGTTCGTGATGCTATTTTTACCACTTAGCTCTATAAATAGCTTACCTAAGAAGATACTTCCCTAGAGGTCACATGCCATATTTCCTTTCTCTTAGGATCTAATATTGTCATCCTGATAGGGACTTTTTTACTGGAGCAAAAAGTACAAAGAAAATAAGATAACTGACAACGTGATACATGTAATTAAGTTCCCTTAACTAATGCTGAGTAATAATTCTTTCTACAAGCATAGCCATTGATTTATGGAAACAGATTGTCATCCTATATCATGCTGGTTTATGTAAATCAGGACTAAAACTGAGTGCTTTTACCCACAGCAAGAAGCTTTTCTTATGATCTCTAATACTACTAAAGATTTTTAAAGCATTCAAACACCAAGCTAATGCAGTAAAAATTCCCTAGGAGTAGGAGGATGGATAGCTTATGAGAGGTTTTAGAAGCTGAGGGAAATCTCTATCTTACATGTCTGAAACTATCTGAAAAGTGCTAAGGACTGTATTTTGAAATTAATTTCTCAGAGAGTACACAAATATACAAATACATCGTAGACTGTACAATGGATCTCTTGGTCTCCAAAGTAATAAGAGATGTAAATATGCCTGAAAAGTTGATACACTGTATGTGGGGTTAACTTATATTCGTCAGCTTATTATGTGGGAAAGTAGCAGTGTCCTAAAAGAAATAAAATGTCCTCTTGGATTAGGGGTTTCTTTCCCTTTCCCAAAGTTACACTTGAAATTGTAGCTTTCCTTAGCAGGCTTTTGCACTGAGTTATCCCCGAATGTGTGGCTCCACTGCCTATCCAAACCCTATGGTTTCTTACCCCGCCTTTATGGAACTGGGGGATATATAGGGCATGCCTGCGTATTTTCCTCCAGCTCCTATCATCACTCATTGCCAAAATCCTCCTGGATCCTAAGGTGGACGTTTGCTAATTGCTTCAAATATCACAATTCAACACCCTTTCAGTTTAAAAATGTCATTGATTGTACGTTGCTACAATGGTGTGTATGAAGTGCACCAAAGCCAACTTCAGTTTAAAAAGGAAATTTATTACAGATTTCTGCAACCACACTGCTTATATACAATTACAAATTCATTTAAAAGCTTTCTACGGATTGGTACAACTGTACTGACCATATGTGAAGACACAAATATCACTTTCAGTTCACACAATCAAATGTATTGCAGGTTACAAAGTAGTGCCTATATATGTATGTATATAAAGAGACAAACATCAGTTGAACTATCTAAATATCCACAGAGCAATAACTAAACTGTACTAGTCTACACAACTTTACATAGAACTCCACACATATATAAACATAATAATCTATGGTATATAAATATATTAACATCTGTGTAAATAAAACAATACTCACATATACATAAATGAACCTATACATAAATATGCAAAGTACCTATCTAAATCTCTGTATACCTGTAACTAAATAACGTAAATAAATAACGGTATATAATTTGAAATACAACTCTTGACATATAGAAACATGGTTATATACAGACAGAAACATAACGGGATACAGATATGGAGAGAACAAGATATGGACAGAACCCAGCCAGCACATTTCCCCATGATTCTCCTCAGTCGCTTCCTCCTGCACAGAGCAGCCCTTCTGGAAACAGAGCAGACAGAGATTTAGGAAGCAAAGGAAATACTAAGTCACCTCCACCGTGCCCTCAGCCTCACCAAAGTCTCAGCACACCTGCAGGTCCCCCAGTCCCCTCAGACCCTCCGAGCCCATCGGCCCCCCAGTGCTGCCATCGCCCTCAGTGTCCCCAGTGCCCCGAGCCCCGCCAGCCCTCTCAGCCCGTGCCATTTCTCTGTTCCCTCAGCCCCTGCCATCACACTCAGCTCCCCCAGACCCCTCAGTTTCGCTGCTTCCTCTCAGCCCCCACAGCCTCGCTGTCCCCTCAGTGCCGCCATCACCACCCACAGCAGCACGGGGCCTTGGGCGGCGCTGTCCCCTGCGGCAGCCCCGCTGCCCTCAGCCTTCCCGGCCCTTCAGCGGCTCCCCCGTGCCTTGAGCCCCGCGGCCCCTGAGGGCGACGGTGCCTGGTNCCCCGGGGGGCGACGGTGCGTGGTCCCCCCGCCGGTTCCCGCCGCTCCCGGCAGGTGCGGGCAGCCGGCACCTGGGGCTGAAAGCGCTGCTCGGCCCGGCCCGGACCCCGCTAGGGCCAGAGGGGACAGAAGTGGCACAGCGGGCAAAGCAAGAGGGCACAGAGGCAGCAGAGTGGGGCAAAAGGGGGAAAAGTAGCGTGCACCTATACAAATATCAATAGATTACCTAAATATCCATAGACATAGAACTCTAGAAATACAGGCTTCTAGAATTAAAATCTTATCTAGTTTTCATTAGGATGTCACATCTTTTCAGAGTGCTGATGTGATGTGTACATCAGATGGGGTTGTGCTCTCCCATACGTTGCTACATAGCACGTAGGTCACACAGTCAGCTTTTTGGAAGGTGCCTTCTGTTGTGGGTCCCCGCTGGTGCAGGACAGCCAGCAGCTCCTGCGGGAGACGCAGGACACAGGGACTTGTCTGAGGAGCTGCATTCAAACAGCGGTGACCCACAGGTGTCTCTGAGTCCTCTGAGAATTCCCTTCCACAATGTTTAGAAACATCCAGGTGCTCATGCCCCCAGTTGGAAGGGGGGAGGGGAAGCAGTGCATGGTTTTAGTGGGAGTACAAAATTGGAGACTATCACTGCTAAACCATGAAAACCGGAAGAGAAATGGATGAATTTATGCACTGAAAGGCCTCTGATCCTCTTTTATTGCAGAACGAAAAGCTATTCATAGTCCAAGTACATCTTATATACACAATTAGAGAGGAGAAGAATTTTGGAGTTGTATTTTGTTACAAAAATGTGTCATGCTGTTTAGCAGGCCCATGCCGTCTCAAGGACTCACCTACTGTCTTGGGGTGACTTTATGATGTTGTATCCCATATCGTCCAGGCATGAATTTTGTGCCTTTCTGTGCCTTTAAACTGAGAGGGGAGAGAAAGAAAAGGCCAGACAAACTTTTTCAAAACAGTTCTGTGTTTCAAGGTCACTACTTTTTTTCCTGCACTCGGCGGCAGCAGGGAGATAGCTGCTGCTGTGGCAGGGCAGAGGAAGCACCCTTCTTGCTTCTTCAGCCAGTTTTTTTCGGCTCTGTTTCTTCAGAGAGAGACAGAGAGTTAAACTTTGTTCTGGGACTTAGTTTTTTGGGTTTTTTTCCCTTCTTCTCTTCTGGACTGTTTCAGCAACATCAGAACACATCAGGAGGGCTTTCCACCAAGGCCCCGGTGGTGGGCCCAGGCCGACCCCGCTCCGAAGAGGAGAGAGAGAGACCACACCCAAGGAAGGACTCTAAAATCTTCCCAGGTCTCCTCTCCCCAGCGAGAGGTTTTATTATTTAGCATTATTGTTCTTTTCCCGTGTGTTTGTTCAATAAATAGTTTTTATTGCTCTTTCACTTTCCTCCGAGGAAATATTTCTTTCCTGAACCTGGTGGGGGAGGGGCGGCTGTAACCTGCCTTCTGTCAGAGAACGTTCAAATTCGGACGTTCCTCCAAATTTGTCTCCAAACCGGGACAAATATTAATTGGCGCCCAACGCGTGGCTCGAAGGAAAGTGAAAAAACTGTACTAATTACATTTTGGTTTGGTTTTAATTACTTTGGATTGGGGTAAAGTAGTCACCATGTTGGTTGAGTTCATAATGCCTGCCTGGCTTGAGCTACTGATGTCTTCCTGGTCCCTAAGCCTCTTTGACATACTGATGCCTTTCTGGTCCCTCGGCCTGTTTGCCTATCCACAACTTGCTCCAATTTTGTTCCTGATATGTAACTTTTACAGAGCAGGGGCACGAATCCGCATTTCTGTTTTGCTGTGCTCGGTGATAATGATTTATAAGAAGTTAACAGAGGTACTGGCAGTTGTTCAAAATGTGTATGATCAGTGGTTTCTCCGTCCTAATCCCAGTCCTAGTTTCAGTAGCCTGTTTTGGGGATTTATTAGTAATTGCACCCAGTTTGTTAGAGGAGGAGGGGATGGGGTTTCTCAGCCTTTCATCTCCATCCCCTTTAAGTTTGATACATTATCTTTGGAGAATGTTCAGTTTCCCCTGGACGTTAAAGAGACCACCTTCCTGGTATTTTGTCTGGTAGGCTTCCTCTATACGGTTTGCAGCTTGTCTAGAATCAGGGCTGAGATTCGCAGGGTGCCTGATGAGACACCTGACCCAGGTGTGGAAAGTCCTGAATGGTGTGGAGAATGGGAGGATATGGGCCAAACCCTGAAGGAATTCTCTGACCCCATAGCCTGGACTTTCCCCCCTGAACAAATTCAGAACCCAGCTGAGATAGGAAAAACCGGGACACCTACCTTGAAAATTCCCCTGCTTCCAGACACACAAACAGGACTACCCCTATCCAGGGTTTGAACTCATATGCTTGACCTTCTCTCCTCTCACCTGTGGCACTGGCATCAGTTTGCTCTTCTCAGTAGCACTTTATTTTGACATCTAGAATTAAATAATTGAGGAGAATTCCATACAAAACTGCAATTTCTACCAGCAGTGCTTCCCTCTTTTAGTGCTTGCAAATGTCCGCTGTAAAAATGGAGCTTGTAACCCGGTGAGAATTAGTTAGCTCAGAAATTTACTCACCTTCTGTGGGCTGGAGATTAGAGTCCAGCACATATCCATCATGGATGGGACAGAGATTTAAAAGCAACATCTGCTGAGGGATCTGATGCTGCAGATTCCCACAAGCCAAAGAGAATCTGCTTTTGCAAAGGCACCAGGAATCCAATGCTGGACAGGGAACTTTTTTCAAGAAGGTCTGACTTGGGAGGCTGTAGGAAGGATGGTCAGAGTGGGGAGAATGGTCAGATGTGCCCATGGGTGAATCCACACTCTGATAGCTGTTCCAAGGACACCACCTGATATGCGCAGGACATGGGCACTGCCCCGTGCAGAGGATGTGTCCCTGAGGTATTGACAACACAAACACTATTCAAGTGTCATGCAAACACATATGAGATGAGTGTCTCCCTAGCCTCTACACTTCTCACGGGGACACTCAAGCTTTAGGCATCCAAAATTCACAATTCATGAAAAAAAAATGGGGAAAGGCAAGCAAGAAACCTGCTCTTGCTATGGTATGATATCTCTGAGAAATATCTGTGGCAGATGTGGGGCCTGTGACAATGTCTGAGAGTTTCCCTGGGCAAATCTGTGAGCCTCAGAGACCTACCTGTAATGGACAGAAAAAAAAAAAAAAAATCTTTTCCCCTCCCCTCACTTTAAAACCAGTTTTTCTCTCTCTCTGTATAAAAAGACAATACTGAGGATCAATGCACCTGAGGAACTGAGAAGCTTCTTCCTCTGCTGCTGTGCTACAGACAGATTCAGCAGCATCGCTTCACATGGAGAATTCACAAAGTGACCAAAAGTCACTGCCTCAGTGCCCGTTAAACTCCAAGGTCGAAAATCTCAGCACACCCAGGTGGAAGAGACTTGCATGGTACCTGCTTGCTCTAATGACCCATGGACAGAAAGCACAGCTTTGCATGACAAAGAATAATAACAAGAGGCAGCTCCCTGTCACCCATGCAACTGAGGGACCCCTCCGGCCCCAAGACTCGGGGCACTCTCAGCACTCATTTTGTAAGCAACCAGTTCTGCTCTCATGGCAGCCAGCCATCGAAATCCTCGCTGACTTCAGTGGGAGTAGCAGCAGTTCCCATACCTAAGGCGTATGACTGGGTCTGGGCTGGACAAATGAGACACACAGTAGCAAAAGGACCTGTCTTTCAAAACAACCACCTGCCACTGTTGCCTCCTATTTGCAATAGTGTCTCATCAGCCTGAGGTACCTGACAGCCCTCAGTGCCAGCTTGGGCTTCAGATGACAGACCCTGAGCTCCTGGAGGTTATGCACCTAACGGAGGTGGGGACTCCCTCTCCAGACTGAGCAGGGCAGCCCCAGGCAACAGTTCTGCTCATTCCTGTCCTTACTTCTCAGAGAATCAAAAATGACCATTTTATGATTGCTGGACCCAAGACAGCATCCAACCCTCCTGTCACTCACCAGTCCTGTGCTCACAAACAGCAGGCCCAGCGTCACTGTCCCTCGCTCACTCGGTTACCAGCTATGTCAGAAGTTCTCTGTCACACACTGCAGGAACCTCCTGGATTGTTTGCTCTCCTCTGCACTGTATTGCCAGCAGATGTCCCCACCTTGTTCTGCTCTGTTTGCAGAGCCTCGTACCTATTTATCCATGGGCACCTGGAAGGGGGGCAGTCACAGAGGAATCTCTGCCCCGTCTGCACTGGGCAGGAAGTGAAACCCTCTACAGTCACAGCTGAAAGCCTATATCTGCAGAAGATGTTTTGGCTGCCCCACTCTTCCTTGAGTTTTGGCTGGAAATGCCAAAAAAAAAAGCCTTTTCTTCCTCATCTAGAAGTACCATGTCTGGGCAAAAGCTGGGCACTGGGCCCTATTCCAAAGCCATTGCAGAGCAGATGAAGGAAGAATACCCCCAATTCCAAACCATCCCTAAAAGCCCAGAAAAGGACTTTGTGTCTTTAGAAAAAATGGACAATTCAGAAGTGCATGTGTAGCTTATACACAAGGTGACAAGAAAGGCAATCTGCCAACAGACTTGATGTTTTATGAAGTTTTACTATGCATCTCACTCAGGGCAGTTGACACCTGGAGAAGGGGAGGGGGGAAGGGGGGAAAGGGCCTGGCCTGGGCCCAGGCCGGGGCCCCTGCAGCCTCCCCCTGGCCCTGGAAGCTGGAACAAAGAAGAGAAGTTGCTGCACCAGCATGCTGTTTAAATATGCACATCGCAAAAGCGTCATTGGCTTAGGAACTTGTCCATCAACTCAGTTTCAACCTACTACATCCTGTAGTGTAGCTGAGGAGCAAACCCTTACACTGGACAGCTGTGTCGCCTGCAGTTGCTCCATAATTTACCTGCAAAAGTTCCTTGGCAGACCCTCGCCTGTCCTAGGCTTTGTCCAGGCAGCAGTTCAGAAAGTCACACAAGAGAGAGGAATGTAGCAAGGTGTTCTTCTGCTTTGGGGTCCCTTGTATAGCTATCAGGTATCGGGCCTGAAGTAAAAGGAAACACGAGACTGAAAGGGCTAAAATCATTGTACTTGGGCATGCTTGGGTATACTTGGGCTAGAATAAGACACATCGTAACCAGTGTAGAAGCTGGCTGAATAACTTGGCAAGAGATAGGGAACAAAAGCTTGCTAGATCCAGTGAAGAAACTGCTGAAACAGCTATCGAGAGCCTGCGCGTGCCTAGGAAAGAAAGGTGAGAAGTGCACAGCGAGGAAGAAGATGCAGCCTTCATCAAAGGGCCACCGAGGCCTCCTCAGCGCGAGCACCAGGGAGCGCTGCGCCTGCGCTCCGCGTACGCTGATGGTAATAATGAGTTCTAGGATATAGTTTGCATAACCACACCTTTTCTAGGGAAAACAATGAATATGCATAAATTGCAACCATGTATTGTAAACTGCCGTGTGCCTGGTGTGTGTGTGTCAGGAGGAGCGATTCCCGCACACCCAGCGCGCTGAATAAAGCAGATACCCGCTTCTTGGACTTTGTCTCGGAAGTGTCTCTTGGCCCGCTTTGGGGAGAATCAACACTCCACCTGTTTCTTCATATCTGAACCTGCTCCCTGAGACCCTATGCCTTAAGCTCCTGTTTCCAGTGGCAGTTTCTTCCCTGGAGAGGGTTAGAGACAAGCTTTCACTACCAGAACAGTAAAAACATAAATGCAGCCACACTTGTTCCAACATCTAAAGGATCTTGCCTTGACTGTCAATTTCATTGGCTGATCTAGTTAGTAGGAACTTCATCAGCAAAACCACATTTTGCTCCTCGGAGAATTGATTCCAACTTTTCCATGATTGAAAAATACCTATATGGTGCCAAAGTTGGTTTCCTATGATACAGCTGGCAAAGCAAAACAAGTCCAGTGCAAAGGAAATCCACTTTTGAAGTAGCTGCAAAGGGGCAATAAGGTCATCAATTTATGTAATATACCGAGACACAGGCAAAGATTCAGCACACAATTACAGCTGCTGTCTGGGAAAACAAGATCCCAAACTTATCCAGGCCACCCAGACACATGAGAGAACAACATCCAGATGACTTAGAAGCCTGAAACTGTCAAAGAGCCAACGAATTTGGAAAAGATAGTACAGTTTTGAAGAAAATTGATGCTCCGTGATTAATAAAGGAAAAAGCAAGCGGAACTGCTTGGGGTTTGGTTTTATTTGCTTAGGTGGCTTGTTTTGGGGTTTGTTTGTTTATTTGTTTTAAAATTGAAGTGGGAAAGGTTCAGTGTACCCTGGCAGCCAGGATGGCCAACTGTATCCTGGGGTGCATCAGGCTCAGCATTGCCAACGAGGTGAGGGAGGGGATTGCCCTGCTCTGCTCTGCACTGGGGTGGCTTCACCTTGAGTGCTGGGGACAGTTTTAGACACCACAATATAAGAAAGACATTAAGCTATTAGAGAGCATCCAGAGGAGGGCCATGAGGATGGTGAAGGGTCTGAAAGGGAAGCCATATGAGGAGTAGCTGAGGTCACTTGGTCTGTTCAGTCTGGAGGAGACTGAGGGGAGTCTTTATTGCAGCCTACAACTACCTCGTGAGGGAAGAGGAGGAGCAGACACTGATCTCTTCTCCGTGGTGACCAGTGACAGGAGTCGAGTAAATGGCCTGAAGTTGAGTCAGGGGAGTTTTAGGTTGGATATCAGGAAAAGTTTTTCACCCAGAGGGTGGTTGGGCACTGGAACAGACTCCCCAGGGAAGTGGTCACATCCCCAAGCCTGACAGATTCAAGAAGTGTTTGGACAATGCTGTCAGGCACATGGTGTGATTCTTGAGGTGTCCTGTGCAGGCCCAGGAACTGGACTTGATGATCGTGGTGGGTGCCTGCGAAGTCAGCATGTTCTGTGAGTGTATGATTCTAGGATTCAACCTGCATTTCAAAGGCTATTTATCACACTGCTGAACGTGCTGCTGGAAAATTCTTATCATTCAGAGACAGAGCTCAAAGACAGTTCAAAATGTGTACATGAAATTTCAGGCATCACTGAAGGCCAATATGGCACGTTTCTTATCTGTTTACATTCCACTCCTATTCTGAGGTTCTCCCATTCATAGAACCAAAGCTGTAGCAGCTGCTGATGAGCTTCAGGGACATTTTTAGAGCTGGACCCTAGAGGAACTAGCTCAACCTGTCGGGAATGGGATTTTTTTCTCATGGGAGACAGAACATTGGACAGATTAGAAAGATACTGGTATCTGAGAATATTTCCACCTTACTTTGAGAGAGGTTTCCATAAATTGAGGAGGTTCTCCTTCCACCATTCTTGTGCCTGCAATGCCAAGCGACCTGATATCCACTTTGGGGCCATATCGCCAGCCTCTTACAACTTCTGGTGCCATCCACCAAGTAGTCCCAGCAATGGAGATCCATTTTTCCTGCTTACGGGTGAGCTGAGCACAGAGGCCAAAATCTCCTGATGAGAAAACTAACACTCTTAAAGCCAGATTTAATTAGGAAACCAAGAAAAAGAATGCCTCCATGCTCTGAGAATGTGCTCTTGAATCTATCCAGAAAAGTGGCCATGCTGTTTCCTCAGGGCTGCGGCTAAGGAAATATGGAATTGGCCACTAAACAAAATCTTCATGTTTCACGCAGTAGCTTCTATTTATTCACCTGAAGTTTGAGATACTGTAACTCCCTTCTTGTGGAAGGGGCAGGCATAAACCAAAGCCACTCGACACCTTGTTTCTTGAGATATCTCTCTGTACGTTGAAACTGTGCTCTCAGCTCGCAGCAGGGGTCCGTGTGCAAGCATTACATTTGGGCAGCTGGCAGTCACTCCAAAGCAGCCCCACACCTCATGCTGGGAATGCTGCACCTGACCAAGAATACCTACCCAACTTGACAGGTCCATCCAGGCCCAGAAGGATGCTGTCACTTCTGACGTCTCTGTGTATCACCTTCCTGGAATGCAGAAAAGCCAGTCCTTGCAGGCACTGAGAGAGAGAAAATGAATAGGAAGATGAAAGTTAGCGATCTGGTTTCATAACACAAGAAAGGAACCTTCCCTACAAGATTTACTTTCTAGGGGAGTGGTGAGTAATGGCATAACATGCCACTGGCAAGAGAAAGAGCTTGCCACTCCAACCCTAGTCAAGTAGCACCTTTTTATGTGAAGGAAAATTAGCTTTGGAAAGTGAAAAGGCAACTGTTGTTCTAGACTGCCCCATGAAAATAGAGCCAGAAGGGCTGATGTTAGTTTGGGCTGCTCTCTCTCTCCATCCAGAGGACAAATGAGAGGTTGCCCAAAAATAGTATGAAGTGGATCATTTTCAGGCAGGAGGCTGCATGAAAAGGGTTTTCTTGCTGGCCTTGACAGCAGGCTCAGAAGTAGCACATTAGTCACTTTTCAGAAGCGAAAACCATTTTGGGTTCAATGCTCTCCTTTGCAGCTGAGAACTGTGACAAATAAATATCTGTTTTTCTTTGCTATTAATTTAAAATTTTGTCACCAACAGTTTTTCTTTTGCAGGTAAGGAATGCAGTACAGATGGGCTTCCAGCAAATGTTTAGAGAGGCAAAGTGGAGTACAATAAATATAATGAGAGAGTGTACAACATCAGTAGTTAAGAGTATAAGAACAGAGAACAGTAAGCTCTGAGAATGAAATCACTGCTGTTTTTACCACCATTGTTTCAAAGGACAAATCTGCCCGAGTCATCAGAAGCACAAGTAAGATCCCTTACCTCTCTACAAACAACTGCTATGTGTCCTTCAGTCAATTCCCATCTTGCTAATCACATCCGTTAAAGAGTGCCCATCCACATACTCCATTATCAGCCAGAGCTCCTTATTGACAAGGTAGATGAAGGAAGAAAACAACAGCATGGAGACGAATGTGCCTGGCTCAATTGCCTTATGGAGAAGAGCAGAGTGGAGTTTTGTCTCCAGGTCACTTGTACTTGAAGACAGAATAAAATGGAGAGACACTCCATCTTGGCTATGGAGTGCTTGCAGTCTCTGCAGTCTAAATCAGAAAGGCACATCTGCGGAAAAGGAGATGTCTCATATGGCAAGCAGAGGAAAAAGGCAGTTTAGTAATGGCAAAAATAAACCTGGAACCGGGATGCATCACATGAGCTGGTCATCATTTTAACACATGAATTCCATCATCAACTCCAGGAACAAGGAGTACCAACTTTCACTACTTTTATCCAGGACCAGGGGGTGTGCACCACTGAGGCCAGAATTTGGTTAACCCTTTGGAAAACCACGCATAAAGTACATTCCAAAAAAAAAAGAAAACCACTTTCAAAATTGGCGAATTATGTGTTTCTGGAAACAAGAACCTAGTCTTCGGCAGCCGCAGCAATGGAAAATAGTGGGACCAGCCCAAGGGAAATAATTTCTATGGTGGTTTATCAGGACCTATCATAAGAGACTTGAAAAAGATCAAACCCCCAACAACCAAATAGCATGGAGGAAGTGAACTCACGAGCTGTTGATTTTTTAAGAGAGGGCTGATCCAGGTTTTTAAAAAACTCTCTTCAAATTATGTATGCCAGGCAACATCATTGCAGACCAAATGCCATTTCCTCTCCTACACCATATATGGGTAGATAAATAATGATAAAAAGATCAATTTTCTGCGAATAAGGGGCTTTCTAACCTTTGCCTTGCAAGTATGTAAATAAACACTCACATGATAATACCAGAACTACTTACCTGTCTAGGTGACAATGCTGGAGTTCTTCTTGTCCCTCATGATCAAGATTTCTTTCTAATAGTTCCTTGGTGTTCTATTGTTGCAGATTAATTTGCTTTATGGCCACCTCAAGTGACATTAAAAACCATTAACTTGGGCAGTCTGTGGCACAAGATCCCAACGAACACGGAGTGTGCGATTTTGGAACAACACAGCTAAGCTGTGCCAAACTGCCTTGTGAGTGGACATCAGAGCAATTAGGAGCTGACATGACATTAATAACCATTAACTTGAGCAGTCTGTGGCACAAGATCCCAACGAACACGGAGTGTGCGATTTTGGAACAACACAGCTAAGCTGTGCCAAACTGCCTTGTGAGTGGACATCAGAGCAATTAGGAGCTGACATTCCAACAGCCTGCTTCTGCACTCGCTCGGGTGCCAGTTACAGAACACATGGCCATAGAGGTTTTGCCTCCTCAACTTGGCAAAAATGGTCTCTAAACTATCAACTCCAAAGCTCTAACAACACTCTACACCTACGTTCTTCTCAAATGGCCTCAGTTTATCACCACTGTTGTCACTCACACATCTTTTGCAAGCACAAGACAATTGTGCTCCTGCGAACATATATCAAAACAGGTGGTTGATGCATAATTAGCAATTAAAACCCAGCTAGAATGCCCTTCTCTGAAAGACACACTGCCCTCCTTGCATTCCTTCTGGTAGTTAAGATGGACAAAGTGTATGCAAAAAATGTTTCCAGGCTGACACCCGTCTGCACTTCTTTTGCCCTTGCTGCAAAGTTCTACCGGCAATGCAAAGCTCCAGCCTCAGCTGCCAGCAGAGGTGAAAGCACTTGAGAGCTGCAGAATCTGCGGAGGTGGGCTACACTTACCTGTCCTCCTGTAACACTGTTGAATGCCTTATAAACAGTTCTGAAACCCCTAGAAACAGAATAGCAGCCAAGAAAGGAGAAGCAGTTTAGTGCCTTGGAGTGAAAGCCCATCCAGACAAGAGGTGTCTGCTGCCTGCAGTGTTTATAAAACACCTGGTTTCATCGAGTCTTCAGCCAGTAGCACAGCAGCCTATGAGCCCTCTGCCATGCAGGGTGCCCATGAGAAAGCTGATGTCCAGCAGGAGGCAAAAGGACTGTTGCAAATCTTAAATGGACACACTTGATTATGTGGGTGTCTTCTTTCTCTCTTTTCTTCGTTTGTCTTTGCGTGTATGTTTTTTCCAGGCAATTAACATACAGTCCTGTTGGGGCTTCTCACATCTCTCTTTTGAATCCATCTGCCTAAATCAAGCAACACAGCACAGTCATTCTGAGAAGGCATGACAGTTCTTTCACACAGTAAGCTAGAGAACAGAACAACAGTCTAGGTTGTGTCTACCTTTTGCCCTGTTTGGTCAGTAAATAAATAGAAACTTTGTCATGAAAATGCGAAGTGTCGTTTTAACAGTCAGTGCTTTTCTTCCACCTAAGAGCTAAAGCAGCTTTTTTTCTCCTTTCTTTCCTATACTTCACTGTGTTTTCATAAATTGTATGCATTAATTCCCATTATTTGATCAAAAGGTTTTCCCAGAAGAGCTTCCCCACAATCCCCCTCAGCCATGGCAGTTCTGTTCTGAAACAGCATGGGAACACCTCCTGGGTTCAGCACCATACTCTAACTGGTTTGGAGTTGGCACTTCATTGCAAAGGGAATTGCTATTTTGGCACTCTGTAAAGTGTCAAGTTGGACAGTGAAATCCTTTAAGGATGGAATTTAGAAAACAAAATGCTTTCCCTCTGTTCTGGAAATAGCTTTTAGAAGTACTTCTGAGAAGCTCTCCCCGTCTGCAGTTTAGAAGTTGTCTTGCTTGAACCAGGAAACTAAGGAAATGACAGCCTCCACTGCCACTCACTGTCCCCTGGAGTGAAGGGAAGCACTGCAGATTCCATTTCAAATGCTGTCCACAGCCCGTTGACTAAAGACATCCCCTTTGTAGCTGGAGCTCTTGATAGAAGCTTTACCAAACAAATGGCATCTTAACGGCATTTTTGTTTCCAAACCAACTCAGTCACTAAGGAGGAGCATAAAGAACACAGTGACATGAAAGCCAAGTTATGCTACACCCAAGAAAAACCTTTACTTATGGGTCGGACTGGCTGAGAAATAGCTGGAATAAGCCAAGGAAAACACTTCAAACTGTAGCAGACACTTGTGGAATCATCTGTGCAGTACTGCACAGGGTTGCAGACTGTGTTCCACCAAGGCAAAATAATGGCACTCCAGTTGCAGTGCAGACTGTTCACAGAGAAATCCCCAGTCAGGACAATGCTCCTGCAATGAGCAAGCCCAAGAGCTGGTCTGGATACTGGGGCCTTCTGTGCACCAGGACGTTCTATTGTTCAGTGTTCTGTTGACACCAGGAGGATGTGGCAACCTTCCCCTGGTAACACAATAGCCCCTGCTCTAGGTTGGTTCATGAATTTATGCATAGCAACTGAACCTTCTCTACAGCAAATGCAAAAATAGCCTGGAAAGTTCTGCTCTGTCACAGCACAACCCCTCCTTGTAGTCCATCAAATGTTGCTCAAAGGATCCAAGAGCAACTCCAAAAATGCACCAAGCATGTCTACCTTGTACCCCAAGCTGAACACTGAGAAGGAAATGGGATGACCAATACGTTTTGCTTAGAGATGCCAAGTCAGCTGCAACCGAGAGACTCCTACATCAGACTGAAGGGTTCCCACCCAAAATACTGCACTCAGTTCTCTCTCACCATTAAGGAATCCAAGAGGAAAATACCAAGGGAAAAACAGGGTCTTGCAAAAGCAGAGCTGAGGACATTTTGCTCTAAAATAACCAAGGTTAACAGAAGCTGAGTAGACCAACATTGTTAGACAAAACACTTCAAATACTTGGATTGGAAAAGCTCAGTCAGGAAATTTAATTGTAATGAACTCTCTACTTCTGATATGGTTAAATAAAAGAAGCTTATTTTGCTGAGCCAAGGAGAAGATGTAACAAAGTTTCTAAAATGTAACAGATAGAACTGCAGCAGTTTGCAATAAGCTATAAGAAAACGCTTGGTCTGAAAGAAATGGTCTGATGCTCAAATCTTTTATACTATTGGCTGTCTAGAGGCATGTTATTTTAATCTGATGGTAAAAATATAATAAAAACTGTATGCTTTTCTAATAAATGTTTCCAGCCTTATCACTGTCTGGGGACCGTGCTTTGCGTGCCGATACACCACAGAAAGTTAATGTTTGGAACTGCCTCTAATAAAAAGTTTAGAAACTGCTTTATTTTGGAAAATTAGGTACCCTGTTTGAAGGTCATTAAACTTGATTGTTGTTGATACATCAGGCCAACATATAATAAACGTTTGAAACATCAGTCAAACTTCACCTGGAAACCAACAAGGCAGCCAATGAACTTCAGAGGAGCAAAGATAAAGTTCTCCACAAACCTGCTGTTGCTACAACATGGATGTGAGGTTGCCACTCTCAAAAGCCTCTATAAGCAAGGGAGCTGGGCCATGGCAGCCAGACCAGCAGGGTAGAGTGTCGCTGTAGAGCCAGGAACGGAGAGATGTAGCAACACGCAAATCCAGCAAAAGAATGCATTATTTATTAATTTTACAATCATTTTTATATAGTCTAGTTCCATAAAGCGATTGGACAATGTTCACACACCTCCTAGGGTGATTGGTTTAGGTTCTATCACATCCACGGTGAAACATTTCTCAGTGTACCATAAACAGAACTTAGCAAAACACCAGATGTGAATATCGTCTGGATAAACTATCTTACTGTTTTCATATTTTGCGTGAGAAAGGAAAGGTTCTCAAAGAATTAATGCAAGAAGCTGGAAAATTCATCTGCTAGCAGCATTTCGGTATCCACAGTAGAGGGGCATGAGCACTCTTGTAGAAGCAACCAGGACAGCAAGGGACAGCACAGAAAGCAAAGACTCCAACATTTTGTAGATTTTGTAGCAGCCCCTGTGGCAGCTCAAGCACTTGCTTATAGAGGGTTTCGAGAGTTGGTATGTTTAGAACCTAATTCCTCTCCACAGTTGTGGCCCAAGGCAAAACTTGTCTCTCCTCACCTTGAGCAGATGGGAATAGGTAGAAGTCAGTCACCCAGGTTACACAAGCCAGAAATAAAAATACTCATGTATATATATTTTTCAGTCTGAGGGATTGTTTTCAATGCCTATCTTTCAATGCCTGTCTTTCAATGCCTAAGTTTTATAGATCTCCCTCTTTGGACTGTTATGCACATGATTCTTTATTCAGTCTTTCAAAATCTCTCCATACAGCCAAGGTTTGTCATGTTCTCTTCTTTTTCCTCCCTCATATAAACGACCCAGATCCGGTATGGAAATGAGTAATTAAAATTTATTGAAAACTCAACAAAAAGTAGCAAAGCAAAAGGGGACGGCACTGGGAACGTGGCTGCGTGCCAGAGGCTCGTCCACAAAATGGCTGTTGGGCCTTTTATACCCTTGTGGTTGCATCAGCCTGATGCATATTAATTTATGGTTTTGCATAGCCACGCCCCCTTGTCAATCTTTCGGGAGCCTGTGCCTTTCTGTCGCTGAGGCAGTTGGGGCCCTCATTGGTTGGAACCCTTATTTCTTTTATGGTGCTGCTTTCGAAGTCAGGCTGGCAACAGCTCGTTCCCCCTTGCAAACCTCACAGAACTGGCATTACCCCACACAGATCACCCAATCTCCACGAAACCAACTCTTCCACTCAAACCACCCCAACAACATTAAACCTCTTAACATACTTTCTCTTGATGTTTCCTCCAGGATAATATCATAATATTCAACATTAAAACCCCATAATATAAATTATAATGTAATTCATAATTAATACAACATATGGCGAAAGCCAAACTCCAGTGATTCATTCATAACACTCCCTCTGCATCCATCCCCACCTGCTTTTCTTCATTATTCTTTTGTTGTTTCAGACAAGATTAATAACGCTGTTGGGCCTGGAGTATTCTTGAAATAAATGGCTTCTTCTGTTACCCCATTCTAAGCATCATTTTGTATTTTAATCATTTGCTGAAGATGCTGTTTGCCTCTCAGGCTCCTCTGACAAAAACATCCCTCCTAGATATACAGTGAGATTAGTTGTGTGGGTGAAGCTGCAAGTCATGTCACTGCTGTTTCCCACTACTCACCACAAAATAAAAAAATAAATTTAAAAAAAATTACCCAAGAAAAACTTTTTCTGTTGCTGTGATGTTTGCTCAGGAGCTTCCCTGTATAAAATCAGAGTGATTGTTAATACTTAAAAATAAATGGGAGGGAAAAGATCCTCTTTGAACTGGGTGATTGGACTACATGACCTCTGATGTCCCTACCAAGCTTGCCCATTCTTTATGATTCTGGGAAAAGGAAAGTGATAATAAAATATTTTTAGAACTTTTGAGAAGAATGTGGTCAAAATTTTGTGAAAAAATTAACAGAGAAAGTTTCCGGGAAATCCTATGTGTAAAGCACGCACTGGGTCTCTTGGATGTGACCAAGCAGCCAAACTTGCAAAGGTACGTGAATTTTGTTAAAAATGTCAGTACTGGCCTATATCAGGAAAGGGAAAAGCTACTCAGATAATTGGATGAATTTCTGTGCCACCATCACTGTGCCCTGTGTTATGATAATTACAGCTTTGTTTGGAAAACGATGAACCAGATATGGCATGGGGCACAACCCTTTTAGAGATGTGGATAAAGGTGCCCCATCAAGAAGAAGGTTGGTGCCCTGGTTACACAGGTCATCAGTGTCTGGCCTGAATTTTCATAGGGGTCTCTGTAAATCCACTGAGATAGTCAGGCTGATATGCTGTTCACTAGTGTTCAGCACCCAATTCCCTTGGATGCTTGAGCAGCTGAAGTAGAGAAATAAATCATATTGTTACTAGAGGCCAGAGGAAGGGATGTTCTGTCAGAGTGAACAGCAAATGAAATTTACCTTGACACCCCTGTTTGAAGTATTTCTTAACATTGACTTTGTCATATAACTTTAGTGTCATATAAACTGAGGGACTGTTTTACTAGTAGAATAAATGACCATTATAATAAGAGGCAGGATCATTCCAGGTCATGGCACCATTTGAAAATAGTTTGGTGGTTTTTTTCCTTTTCCTTTCTAAACAGGAATAAAATCAAAGCCTTTAAAATTCCTCTGAATATTAACATAACATAACAGCACAACATAACATAACATAACAACACGTCACAAACATAACTAACATAACATAACATAACATAACATGATAGACATTGAATTGAAACATAGAGGGACACACACTATTTTAATACATGGAGAGTGTTCAAAACAATACACGAGTGAAATTTTATAAGGTAAGAAACTACAGTCTCTTGGTTTTCTTTTGTCTAAACTGAGCTCATTAGTTCATCACAGAGTATCTGAAAGTAGAACCTTGTTTCCCCTCTCCCAGGGGCCAGGACTTTGCCCTACAGGCAGCAGAAAATAAATCTCTTATCTTTGTGTTGTTTTCAGTGCGACAGAAATCTTTTGTGAAACTCGATATTGCCCCAAACATTCATCTCTAATTAGGGGTTATTCTTTGACAGCATTTTTTCTGGCTGCAGGTCAACATTGCAATGAGATGGATGTTCCAGTGTCCTGTACGTCTGTGGTGAGTTGACCTTGGCTGGATGCCAGGTGTTCACCAAGCCACTCCATCACTTCCTCTTTCCAGCAGGACAGGGGAGAGAAAATAAGATGGAAAGCAACTCATGTGTTGGGACAAAGAAGTTGACTAAGGCAAAAGTGAAAAAGTTTGTGGGTGCACGAGCAAAGAGAAAAAAAGGGTTTATTCTCTACTTGCCATCAGCAAGTGATGTCTGGCCACTTCCCAGGAAGCAGAGCTCCAGCATGCACAGTGGTTGCTCTGGAGGCAAATGTTGTGAAAAATGAAAGCTCCTCCTTCCTTCTCCTTTCTTAGGTTTTATAGCTGAGCTGATGTCATATGCTATGGAATATGCCTCTGGCTAATTTGGATCAGCTCTCCTGGTCGTGTCCCCTCCCAGGATCTTGCCCACCCCAGCCAACTGATGGAGGGCAGAATGGAGAGACAGCACCGGTGCTGTGCCAGCGCTACTCAGCAGTAGCCAAAGCACTGATGTGTTAACAACACCTTTCTAGGTACCAGTGCAAAGCACCTCTCTGAGAGGGCTGCTATGGGTAAAATGAACGCCACTTCAGCTAGATCCAAATTAACAGATGTTTTTATTATGTGATATGGGGACAGCACTTGGGGCTGGTGCAGGACAGATCAGCAGTTTGTTCCAGGCCAGCTGGAGGGATTTTTCTCTTGCTGTTGTGGCCGTAGGACATGCCACATCTGAACTGGTCCAGGCTTGGACCATCTGTCGCTCTCTATGGCCATGGTGTTGTGGGAAAGCTCTGACACTGCCTGACTGGCAGTGGTGGGGCTGCTGGCCTCAGCATTCTAGCGCAGCCAGAGTGGCCTCTGTAGTGACACTGGTGGAGGGGCACACTGGGCATGGGGCAGCATGCTGGGGCCTTTCAGATCAGGAACCCAAAAGCACTGGTTGAAGATGTGAAGCAAATAAGAATTCAGCAGCTGCTGAACGATTATGAATTGATTTTCACCCTCTTTTGTTTAAAGAAAAAAGGAAAATAATCTTAGGGAGTCAAGATGCAAACTCAAGCATTGCTTTCATGTACACGCAGGAAATTAATGGGAAACAATGTTCAAGTGAGCAGACAATGCAATGGAAAACACAGCTTCAAGAAGTTACTCATTGTCATGATCCGCTGATGCTAGCGGGGGTCGTGATGGTTCGTTATCTTGATCTCAGAGTGCAAAAGAAACAGAAATGGGGAAAGTTTTTTGCTTCAATCAAAACAATGCACCTTTATTGAGTGCCAACGGCATGATTGTGGGATAGAAGAGAGGGAGAGATATGGGGAAAGGAGAGAGAGAGAAAGGGGAGGGGTTAATAGCTACCAACGGCGAGCCGGGATCCTCGTGGTCCGTTGTCTTTTCATGGGGAGATCTAGAGGTTCTGGGAGAAGATCTCGAAATGGGGTCTCTTCAGAAAGTCCTTTTATAGTCTTTTTAGGGGAGCAAACCCCATTGTTTTGGGGTAGCTTTCAAAGCGGAGGGCAGCTAGCCAAAGAGGTAGGGGAGTAAGACCCATTGTTTTAGGGTACTGGTGCAGGGTCCGGGCACAGAACATTCCTTCTCGCTCCAGTGCAGCCCTTCCCGCCTGGGCAGCAAGGAACAGCACCAGAGCAACCTGTTCAGTGTGCACACCTGCAGGCGCTTGGCAGACCTCCCACCTCGGACTGGCTAGGGCTCCTGTGTCCTTTCCCCCCTTTGGGGTTTTTAGGGTCTTTCAGTCTCTGTCCTCATCGATGATCGTGAGACAGATGAAGGATCCATGGACCGTCTCTTACACTCATCTTACTGCCTTCACTAACAACCCCAAGCCCAGCATTCTGGCCAGGTGCATTTTTGCAACAAGAGCTGTGTCCCAGTTGAGCTGACCTTCAATAGCAAATGGGAGGCTACAAATTAATTCCCACAGGTGGAATGGCACCCTCAGGAATCCTGCTGTACTACCACCAGGAAAAGTGACCTCAAAAGCTGGACGTGGGACTCCAATTTCATTTTAGGAAAAAATAAATCTCTTATCACTACTATGAGCTATGTCCTTTGGTTGTAACTGGACCATTCAATGCACCTCCCTCTCCTAACCACAATAGAGAAGACAAGGAGGGGGGAAGGCTCAAAATGTAGCTCATCAAGGCTAACCCACAGCTGCCTCTAATGATGACATGTGCCTCACTTCAGCTTTCCCTGTGCAGAGTAGTCCCTCCTCTTACACTAAAGCAACGGCTGAGTGCAACAAGCCCTTAATTACTAAAAGATTTGTGATCGTACTCAGTATTACTAGAAGACAGAGGATGCTATCAGAGCTGATCTGACATGTGTCAGGACATTTAGTAAGTTGTTTCCATTCAGTTTAAAAACTTACACCTGTCTCCTGTTTCTGAATAGTGACCTGTCAGATAATGACCTGTCACCAGCAGCCATGGTCACTGTACAGGTTTGTGACAAAATGCTTTGTGACAAAAAACAGGAAGAGGATCCAACAGCCCAGGCAGTGACAACTCAGTGCTGGCCAACTCTGTCCTGCAGAGCAGAAACTAAGGTGAACCCAGGAAAGTTGGAGACCTTGCCAAGTGACATGAGTGCCATAAAGCCTTTTTCCCCCACAACTGCCCCAGCAAGCAACAGTGGAAAAGGACTGCCCAGCTTCCTCATGGCAGTGCTGCCTAGCAAACCAGCAGGCAGAATCCAAAAACTGACCTTGGCAAGAGGCCCTGAGTGATCAGCATCAGGGAATCCAAAGGGGTACTAAGGCCATTAAACTCTAAACAGAAACACAAGAATACAATGTTCTGGTTTAGCTCAACAGTGCAATAATAATGTTATGCTTAAGCATGGTAAAATAAATCAGGACATAAAGTTTTAAAATATGCTGAAAAATCTAAACAGTTTGCTGACATGATTATTTCCCCTTTTGTGCTGTAGCTAATTCCTAGAGAAAGCAAACACATATGAAATGGACACCACTGAGCACAGACAAACCTTTGAAGCGGCTATGAAATATGTACTTCTCCACTTACAGTGGGATAAGTAATCCCATTGAAACTGGGCTTCTACAGTCCCAGATCCTCTCGAAATATGGTAGTCATATAATCATAGAATGTGTTGAGTTTCAAGGGATCCCTCAGGATCACGCACTGCAGAAGTTCCCTGAGGATACCATTAAAAGGTGTGTGATGGCTATTGAAACACACGGACCAGGCATCGATGATGCAAGGAAATTTATTAAGAAGAGGCACAGATACTGTTTAAGCTTCTATATAACAATTTCCATTTGTTCTGTCTACATGCTAGCTAATGCATAGCAAGCTATAATGTTACTTTTTCTCTTGCGCACTCGCTTATCTTGCTGCAGGATATTCTGCAATCTTCACCAGGGTGTTCTGTTCTATGCAAAGGATGTGATTTTTGCGGTTTCTTCTATCTGCATCTTTCTCATAGCTCCTGCTGTACCACTTTTAATAAGTTAGCCACCCTGTTCATGTCTAACCCATTCTGTTTTGCAACAGGTGTGTGCCATAATTTTCTGGTTTCGAAAAGCAAATGAATGCGCTTTTGGGCACACAGGAGTACTTCCTCAGGCTTCTGTTAATAAAGATCATGCAGTACCCTAAATTCTCTCATACACACAGCCTGCCTCAGAGCTTTTGGTAATAAGCTGTTAAATTTGGAAGAATTACATCAATGGTGGTGAAAATGCCAGCATGAAAGTTAAAATGTTCATGTCACCAATCTAAATATTTCTCTTTTTTTCACAAGTAATTGGGTCTCAAGGCCAAATGTGGCTTTCGGGATCAGGCACCCAGTGACTCCCATTACACAGCATTGCAAGTCTTCCATCCCTTTTTAGCTGTAACAAAGCAAGGGTAAAGGAGAAGGAAGAAGTAAAAGAAAAAGACACTGATAGCAAATTTAACCTCTGTGTGTTGATTTTTAAAATGGAACTTTTGTTTAAAAATGCTGCTTTTGGAGGTAATAGCTGATGAAATACCTGTGGGAAAATGAATAAGGATCTTTCTTCAACAGCTTAAGGGCATACGGTTCTGATCTGCAGCAGACATGCTCAATTGATTGATTCCTGACCTTGAGAATAAAAGAGAGACAAATGAAGCCAGAAATCTCTGTCGTGGTATTTACCTTTCAATGGCTCTGTGTAAGCGTCCCTGGTGAGGCTAAGATCTAAGCAGTCAAATGCCCAAGGAAGAACGCTTGCCTTGTTATAAATACAGACAGCCTGGAAACTGCAGTTCTTATCAATCTCATCCTCTTGGAAGTTACCTGCAAAAAACAATATAAGTGCGGTTAAGCTTTCAAGCAAAATTTTTTGGTGAGCCGCAGGTAATCTAAAAGTTAGCTACAGATTATCCATAGATAATGTACGTACTTCCCACCAGTTTGGGAAAAGGACAGTGATCAAACAAGTAAGAAATATATAGCATTTTTTAAATGTCTGTTCAATTCTTTTCATCACTTAAACAGGTAGCATTTCAACAAAATTATGAACAAATACTTCCTCTGCCCAATTTTTTTGTTCCTATTTACCCATCCCCAGCAAGAGGTCATGCCAGTGAAGTTCTCTTGCAACTTTTTTTGACACTATATGGAAGACGTAACAAAAATCCAGAGTTTGCAAGGAGTTTGTGCTCTTCTGCAACGTGTAAGAGAGCAGTAAATGAGCTCGTTCACTGTATTCCAGAAACAGTTCAGTCACAGAAATTTGGAGTGCTGCCTAGACTAATTAGAAGAGCTAAAGCTGTGGATTGATTGTCTCAGTTTTGATCTAGTGCTAAATGAGCAACTACCAAAGGGAAATCCCAATGCCTCTAAGCGCAATGAAGTTATCACTGATTTTAGCAATGATAATTGGTCTTGGTAATACATTTTGAAAAGGTATCTATAGAAATAGCCACATTTATTACTTACATGAAGTGGTGAAAAACCAGAGTTTAGAAAACTTGCATGGAAGCTACATGTAAACAGAACTCGTTAACATAGCTACACATGTCTGGCAGGAAGGAACGTTGCACCTGTTCCTGAAATGTATTAATTTTAACTTTCTAACTTATAAGAAGTTGGAAAAAAATGTTTTTCAATCTGTTGTGGTTGTATGTACTTTTTCTGCTATGGTTGCTTCCTCTTAACGCTTTTTATTTTAGCTTCTTACTGAGCTACCTGCTAACAGTGATGAGGAGTATGAGAGACAGCCTAGATACAACCAACTAAAGAAAACCACTAAAGTGCATGTGAAATTGTTTAATTACCTGGTGTATGCTGTCTCTTATTCTTTTATTGTATTCTTCTGCTTTACATGTATTGAGCTATTGACTAGAAGAATGTGAGTAAGGAGAGAAAGATGGAATAAAGAAAGATAAAGGTCTTATTACAGTAATGCTCAAAAATCTCCTCAAACAGAATAAGGTTTAAAGACAGATTTCTACCTGTGTTTCACAAATATATAAACTTTCTGCTGTTTAATTCTGGTTTTTAGTTGTTTGCCTGGTTGCTCCTTGCCCTCCTGCAGCTGATTTGGCTTAGAGGAATATGAAGTTGAGGTTCATGTGCAGGTTTTTCAGATACCTTCTCAGGGTTCAGAGCCAGCACAGCATCTCATTTTGTGGTGGTTTTGGCTGTGGTGGTGCACAAAGCCAAGAAGGATAAGAGAGGGCTATGAATGGATAGAAGAATGCTCACAAAAGGTTCTTTAAACCTTGTTGGCCTCAACCTGTGGCAAGAAAAGCAGATTTTCAGGGGGGTTTGGGTCTTATTAAGACACCAAAATACAGTTGTTTTCAGAAACTACCAGAGATCTGTGCACTCAGCAGATCTCTCTGATCCACAGGGCTGCCAGGGTGATCTGCTGTGCGATCTGTCTCAAAATAATTGTTATTGCTCTCAGCTTTTCTAAAGGTGACCCAAGGTTTGTCAAAAATACACTGAGAAACTAAGATTGATTAGCAGCCTACGGCAAACAGGTGTGACGACTGAATTCTGGAATAGAAAAGAATGATATTTTTAGGCTGTTTCATTGTTCTAAAAAAGAAAATTGATCAGTCTGCCTGCAGCCTTTTTCAACAACCATCCCCCTCCTCTCTGTCAGAGGGAGGGGGGTCACGCCTTAAACATTCTTACGAAGGAGTTTTGCCCACTGTAGCAAAAACTGTATAAAGAAGCTACAACCACTGAAGCCCACCCCTCCTTGAGGATGCCTGACTGGAACTTTGGACTGTGAGTGAAGCCACCTAGATAAGGGGACACTATTGTTCAATCTCAGGTCTAGGGAGAAACAAAGAAGGCTGAGGGAACAGAATCCATCCACAAGGAAGCCAAATGCAGCAAAGAATCACCCCTGGCTGGGTTTGGGGTGGGGGAGACCACAGCCCACAGAGGCCAGGTTTACACAGACTCCCCCCAGCCTAGGGCAGAGGCGGTGTGTAACCTCTGGTCGGAGGCACTGAACACCCACCCTCCTTTACACAAACCGGCCCAGCTGTGAAGCCCCAACCCCGGGAAGGCCACATCCACGGGACATTCATGTGAGAGGCAACCAAGGGGGTGTCAGAATCCATCAAAGACCCCTGAAATGCTCCCCAGACTCATTCCCGAGGCCTTGCACCATAGGACTGCATGTGATGCAAAATAATCCAACAGAGCCTGAGTCTGCTGCAAGAGACTGTGTCAAACTGCCCCTCCCCTCTCCCCTCACCCCCCGGGGGAGGTACCTGGGCATTCCCACCTGGCCTGAGCATGTATTAATCCATAGGATCCTATGCTTTTGGGGGGACCGTCACCACTAAGAACACCAGCTGGAGAGGATCATCAGGACACCGGTGGCATCTACTGAGTGGTGATATTTTCTTTAATCTGCCTCTGTCACTCTCTTTCTGTCCCCCTCTCCTCTCTTCTATTTCTCTCTCTTCCTTTTACTCTCCTTTTCTCTCTCTCTCTCATATTTACTATTAAATAAAACTCATACTATTGATGTTGGTATATGGTCTCATTTGCACCTTAATTCAGGCAGAGACGTTTCTAATAACTTTGAAAAGCAGACTGTGACACTCTCATGACGGATGTGAGTTGCAATGGTTTCAGTTTGACCTGGTTGGTCAGTTCATAGAACTGCAATTTGAATGAGTTGTTACTATGAATGAATGTTTCTCTTAAGGATATGGGCATTCCTATATGAATTTGAACCTAGATAGTCAGAAAAGCAAGAGAGGCTAAGAACAGCATTCATTGCCGTAAAGAAATTGTGATGAAATCAGAAAAAGTGAGAAGGTGGTAAATGAGCAATTTCATCACGTCATCTTCTACACCATGGTTAAAGGGTTTTTACTCAGATGAAAACTGGCCACATACACTGTGAGAGCTAACAGTGATTTTTGGTTTCAAGACTTTTGAAAGTTGGTCCATTTCTCTACTACAACCTCTTTCAAGCATGTAAAAACACTCTCTTGTATGCACCACTATAGATTTTCTGAACTAGAATAGGTGGAAGATCTATTACTAAAGTGGTGTTAGTTTCTTTGTCCTTTTCGAGATGCTGGTGTCTGATGCTCTAGGGAATCCATGGACCTCAGTGGACAAAAATCAACTAATTTACTGGGGAAGACTTTTTTCCATAATGTTCCTATTCTTATCGTGTTCTCCATGAAGAAACTTCTTTTGCAGATTATGAAAGATGCAGATTATGCCCCAATCCAGATTGACCACTCTGTGCTATTCAGACACGGGCAACTACATATTTTTAGAATAAGATGCTGACATAGCCTGTTTCTGTTTAATGACTCATACAATTTTTACCATAGTAGAGATTGTCTCTAATCTTAATATATCGTTACCTCTTCACAGATTAGTATCAGGGAGATTGAAGGAGTGAGCCATTTTTCATTGTAATTCTGCTGTTTAGCAGAAGAACATGAGCTTTTCATTAATCTTTATTTAAATAGTTTGTAAGATAAAAAAACTAAAATATTCTGAAATAGACTATTCACCATTATAAATGAAATCTAAGTAAATTATTTTTCATTCTACCTGGAAAACTGTTTTAAAAAATTGGTTTGCAGATGGAGATTTTGTCAAAACTCTAAGACTTGAGGAGTGGCAGGGCATCAGTCAGTTAGTGGTGTGCAACTGGGTTTTTTGCATCGCTTCTTTTTCTTGGGTTTGGTTTTGTTTGGGGTTTTTTCTTTTTTGTTTGTTTGTTTTGTTTGTTTGTTTCCAATTATTAATTACCTCAACCCACACATTTTCGTACCTTTTGCCCTTCTGACTCTTTTGTCCATCCTTTTGGGTAGAGTGATGAAGCTGCTCTGGTGCTTATCAACAAAATGATTTATCAGTGGGAGCTGTGACTGCCTATAAATATTGTATTTAGAAGGTCAGTGATCTTCCAAACCAAGAAAACAACAAGGTTGGGCACAGTGAAGAGATATATTAGGTTGACTGTTGCTATGATTGAAAGTAAGAAATATTAGGGATTGCTTTTTACATAGGCAGTGTAGGAATCACTACTCTCTGGAACACATTGACGGATATTTTTAAAACTGTTAATTTTATCAAAAAGGATAGCTTTTACAAAATGTGAAGATCTTGGCTAAATGATGTCAATGGATGACTACTGAGTGGTTTTTGTGGCAGTTCAGACAATAAGAAAGCTCATTTGGCTATAAAAACTGATACCTTAGAGGGTTTTTTTCCCAACCGTAGCAATTCTGTGATTCTATGATAAACTGGAACTGTTGTCTTGTTGCAAGCTTAATAATCATGAAAGTTTGCATACTTAATAGAACACAGTATTTTTAAAATATAATTTTATATTTCAGTATATAATTGCATATGTAGATTTAATGCATTATCTTCTTCCTTTTCCTTTATTTCCTTTATTTCCTTTTCAATGAATATAAGTCAACTTATACCAAAAATACAGCAAAGGTGAAAAATTTGAGGTTTATATGTATAAAGAGGTCCTATTTTCAAAACAATATATAACTCTAAAAAAAATCTAACTTTCTGGCCAGAAAAAGAAAGAGGCAATTTTTTCATGTTTCATTTAATTTTACTGTAAACTAAACAACACACAACTGGTACCTTTATACAAAACCTATTCATCAGTCAATTTCCTTCCTTGCTAAAAGACAAACACATGATTGAAAAAAGAAATCAATGTGGAAAAATGGGCTCTTTTTGTTAACCAAGAAATGGAGTTGTAGTGGTTTGTTCACATCTATTTCACTCTGTGAGATTAGGATTTGAAGAAACGCAAAGCAGGCCTAAAACTTTAAAGAATATAAAGAAGTTTATTACCAACAGAGTTAAAAGTAACAAGAAATAATAAGAAGTTAAATAAAACTCTCTTCTCTCCAGCACTCCCCAAGCAAAACCCCCTTCCCCCCTCCCTTTTCTCCCTCCAGCACTCCCCCTCCTTTTACCACCTCGCACAAAAGGTAACAATTTTGGTCAGTTTTGCAGTCTTTAAAAGTCTCTTTCTTATGCTTAGGGAAAAGGGTTCCCTTCTGCCATGCCATGGAAATCCTTCACAACTCAGTAGTCTGCCCGGAAATTATCTACTGAAGTGAAATCTCTCCCATGACAATTCCACAGTATATTCATACTGCAATCATGGGCCATCACATGGGGTCACAAGTCCTTTTAAAGATGAATTCTTCCAGCCCAAACACAAAGGTTCTCTGCTTCCAGTCTCTTTTAAACATGAATTATTCCAGCTTAAACACAAGGGCTTCTCTGCTTCTTCACAAACCTCTAAAAAGCAGCTTCACAACTACATGGCCTGGCATAGGCATTCTCTTACATCTTCACAGGCTGCAACATAAATTCTCACAGGCATGGATTTTCATCTCCCCATACTTTAAAATGATTTAAAGAGTTCAGTCCTCTGCAGCTGCTAGAAGGGGTTTTAAGACTGGCGCNNGTTCTTCTCCCTCACGTCTTTCCCCACGGGCTGCGCTGATGTTCAGTTGGGTGCGAGCTGTGCAGGCTGGAAAAGGAGGCTCCGCTGGTCCCGCTGGGTCTGCGCGGGCTGCAGGAGGGGAGAGAGGCTCCCCCTGGGCTGCAGGAAGGGGGAGGGGAGGCCCCTCCTGATTTCTCCAGAAGCTGAGCCGGATGAATTCGGCTATGGGCAGTCCATGGGTAGTTTAGCTGCCCGCGGCTCTGAGGGAAGGGAGAGAGGTGAAGCGGGGCAGACAGGAGCCCAGGCCGGGCCCGGAGGCTCAAAGGTCCCCCGCCTTTCTCCATCAGGAGACCGGGAACAAGAGAGGAACTTCCCACCCTTGCACGGGGTTTAAATATGCAAAATTTGCAAAAGCTCATTGGCTTAAATGCTTGTCAGTTAACTCAGTTTCAACCCATTACAGGAGTTGAAGGAAGCATAGCTGTGAGGGGAGTTCCAGTTACTGTACTAGTGTACTGCCTACAACACATTTTAATTTTAAACCAGAATTTTTAATATCTCATCCATACCTCTGTCAATTTGCAGACTTCCGATGTAGCAGAATGGGCAGGAGAGCTGAAAGATGAAAACATCATTACAGTTTCAACCACATTAAAGAGAGAGAGAGACAGCCAAGTAAGAGTAGGGATGCCATAGAGACTTCATCCTCAACAATATTTGAAATTGAAGAACGCTCTGAGCAGCTTCATTAACTTTGAGGCCAGTGCAGGTATTAGTGAGAGCCACCTTTTGTCTCTTATTGTTCATTTCACAATTGTAAGATAGCAACACTCGTAATTAGGTTGAGGGTGCTGAATTTTTTAACAGAATGAAAAAATATGAGAAGAACTCATTCTGATTAGAAATAACCATTATTTGTAATATGCAATATAGGACCTTCCCAGCTAATTACATTATGGGAATCATGCTTCTTGCTACTGCAATTAAGAAATCATTTGATAACTCCTCTACATAGGTTATTGAGGTTTCCCATTTGTTTCTCCTAATTAGGCTATTCAAGTATGGAGTAAGATTTACTAGCTGAATGCAAAAATCCTTTGACTCTAAAAGAATTAAGAGTACTTTAACCAATAGTTTAACTTTTGAACAGTTTCAGGTCCAAAGACACATATGACAATTAGATGTCACTCATTCCCTTCATCTGAGTTGCCTACTGTTGGAGGTTAGGGTTCTTCCTTTTGTTTTCCTTCTCTTAGGGAATTTTCTCACATTTTGTTGCTAAGAAACCAGAATGACCAGTACTTAGGAGAGAAAAAAGAAATTGCCAAGCTCAGGGGAGGAGGGCACCTGGCTGCACTTCTCCTGTCTGAGAGTTTCTCTTGGAGGGGCAGACACACTGCAAGAATTGGGCTGGGAAAAAGGGGGCTGGGGCAGCTGCTACCCTTCTTGCACTCTCGGCATTCGGAGGGGAGGGAGGCTGCTGTCGATGTGGGAAGAATTTGCCACCGCTGCGGGTTTCTGTCTCCTGCTGCCTTTCTTCCACTGTGAGCGGAGCTCTGCTCGCGGGAACGGCCATTGCGCTGGGACCTTGTTAACACCCGGCCTCACCAAACAGAACCCTTCCCCATCTGCTGGGGTGCCTCAGGGGAAACCCCGGGATCCCTGAGCCCTTTCCCCCTCCCAGAGAGCCGCTCCCTGTGTTCGGGAGCCGGGCGGCCGCTGCCCAGCCACCATCGTTTTTCTGCCAGTGCTGCATGGTTTCTTTGCTACACTGTAGCCCATCACCCCCCGCCTGCCTCCATGCCCTGCGGTCCCAGCTACAGCTGAGGAGTTTCTGCTGCCTCTTGCTTGCTACCCTGGGTGAGCTTGCTCCTGCTGTTCCAGCTTGCTGCTTCCTAGGTTTCTGCTGGGACACCGAGACCGACTTCCCTGAGGGTTTGTAAAGCAAAGCCCTTTCTCCATCCCTTCCGCCGCCTGCGCCGCCATTGCCACGTTGTGAGGCGGCGGAGCTGGCGCCACAGCGCCCCCTGCCGGCGCGGGGGAGTCACGGCAGCCGCCCTGCCCGGCCCGGAGCCAGCAGCGCCCCTGCCGGCTGTGAGCGGCGCTGCGCCCAAGGGGAAGGGGCCTGGCAGCCCAGAGACGGCGGCTGCTGCGCTTCTGCCTCTGGTTGGTGTCGCTGCTGCTGCTGTTGTTTGCCTTGTTATACACATACATACTAGTAAAGAACTGTTATTCTTACTTCCCACATCTTTGCCTGAAAGCCCCTTAATTTCAAAGGTGTAATAATTTGGAGGGAAGGGGTCATATTCTCTGTTCCAAGGAAGGTTCCCACCTTCCTTAGCAGACACCTGTCTTTCAAACCAAGACACCTTCAATATTGCCTAAGGAGATTTTATTCCAACAGTTATCTCAAGTCTTATTAGCATGACTGAAAGTACATCCCAGGTTAGAGTGGCGTTTGAGTAGATTGCCTTTCATTCATGAAGTCTGTTTTTAGGCTTAGGTTGTCCATAAATAGGTTACTTTGTGAATAAAGGCAAAGGACTGTGACAACAGAACTGGACAGTGAGGTCAGAACAGCAATTCCAGCAGAAAGCATGAACAGAAATTTCAAATGTGGTTTCACTAGTTATCCTAACTGATCACTCTGTTGAAGAGTGACTGACTCTATGGGTCTGTCCCTAGAAAGCTGGTTTTTGTAGGTGGATAGCTGCAGGGTCTGCTTTGAATAAATACTTCTGAAAGAAGGTAAATTTAGAGTAATTTTTGAAATTGGGCTGAGCAGGTATACGTGTAATGAGCTTTAGCCTAATTCATTGCTGCAAGATTTGCTTTGAATTCTGATTATCATAGAGTATGACCAGGCTATGTGCCTACCCAGAACTTGGGTCCTACTCTTGACATCACAAAATACAGAGTACTGTGACTAGTACTGATATACCTATCAATCCAAGCACTATGAGGAAACTTAAGTTTTGGCTAACTAGAGACTTTTAAGTAGTGAGCAAGTTATGTCTGATATCAATGTGAACTTGGGTCAAATGATCCAAGTGGAGACATACTAAGCCCAAATGAAAAAAAAATGGCTGTGAAGAAAATCTGTCAGGAAATTGCCAGCTTTCATCACCAGAGGAGCAAGATGCTGGAAAACTCATTGTGAAGTTAGTGTGAAACATATGGACTTACAAAACAGAATTGGTTTTTTAATTATTATTATTATTATTGCAATTCTTATATTTTACTTTGTTTCAAATATTAAGCTGTTCTTACCTCATCTTACGAGTTTTACCTTTTTTTCCCCCCTGATTCTCCTCTCCATCCCACCATGAGAGAAACGGGGAAGTGGGCAAGGGGCTGCATGATTCCTAGTTGTTGGTTGGGTTAAACCATGACATATGTAAAAATAAAAATATGTGTTACAAGTGAAAATGTACCATATTCATGTTCCTGTTTATGCCAATGTCTATTAATGTTTCAAAATTGCTTGTACATTTTTAAGTGACACTTGAATCTTTAGTGATAAAAATTGATATAGTTTCACTTGTTTCAGTGAAGTCATACCAAGTTACAGCATATGATTTAAAAATGTAATCAAGCTAAATTTACCAAGAATTGTGAAATACTCTGATATCTTCTGCATGATACAACTTCCAGTACTTTTGTCAGGAGATAAACAGCTTCAAAAACTTTGGCACACCATTATCAAAAAGCACCAGCCTCATTTCTTATAAAAAAACGATAATATGTGAATAAACAATATTAAAAGTGAAGAGGAAGTCTCCACAAAGGCTCCAACACTTGGAAAGTTTTGCAATCATATTTATTCTTTATGGGCACGTGTCTTCCAAAAATAAAAAGGGAAAAATTCAAAGGGTCCAGCTAAGTCCTCATCAAACCACCAGGAACAGGAGAGGAAAAAGAAGATTAGAAAATCAGATGAAAAGCGAGTGGAGAAGGAAGTTGTTTTTCCATCAGAAAACAGATCCTAAAACAAATGTAAAAGCTATGATTGTAACAGCCATGCATGTCAGCATTGTTTCTCATTTGAAGCTGGCAAACTTAAAATTGTTTCTCATTAAGGGTAACACGACAGTCCTGTCACAAGCAAAACCTCTACATGCACAGTTGCTGCCTCTGGCTCAAGTTTTTTAAAACCTATTGCAAACATTTCTTTGAAAAATTTAGGAATATAGTTTTGACTGAGAGGATTGGGAGGCCATGGCACAGGTTGCCCAGAGAAGCTTTGGAATCCCCATCCCTGGAAGTGTTTGAAGCCCAGTTTGATGGGTCTTTGAGAAACGTGGTCTAGTGCAAGATGTCTCTGCCCACAGCAGTGGGGTTGGAATAGATGATCTTTAAGGTCCCTTCCAAACCAATTGATTTTGTGATTCTATGATTCTATGTTAGTACAGGAGAGAGCTAAGTCCCAGAAGCAGCAGTGCAACACCATGGAGGAGAAAGGACAGAAGATGTGAGGGGCTATCAACAGAAGGCAGATTTTTCCAAGACAAGAAAGGACTAAGCTAAAAGGTAACATAAATGGAAAGAAAAAAAAGAAAGGAAAAGAAAAGAGAAAAGAGAAAAGAAAAGAGAAGAGAAAAGAACAGCAATATTATTTTCTTCTTTTCTTACATTTTTCTGGGATAATCTATGGGCAATAGCATGACCTTGTTTTATTTCTTTCGAGTCTTTTGCTTTGTTGCACCTTCTCTTTGAAGTTAGCTCATTCTTTCTTTAGTTCAGTTTTCAGCATAGCTGTAGGCTTCAGTAGCTTTCACCTGCACCTGCTCCCCATAATATGATGGGGTGTTGCCCCTAGTTCCACTAAACACTGAAATTTGGCCTTGTAGTGGTCAAGAAAAATGCACAGTTGAGTAAATAGTTTCACATATAAAACCAGGTTTATTTGTAAGCTTAATTGGATTAATAGTTCTGCAGTTCAGAGCTGCACCTGATGCATCACTACAACTGTGTGCATGCCAAAAACCCCTCCTAATTCTTGGGAATGAAACAAATGTGCCAGTGCAGGGTGACTGAGGTGAAACCCAAAGAGCTTTTCCTGGATGATAATTTAAAATATTTGTTTGGCCTTCATGTTTTTATATGTATCCCATGTTGCCTTGCATCTGAAAGCAACCTGAAATAATTTTGCATACTATGAATTGCAGAAATGGTACAGTGTGCTCTTCTTTTTACAGTCTTATTTTCATGGTTCTACTCCTTCACTTAACTTCTCTGACAGGCTGCTCCAGGATACTGCCTGCAATACCTCCCCATGCCAAGCACTGCTGGGATGTACTGCCAGGGGACTGTAAAGTTATTGCAAGCACTAAGATTCGCATATTTTGCTATCTCACAAAGATTCCTCCTGAAAAATGATCCCTGCCATGAGAAAACCCTTTCCTGATGTTTGGAAATTCCTCATTTAGAATCAAAGAATCATAGAATCATTCAAGTTAGAGAAGACCACCAAGATCATCGAGTCTAGTCTTTGACCAAACACCCCCATGTCAGTTGAACTACAGCACTAAGTGCCACATCCAGTCATTTCATAAACACCTCCAGGTATGGTGATTGATGCTTTCATAGTAAAAAATGGATCCCTACCATAAGTAACTGAGAAGGAACAGGTTTCACGTCCATCTATTTTTCTTTTCCTTTTTCTTTTTTTTTTTTAAGTGAGCAGTCTAATAATTAGCTCTACCTAAAAAACGTCTTCCTCTTAAGCATCCAAAATGATATTCAGTTGCTAAAACTGGGGGGAAAGAAAGTAAACTGTGTAAACCACCAATTCCATCTTTATATTTACGGTCATTTCCTTATACCGGGTGGTCACTGAGATGGTGGGCCCTGTCAAACCCGGGCAGGGGCTGAGCGGAGCCAGAGCTGCTGATTCCTTGTCTCACAGCGGCACCGGGTGGCTGCGCATTCTCAGCGCAGCTGCGAGCACCAGGATCGAGGTTGGGGTGCCGGATGGCTCCAGACGTGGCTGCTGACATGGCTTCTCTGTACCATCTAGTTCAGAAAAACAGGGTATGAGCACTCTTTGATTTACGAAGCACATTAAGTTGGTGCCCAACTTCAACAAAGTATTTAAAACAATTCTCTTGCACATCCTAGCAGGGTGGGGGATTCTCTCTTGCAAGGCTTCTTGTGAATGGCCTCCTCAGTGGCATCAGGTCCCAGGGTAAGTGCTACTGGAAGCACTGGCTTCTTCGTTCTCGAGGCTCAGGAAGGTGCCTGAGTCACCTTGCTGCAATCCGAGCATCAGCTGCATCAGGAAGTTTCTGTGTCAAGTGGTTGTTAACCAGAGCTTGTGAGATCACCTGGAGAGCAGCCCTGTTAGATGGCAGGGTCTCAATAGATTCAAAACATGCAAAGGTGAATTTTACAGTATCTGGAACCAGAGGGTGCTCTTCTCCATGACAAGGTCGGGGCTGGTACAGAGGGTGCCTGGAAGACTGGGACCCTGATCTTTCCTCAGCTCCTACTCGAGGCAGTGGAGGAAGGACAGCATGTCCTCCAGCAGCTGCTCCCTCATGCAGGTACAAAGCAGCTCCATGGAGAGGACAAATGATATCATACAGGTAGCTTTCCTTGGGTGTTCAGCTGCAGTTGAAAGGAGTGCCCACAGCAGGGATTTAGGGGCACCAGCAGGTGGTAGACAGAGACAGCATAATCCTTAAAAGGACAATGTCTTTCCTGTTGTGAGGGGCCCAAAACAACACAGGATTTGAGCTGCAGCATCACCAGTGCCCTGTACAGAGGGACAAGCACTTACCTTGTTCCGCTCTTCACACTATTTCTGATACAGGCCTGGATGCCACTGGCCTTTCTGGCCACCTGGGCACATGCTGGCTGGTGTTCTGCTGGCTGTCAACCAGCACATGGTCTAGTGGAAGGTGTCCCATGGCAGGTGGGTGGAACTGGATGATCTGTAAGGACTCTTCCAACCCAAACCAGTCCATGATTTTATGTATCTACGAAACACTGAAACATGAGCTCTGTCAGATAAAGAACTGCACTGCTGAAAGATGCTAACATAGATTCCAAGATTCAAACAAAAGGACTTCCCTTTGAGGTCTGTTAGATATGGTTGTGCTCAAAGACATATCATTATAGATGTACATATACTTGTATGCATACACACACACATAGCATTGGATTCACCTTATTTAGCTGTAGCCATTCATGACAGGGCACAGATGTCTTCCATGAGACCAGGTTGCTCCAAACCTCATCTAACTGGTCTTGAACACTTCCAGTATAACTCGATGCGCTACTGGTGCAAAATACTATGTCTGCAAAATGGAGAAAGTGAAAACACTCGTTACTGTACTTCTTTCACACAGCCCATGGACATATCTAAGTGCTTTAATGTTTTTAACTATGCACTCAAAAAGACACGAACAATAGCCAAGGACATGCTAATGATTACTGATGTCATGCATTATAAAAGCTTAAAGGTTTGTTAGTAAAATATTTTTGTTTCCTATGACACAGCTGAACTGAAGCTCCAAATGAGCTGAGTGTAATTAGAGCTGAAGGCATCTGATGGAAACTCTGGCAGCTGCCCACTCACTAGGTTTTGAATAAAAGCAGCAAAACTTCCTTTCATCTGGAACAAAGAAAGAAATACCATCACTGAAGTATATAAGAGAAAAAGGGGAAGAGGTGCCACATACAGCCCTGCAACAACAAAATACAAAAAAAAGCGCAGCACTTCTAGATTATCTAATACAAAGAAGAAGGGTAAACTAACTTCAATTCAGCACAAGTGGCAGGAAGAAATTATTTCTTTGTTCTTCCTTATCTTTTCTGTTTCAGAAACCCTAAATGAACTGAGACCAAGTTCTTCAGGATTAAAGCTCTAACTCATTAGCTGTAAAAAAAAAAATCTCAGATAACAGATAATTAAAAATAAACATATAAATAGGACAGGTGCATGTTAGTCTTACAGATCATGACCTGGCAGTGGCAAAAAGGGGAACAATTAAATTAATTTCTTAGTTTATGTGGTATATTTGGTCCCATTATTAAAGTGGATTCATAGGAAAGGCTAAATATGAGTGCCATAACTTACATTTATTAAAAAAAATCTCAGACTTTACAGTGCACCACACACTAATTTGGTATTTACTAGAATATAAAAATAATATTCCTTCAGCCCTGCCCCCCTCAAAAAAAAAAAAAAAAAAAAAAA
>VZTE01001416.1:238367-254529 GCA_013397775.1 Eulacestoma nigropectus | reverse complement strand
AAAAAAAAAAAAGAAAAAAGAAAAAAAAAAAAAAGAAAAGCACTCTTTAATTTCTGGGACTTATTACTAAGGTTATTTTTACTCAGTATAATCAAATTCTATGTAACCCAGGTTTTTTTCTTCTCTCTGAATGCCATGAATAGGGATTGAAATATGTTTTCATTGTGCAGCAGCTGCATCAGCTCTTTGTGCTTTTTCTTTTGGTGTACTGTTTCTACATTTGAGGATTGTAAGTAAAAGTACAAATGAAGTAAACAGAGTGCAGTGTGTCACATTCTGCTTCACAAAGAAACGAGCTGGTCTATTTAACTCTTTGGGATTGTTCCTGGAATTTGTTTTGGGGAACATACACCTCTGGAAATTTCTTCCATGGATTTTCAGCAGAGGTACAGAGGTGCCTAAGTTTAACTACTTGTGTTAAGGCATACAGTACTATCTGTGGAGAATCATTTACCTGTGGAGATCTAACGTGTTTGTTTCACAGTGGAATTACCCTTTCACTCTTTAATGCACTGCACCACAGGGTCTGCTGCCTTCAGAAGTCTACTACACTTCCAGGTCCTGACTCAAGTTTCTAGTTTTAGCTGCAGATTACCTGTCCTAAATCTGTCCTAAAATGAGTGCATGGTCATGGCATATGCACCTCAATGGCAGCAAGTCTCTACTCATACTTCTTATAACTTTAGGGTACAAAATTTAAAGTAATACTGTAACTATTATGGAGTTAGGCTTTCAAAAATCTCCTCTTGCAATGTTACCTTACACAGAAAATATGGCAATATAATTATAACTACACAAACACTGAAATAACAAAGAGAAAATAAAAAACTTTTAACACCTCTTGACTGGTAGACGGGCAAATGTTTAAGTAAAAGATGAGATAAGGATCAGATTTTAAGCAACTGAGTTAGGTAAGAAAGTGAAAAACACTTTCCTAGAAGAGGAAGTTATATGTCTAAATGGAAAGTTTGGCAGGAAGTTATATAGAGAGAGGATTCAAAGTCTGCTCTACATGTTTGTTTAATTGTTTTGGGCCTTTGATATAAAAAGAGATAGCTAAGACACTGAACACACTATAAGAGAAGGGAGAGAAGGGTTACTGGAGGAAATTAAAAGCCGTTTGGTACTACTAAGGCACATGTCATTTTTCATTTCTATTATTATTATTATTATTATTATTATTGATAACTTATTAGATAATGATGATGATGATGATGATGATGATGTCAGTAGTAAAGAAGTTTAACTAGTAGTGCTAATTAAATCTATTTAAAATGGAATTATGCCACCTGATCTGCTCAATAAGTTTCTTGGATTATTTAAGATAACTTTTGCTATAGAGAACAGCCTCCTCCTCACAAATCATTGGTGAGAAAGTCAGATAACAATACAGGGGGGAGGAGAAGAGAACAAATATCTACAATAATTCATAATGTATCATACTGAGTGAGGTCACTGAGTGAGTGGAAATAGCACTCTGAGACAGACCTTTAACGACTCAGATATTCTGAATTACTTTTGAAAAGGAAGTGGTTATATCTGTATGGGGGAAAAGATACCAACAGTTGCATGATACTTCACCACACTTATACTCAGGGCTCTAATGAAATCACCTATGGTTGCCAAAATATAAGCACAAAGTACTTAACACATTTCTCAAAATTGCCGTTACAGCAGTGGGAGAAAAAAACCTTAAACCTACTTTTAGTTCTCCTGCAACAAAGAAATTATATCTTCCTTTGTTTGCTTGGCACTGGCCCTCAAAATGAGAAAGTCCTGGCTTTAAAGAAGGTGTGCCAGACTTTTCTGATGAGAGATTATTCTTCCCCCTAACCATTCGCTTAGAGAAAACCAGGATCAATGGATACAGCAATGGGACAGAGTTTACCTGGTATAGTTGAATCTCCAGCCTGGTTTAAGCTCAAATGTTTAAGCTCACAGTTTCAATATAGATAGAGGACTTGCTGAATTCTCCCGTGCACATAGACTTGGAGAGGAAAAGTCAGCCATTCCCTGTCTGTCATTGGACTCTGAAGGAAGACCATAGTAAGGTAACATTGCTATAGAATTTTGCATGATACAAACATCTTGCTTTAACCTCAAATGACAAACCAGCCATTTATTATTATCCTTGTGAGACTGTATCATTATGCCTGACTTCTTACAAGAACAGGCAGTAACTCGCTAGGCTTGCCCACCCTCAAATCATATGAAAGGAGTAAAAATCTTTGCAAATGATCTGGATGGTGGTGGAAAGTGCACCCTCAATTTGCTGCTGATATGACACTGTGAGGACAGGCTGATACTAGGAGGAGTAGGTGATATGCCAGAGGGTTGTGTTGTTATCCAGATGGATGGAGAAATGGGTTGACATAAAGATTGTGTAGTTCAAGAAATGCAAAATCCTGCAGCTGGGAACAACAACCCAAGGCACCAGTATATCCTGAGACCACCCAGCTGGAAAGCAGCTCTGCTCTAAACCCTAGAGGTCCCATTGGACTAGAAGTTGACCATCAGTGAGGCTGTCAAAGTAAGCACCCAAGAGTCATAAAATGATAAAATGGCAGAATGGAGAGTAATGGTCCAAATTTTAAAAATTTTTTTGGGGGGGAGTGTGAGAAAGAGGTGATCAATAGTTAACTCATGTAAGCAGAGTTAACTATCAGAGAGACAGCAAATGCTAATCACAAGCCTAAGAAGCAGGATTCGCCTTAATCTTGTCGAGATTAGAGAAACAGGATTTTGTTGAAACCAGCACAAAAACTGCCAAATCATCCGATAAAGGACTGCGCAGGGTCCAGAAAGAAAGGTGAAAAGTGCATTGTGAGGTAGACTACCAGCCTTCATCAGAAAGACCCCTAAGGAAGAAGAGGAGCCTTCCTCAGTGCGACCACCAGGATACACTGTGCATGCGTGGCATGTATATTAATGATATTAATGACTCCAGAGAAGTAATTTGTATAACCACTCCTATCCCAAGGAATGTGATGAATATTCATAAGTTTTGCCCATAATACTGGACTGTATGGAGTGCTGGGTATGTGTGTTTGGAGGAATGATCCCCCACGCACCTGGTGCCGAATAAAGCAAATACCCACTTCTCTGACTCTGTCTCTGAAGTGTCCCTTGGCCCAGTTTGGGGCAATTCAGGTGTGGGCGTGGGTGTGTATACAACGTGAGGTTGGTATTATCAAATACATTACACATTGTCTTCCCTACCCCTTCTGGAATTTTATAAATGAAAATTACATTGCAGCATTTTGCACAGATTTGTAAAATCTGCTGGTAACAGTTGAAATAAAGAAAAGTTTTTAATGATTACTTACAAATACATAGCTCAAAATACAAGAAATTGTAGGACTGGTCTTGTAAACAGAATAAATGTAACCTTATTTAATGCTACAGCACTTGCGCATTTTTTATTCCCTTGACAGCTCTTTCCTTTTCAGGTTAATCTCCCAAAACCGTCAGACAATTGGGTTCTCCCTGTATTCCACTAGAAGTATTAGGTTTTCCCTTGCATTTGTTAAAAGCTGGGTATATTTCCCTTAGAATGACTAGATTTGCCATTTGTAGGAACTGATACTTCAAAATTGTAAAAGAAAACTCAAGGTTGAAACATATACTTAGGAAAGTAAATGTTATCCACATAATAATGAACTTCAAGAGAGGAGAGAGGACCTCTTTTTCTGTTTCCTTTTTCACTTTTCGTTTAAAAAGCAATGAGATAGATCAAACCAAACCTATGAAACACAAAAAATGGAAAGAAAAATCCCTGTGTTGTTAGATTAGCAATCAGTCATTTTCAGAAATGTATGTGTGAACGAACCTCCCCCTTTTCTATAGTACTAGATCTTATTACACAAATGGTACACAAGGTGATGACAATAACCCAGTACTGTAATAAATGTAAAATATAGACAAATAAAAACATAAAAGCTATGGTCTTTCATGTGCACGTCTTTCAAACCTTTACAGTTGCCTTTAAAACTAAACGGGAGCGAAAACTTTGAATACAAAGAACACTAATTCTCTCATCAGTGAGACACAGTGGCATTTTTCTGGAAGATAAGCATAACAAAAAAAAAGTTACTGAAGTTTTCAGTGAAAAATAATGTCTTTGTTCAGTGGCATAATAGCTGATAAATGACAAGTTATTAGAACATCAAGAATGCTTTGTGTTTTTACTGAGAATTACAAAGCTGATTTAAAAGCATGCCCAAATAAGGAAATGAGCGAATACAGCAGCTTTAGTGATGGTTTCCTCTACTGATGGGCAGTGAGGGATATAGTTCCGTCAGACAAATGCCAGAGGGTCAGCAGAAAAAAATCTTAAAACAAACACTTTCATATGGGTCTTTGCAATTTTTCAGTCCACTCGTCTTCTAAGCAAGAAAACTTCACATGCCTCCCCCTTTTTACTTCAACAGAGTAGTTATATTGAAGTGTAGCCAAGTATAAGTATATATATGAAGTGTGTTTATATGTATAGACATACATACATGAAGTATGTATAGCCAAGAACTAAAGAGAACAGATACCCTCTTCCTTTGGTGTAATATAATTTTTCCTGAGTGAGAATGCTTAAAATAAAATTCCATGTGTCTGTTATCATCTATATTAAATAACTGTAGTAACATTTTTTGATTTAAAAAATTATTCCCACCTTTCAAATTATTCAAAATGAAGTATTGTTCCTTTTACAAAACCAGAATTAAGTATTAACTGCCAAAAGCAGAAAATGAACTTAATGTTAGTCATTCAACATATATATATATATATATATATATCTTTTGTTGTTCTAATAGCAGCATACAGATTTAAAGCAGTTTATCCAGTCTCCTCTTCATCCTCGTCAGTTATCTCCTTTTTATGTAGTTTGTCATCTCACAGCTATTCAAATAACCACTGTTATTCAAAACTTACTACATATTGGTTTTAGGGAATCTAACCCACTCTTAGAGGAACATTTCAATAGACTTTAGTGCCACATTTCACTGCACAGGATTTGAATGTTTTCACGTAAATTGTTTTGCCTTTTTTTTTTTGTAGTTCAGATATACCTCTATCCAATAAATAACTATAGATGTATAGGTGCTTGCACTCAAAGAATTCAGTTTTTTAAAGAAAAGGCTGAAATATGGTAGTTCAGATGGAGCATCTGTACAATTTTTTTCCAGACAGTATTTAGGATTATTTCAATCTCTGCTCTTACAAGCATTTCTTCTGTTGTTTCTATGTAAATGCCAGCCAATTTGATACGTGGGGAGAAATATTAACGGCATACTGCCAAAGAGTTTGCATACTCTGAATGAGACACACTGATCTTCATTGAAAAAAAAAAACAAACTAACCAAAAAGCATAATTATACATTCAGAGAACATAAGCAATTGTGCAACACATCCTCTGTAACTATGAGTCAAATTGCATGTGGTTTTCACTACAGAGAGCCTGTAGAGGATCAGACCCCATTTGAAAACCAAGTTGTGAAAACAGCTTATATCAGATTGAGACTATAATGCCATTTTTATGTATATTGAGTGGAAATCTGAAAATGTTGAAATGTTTCTTAAAATACATAGAGGCTTTGGCATTTGGCTTTGCTCTGAGTTACCCTCTCAAGATATCTGAAAAAGAAAATTCAAGGGACTGAATTAACCGTTTTAATTATGACAACATATTGTATTTACTATGCAACATGAAAATCAAAAGAGAACTAAACTATCTCAAATTAACAAACATTTCTTTCCCAAAGCAACAGAATCTTAAGCAGTCAAAACAAGGGTGAGTCAAGAATCCTCCTTGGTTCCAGAGCTTAAAAATGTGATGCTCCCACAAGCTTTTGAAATGGTTCAGTATTGACTACTTTGCATTACTCTGATGTTCCACTGAAATGACTCTTCTAAACTGACTGGAACACTGTTAGCAGGCTTTGTTCCTTATCTTACCTAAATAAGTTTTCAGGAACAACACATCCCATCTGGATTTCTTAGGTTTCTTTCACCCTTCATCTTCCATTTCTATGAGTGGGGTGAACCAGTTCTTGAAAAATAAGATTGCTTAGAATAGGTAAAAAAAATTGATTCTCACCCTCTGCTCCGCTCTGGTGAGATGCTGCTGGCAGTACTGTGTTCAGCTCTAGGGTCCCTATTGTAAGGAGGATGAGGATCTGTTCGAGCAAGTCCAGAGGAGGCCACAATGAGGGTCAGAAGGCTGGAGCTCCTTTGCTATGGAAATGAGCTGAGAGAGTTGGGGGTGCTCAGGCTGGAGAAGAGAAGGCTCCAGGAAAACCTTAGAGCCCCTTCCAGTAACTTAAGGGGCTCTAAGAGCTGTAAAGGAGCTATTGGCAAAGGCATGGAGTGACAGGACAAGGGAGAATGGCTTTAAATTGTCAGAGGGCAGGGTTAGATTAAATATTAGGAAGAAATTCTTCACTGCAAGGGTGGTGAGACCCTGGCACAGGTTGCCTACGGAAGCTGTGGTTGCCCCACTCCTGGCAGTGTTCAAGGCCAGGTTGAACAGGCCTTGGAGCAACCTGGCATAGTGAAATGTGTCCCTGCCCATTGCAAGGGGGTGGAATTAGATGATTTTTGAGTTCCCTTTTAATCCAAATAATTTTGTAGTTCTATGATTCTATGAATTGCTGAGTTAACTTTCGACATTCTTAACAGTTTTCAGTATTTCTATTAGCCTTTTTTAATATGCTGTTCCTTTTTAAAAATAAAATAAAGCAGTGAGCTGCAGTTAACAGCAGTGATATCCTGGATTTGGACAACAGTCTGTAATATTAAATTTCCAAAACACTAAAGACTCTGGAGAATGTTAATACAACTTCTGTCTTCCCAGAATGCCACTTGGGTTGTTCAGTTCTTTTGTTTGTTTTTAAATATTCGAGGTACATCCCTTTCTATCTCTTTCTGTGTACTTTGAAACATGCTGTGGAACTATCCGTCTCAGAGATACCTCCAATAGCAGAGTACAGCCTATCTGCCATATTGGGCACACTTCATTACAGACGAGCTGTTCCTCATTTAAAATAAGGATACAGAAAAATGGCATAGGTCTTTTAGTGCTATCTTTGAATTAAAAAATAATTACAGTATGGCATTGAGTTAAGAGGATTTTTCCTTTTGAAGCTTAAGTCACCATTCTACATGATTCTCAATGTCAAAAGATATGTTGATAATCTGTGCAACAAAACAGCAAAGGGAAAACGTAACTCTTAATGAAGGCTGAGGGAGACGTGACAAAAAATACAAGCAACGGTACAAAAATAAAACTAAGAGAACAATAGTTCCCATCTCCCTTCTTCCCCCTCCACTGAGGGGAAGTGGGATAATGGGTTTCATGACACAGCTGAGCAACCCTCCGTCCAGTTGTGGGCCTGTCTTGGCCCTTCATACGAATTGCTATCACCCTGGAAGGTATTTAAGAAAGCAAGATGGAGATAGGCAGTTCCTACTGCTTTAATATGGCAATTTTTACATCTGAAACATGGTATCTTGTACCCTGTGGCTGGATTAAAGTCTATGTTAACAGGGTTGCTGTTTTTCAGTGAGTCTCAGCAATTTAAGACCTTGAGCAGTTGGTAATGTGTAAAACGCTGCACGTGACTGATAATAAAGTTTTCATATCGCTGTCTATGGAATTGTTGGTACACTACTCTCACTATAGCACTGCAGAGCAATTCATCTGAAACCCTGCTTCTCCATTGACATAGTACTACTCTCAAATATGCCATATTTTGTGTACCTGATAGAAAATTGGCTTTAATTTCTTCCTAGAGTCTGATATGATCCATGATCTTAACTTATGTGATGAGGTATGGTAAAGGTCTAACAAAATAGTGTATATTCTAGCTATGCAGGCATCCAAATTGAGGGAAAGAAAAAGGCAGAATATGGCCAAACACTGGTATTCATACAAGGAGGTAATGTCAGGCATTCCTGTTGTCCAGGTACTCTATTCCCTAGGAAACAGAAGTGATGCCAATAGGTGGATTGGCTGGTTAGGACTGTAGAGTGGTTAGAAGGGTGAGAAAGCAAAGGAGGAAGGCAAATGCAGAATTACTAGACATTTTGGCACAGATATAGCTAAACAAATTTATGTCGATGCAAATTACTTTTCATTCCCACAAGAATAAATTATGCAGAGGAAATCTGAGTTACAGATACGTGAGTTCAGTTGTAGACTGGAACAGTATCTTGTGCCCTGCTGTAAATCACATATACAAGCCTGTAACTTTTTCAATTACCTACTTTAATTGAACAACCAGGAATAGTAATGGAATAGCTAGGCTTTCAAAGGCAAGCCCAAGTAAGAGTAGCAGGTTACCTCAGGAGGTGACCCCTCAGTCCTCCACTACCCTGCTAATATGCAAAACCTCAGAAGCACCAATATTAAGAAGCATCCTTTGTGAGTGAGAAGGGACACTGTTTTCTCTTGCGCAGATGTTACATGAGCTAATCTGCTGCTATAGAGAGGACTCTCCCTACAGGGAAAACCAGATGGTAAAGGATGGAGAACTAGGCTCAAATACCTACATAGTGAAGACTAGTGAAGACCACTGCCAGCTCTAAATCCCTTAGAGGACTGTAACCTTGTCTGTAATCTGCCAGTCCAACTTTGTTCCTCTGGGAATTGCTGACCACCATCTGGCATGAAATTAAGCAGAAGCTGGAACCCTTTATTCCCATCATGGTGCCTCTATGCCCACCTGCTGCAGGGACTAGATGTGTCTATTCCTTGTGTATGCCCAGGCAGTTCCTTGTTTCCTTTCTACTATGTGCACTGCAAATTCTCATTAGTTAAAAGAATACTAGTATTTAGCCTTCCCTAATTTTCTATTCACTGTGCTAAACCCTGCTACTGTTATAAACTCTGTGCATATACTGCTGTTTACACAGTACAATCACCAAAATACAGCCAAAGCCTTGTTTATTCATATTATATACTCTCTGATTGATACACGTCTCCAAACAGCTCATCTTCAACTGTTCTACAGAAATAAAGTTAGAAAAATCAATGTGTCATTGCTCATTATGAGGAAATGGGTATCCCTGCAAATCGTGCAATATCAATGAAGGTTGCAAAGCTATTCACAGGCGCTGAAAAAGCAGCAAATGAACAACTATATACCAGCACATCTTGGAAAATCTTAGATGAAGTTTAAACAGTGTTAGAGCTATCATTTAAATGTCAAGTGAAACTAGTATTATTTGTAGCTAACTGTTGCTACAATAACTACCCCTATGTAGCAGATGCCATACATCAGATGCAATGTTTGAACCTCCCATTCTCCTAATCATCATGAATGTCATGTTGCAGCATATATATTAGACTTCTATATCTTTCAGAGCAATTAGGTTTAGCATTATCATCATTAAATCCTCAGGTACCTCTGATTTAAATAGAATAGTGAAATGACAGCTAGTTTAATTGTTTAATACTTTTTGGAATTCAATACACAGTAAGTTAAAATTCAGTAATCGCTGTGTGAATATGTTTAGGTTATTCTAGAATGAGTTACATCACTCCTTAAAACTATAGACTACATATGTTCCTACTCCTAGTAGTTTCATGCTCTGGAACTGGTTTCAAAGTCAACAACAGAAATACAACTAGCTTAAACGAATTGCTTCATACAAGTAAAAGTAAATTCCACTATAAGCAATAAACATAACAGTAATGAAAAGAATGATAAGTAGACTATGTGACAAGTAAATGTTAACACATTATAAGGTCAAGAAATTTAGGACTCTGGGCAGTTACATAATATAAACCAGAGTATTTCACCTATTAAATCTTGCAGTTAGATTAATTCAGTGTCTTAAATCATAGAATCCCATAACAAAAATAGCTAAGAATTGGAGTTAGCATATTGGATTTTAACAATTGATTTCTTCTTTCTAATTAAGAAACATATCTTAATGGAAAAGTTCATCCCATGATGGAACACATACAGGAACTAAACTGTTAAGTAGAAGAATAGGACACCTAAACTATCCCAGCGTAATATATGAAGGAACTTGTTTCATGAGAGTATATACATAAGGAAATAGGTATCTTCATATACAGAATGGATGCTTTAGATGTGTAAACATGACCTTAGATGCAGTTACTCATTTTGCAAATGCATTTTATGTGTCTCACATGCAAATACTAGCTTCTGTACAGTCAGAAAGTGTATACATACGTTTTGATGGCACCATGTGAGCAGATATCTTAAAACATATTTGACTTCATACAGATCTGATGTCCAGGAAATTAGACCTGGCTCCATCTTAGATAAAGAAACAGCATTTTTTTCTCCTTACTTTCCAGTTTTCAATGACACAATTCATGAAGACATTAATTTAAAAATGTAGGTCAAAAAGAATTGATTTTTTTTCCTGGTAACTGGAAACTTACATAAAATTTTTAAATTCAAAATAATTTCCACTGTTATTATTTTATGAGCTTCATTATATAAACATTCCTTGAAAAGACCAACACATAGCTAACATATTACACTACATTATATTACAGCTACATCTAGAACTTTACCCTTTAATTGGTCTCTTAAGCAGGACATCAGTTTCTACCCTCAATGCAGAATATGAGCTTGCTGAGTAATACATGCATTAAAGACTTTTGCTGATTTTTATAGGTTATACATATAGCTATGTCTGACAGAAATATCCTTTATTTAAATAGAAGATATAGGTAGATGTTTTATATTAAGCCATTGGAACTAATAACCGCAAACTGAGAAATTATTTTATTGAAATGAGTGAGAATTATGTATTCCTCAATGGTGTTATTAACTGTTTACTTGAAAATTTCAGAGTAAACAGCATAAAAAATTACCCAAATTTGAAATGAAAGATAGTCCTCCATGCAATGGCTGTGTTTATCCTGTGCAGGTTACATCGCCAGTCTCAGAGGAAGTTCTGTAGGTATTAAGAGTGTAGTTATATTTTCCTGTTTGTTCATTCTTATCATGCTTTTTCCCTTTCCCTAGCTCCTGCAGAAGCACCTATATAAACATCCAAAGGATACCTAAGCAGTTGCAAAAATACAAAGACGTTTGTCAACATGCAACTTTTGTCCATCAACAGCCAGAGACATGCTGCAGAAACCTAAGCTCTGTCATTACTGAGAACCCTCACAGAAGTTAGATGTAATTAATTAAGCAGGGAAATTATTACATGCAAATATTTTCACGTTTAAAATTGAAAAACAAAAAGCTGTCCTTTGCAACTCAGTTTTTCATTTCTTCTTATGGAAAAAACTCAGTAACTAATGAACCAGCTTCCAAAAATGAGGATAATTTTAGTGTTCCTTAAAAAGTAATGTAATTGTTCAGTGTATCTACACACGGAGTCAGTATATACAGGCTCAGGGGAGAATCCAAACATGCTTTTTATGAAGGCCTAAATTAAAAGTATAGGTAAGTATAAATAGTAAGGGTTCTCTTGCATTTAAGTATAGACAATAAGATGGAATTTTAATAAAAGGATCACAGCCATTAAGAAAGACTGACAGAGCAATCACGTAGCACTTTTTTGTATGCTACTGAAGTTAAAGGGGTGTTGGGTTTACAGGACGTCATGGTTTAAAAGCCCAGCCAGCAGCCAAGCTCCAGGCAGCCGCTCGCCCACTGCTCCCCCAGTAGGACTGGGGAGAGAACTGGAAGGGTAAGAGCCAGAAAACTCACGGGCTGAGATACAGACAGTTCAAAAGGGAAAGCAAAAACCATGCACACAAGTAAAACAAGGAATGAATCCACTGCTTCCCAAGGGAAGGCAGTTGTTCAGCCATCCCCAGGAGAGAGGGCCCCATCACATGTAATGGTGATTTGGGAAAAAAAAAGCCATCACTTCAAATGTTCTCCTTCTTCCTCCTTCTTACCTCTACTTTATATACTGAGCATGATGTCACATACCTCTTTTGTCAGCTGAGGTCACCCGTCCTGGCTGTGTCTCCTCCCACCCCTCCATGCACCCCCAACTTCCTTGCCAGCGTGGCAAGTGTATGAAAAGCAGAAAAGGCCTTGGGTCTGTGCAAGTCCTGATAAGCAGTAACAAAGACATCTCTGTATTATCAACCCTGTGTTCACCACAAATCCAAAACACAGCCTCATATCAGCCGCCGTGAAGAAAATTAACTCTACCTGAGGTGAATCCAGCACCAGCCCATAAACTTGAACTCTTGCAGTAGACGAAAAACGCTGGTGCTGCTTAATTAACTATTACATACTAAAAAAGACAAAAAATTTGTCAGAGAGAACACCGATAAGGACAAAGACATCTGTGAAAATCACATATGAAAAAAATCACAGTGTTTCAAAATAAATAAAACAAATATTCTTAAGTGTACTCCCACTTGCCTCCTGTGTGTTAAGATAATATGCTGCCACCTCTATGACTGAAACTTATACCTTTATTGTTTTTGTTGCTTTTAGTCTCCAACACATTTAAAGATTGTGGCTGGCAACTAACAGTATCTGCTTCTGGAATGCCAGATCCATGACTTGCAATTTGGGTTCCACTTTACTGACCAGTTTCATCCAGTCTCTAGATTAGATCTTGAATTTGGTTGGTTTGTAAATTAAAACACAACACTTAAAACTCCAAGTTAGTACCAACCCAGGGCTCTGCAAGACCATATACTTCTGCAGCTGCTTAAAAGACAAAAATAAAGGTACTGATCCAGCAGTAATTTCTTAATGAATTTCAAATTCATAAACATACTGATCCTCAAGACAGAATAAGATTTAAGTATAGTCTTTTATTTGTGCTCAACTCATCTCCAGCTTAAACATTTGTTTGAAAAGATATCAAACCATGCAGGAGCAAAATCAGTAGGGACAAAAGGTTATGGAAGAGTTTGGAGTTTGAGAGTGATGATTTCTCATGTAACAAAAATTTTCTCAAACATCAATAATAATAAAAAATTAATTAACCAAAAATACCACCTGAAAACAGTTCAACTCTTAAAATGAAGGGACATATTTTAAAACTTGCTTAGCATTTCTGATCTGTTCAGAGATTCAATACAAATAAAATAGTCAATGCAAACAAAAGCTTCTAATTTGTACCATGAGTATGGAAAAACTGACAGCACAGACCCAAAATTAAATATGAAATCAGTAATGACGACTGTTCGATGACTGCCGCATGATGATCAGTCTGTGAACAGAGTCAGCTTTATTCAATAAAAACAAAATAGAAATGTGATGAAAGTAGAGAATTTAAGTCACAGGAAAAAAAAATATAAATATTCAAGTTCTTGTCCAAATTCTGCCCACCTTTCCACCTCCTTAGCAATACACGTAGCATGACAGCTATGCAGGTAGGAAGAAACAGCTCTCTCTAACTATTTATTTTATACCTGTGAGAGTACAAAGGGAAGAACTGGAACAGTTCAAGAATTCCAGGTTCTTCATTACAGGAAAGCTGCCTTCTTATCACTCCATCCTATCACAGAAAGACTGAAAATTCCTCTGCTGCTATTAATTTCTGAAATAGCACAACACTTTGGAAAAGCGGAAATAAACTGTGCTCAGGTAGAAGAGAGAAGCAGGAAATAAGTAGTGAAAAGGAAGGTTTTGTGGTATTTGTATCTACTGTCCAAACACCACCTTCTCTTTTAATAACTGAAATACTGTGTCACACTTTATGTGACTTTTCACCCTAATAAGCATTAACGTTTAACAGCTTTCAAATGTTGTAAAAAATCCTAATTGATTCTCTGACACATCTGTGAAACAGCTTCTTATTTTACTGATGGAGAAGGAATAACCTTGCTCAAATTACTTGCCCAATGCCATGCCAATCAGTGACAAATCCAGCCTGAATACCTGAGCTCCTAATCAGGTATACATCTGCCTGGAATGCCTCCTCCCTGTCACCGTTCTCACATTATGTACTATTATACTAGCTCAAACTAGGGAACATGCAAATGCACTTTTCAGGGAATCTAGCCTGACACCATTCACACAACAGGCATGAAGGACTGACTATCCTAGTGCCATTTATACCAGAGATTTCAGAAAAAGACATATTTGCAGAAGCTCAAGAAGTATCAAGAAAAATGTCATTACACTTGCCCCTTCATCCAGATACATCCATTTTAAAAAAGTCCCATGAAGGCTTGTAGCTGTAGTTTTCAGTAGTCCTGAGAGGAGCAGGGAGTTGGACTCAATGATCCTTACAGGTCACTTCCCATCTGAGATATGTCATGATTCTAAAGAGAGAGTCGACTTCCAAGGCTTAAAAAGTGACACAAGGTGATGCACATAACTTGCAGCACCAAGCGACTCGGGATGGCAACTTTGCCTGCAACGTGAACAGAAAAGGTGTGTCAGGTGCAGAGAGGTAACAGCTCAGCTGATATTACTCGGAGCTCTTTCTCTGCAGAATCCTTTCCAAATATAAAACTGTTCTCACCTAAATAAACTTCCTGAAGGAGTGTTGTAGACACATTACCCCCTCTTGAGTGAAATTCTTAGGACACCTGTCCTTCTAGTCCCCATGTCCCCATACACTTGCTGCTGCCCTGGAAGGCACTTAGAAAAGCTTGCCTCATAAAAGGTATCTTATAAATGTTTACACTGCATTTCTATATTTAGGCTTATTGCTTACTACTACAGTGGCAAGGCTGTGTTAAAATTATTTTGTTTAGAAATCTGTGAGGAAAAGTAAGCAGCACTAAAGGGAAACCCAGAGACAGAGCAGCCGACAACATTCTTTGAAATTACAATTTCTTAAAGCAGAAAAACAACAGTGAATGGATGTATTATGATGGTATAAACTGAGGGCTAGAACCAGCTTCTCTTTTCACTGAACCTGGGCACAAACCCAGCATAATTCCACATATCTTAGTGGTGTAAATTGGAAGCAGAGTTTGCCCTTAGAAGGAAAGATATGAAACTTAATTTTGGCAGATAAAAAGAGCTTGAGAGCTGTGAAAGTGAGAGCAGTAGTTTGTTTTAGTGGCCTCAGGAAAAATTCACTTAATACTTTTGGCTAATGCAAAGCTTTGAAAACCTGAATGTTTAGATGCCTTCTGAGAACTGTAGAGAGACATGCAAGTGTCAACGTGCTGCTATTTCTCAGCTCTTTTAACATCGGGGGAAAAAATAAAATCTAAAGATACCTACATATTGTATTGCCTGGTAATGGCAATCACATGATGTCTTCTTGACCCCAGAGGTACTTAGGTGTGAAGTGAAGCTAATGCACCCACTTAAAGGAGAAAAATGGTTGATGATAAAGGTAGGTACAGATTTGTAGGTAGGAGGGGTTGAGAGCTTGCAAGCTTGAGTAACATGAAGAAATACAATTTCAGGGAAGTACAGAGTAAAGTAGCATTGGAGTCACAGCTCTTACGAGGCAAACAGCACCACCAAAATGCATTTTTAAAATTTATTGTTAGAATAGAATCAGAATCATTAAGATTGGAAAATACCACCAAGATAACGGAGTCCAACCATTAAGCTAACACTGACAGGTCCACCACTAAACCATGTCCCCAAGCACCACATCCATACGGTTTTTGAACACTTCCAGGGATGGCGAGTCCACCGCTGCCCTGGGAGCCTGTTCCGATGCTTGACCACCCTTTAAGTGAAAAATTTTTTCCTAATATCCTGTCTAATCCTCCCTTGACAAAACCGTTTCCACTTGTCCTATCAGTACCTGAAGCGAGGGTGTAGTGAGGTGGGGACCGCTCTCTTCTACTGTGCCTGCAGTGGCAGGACCAGGGGAAATGGCCTCCAACCGAGACGGGGAAAGACTCAGATTACACAGAATCACACAGAATAAGCTGAGCTGGAAGGCACCCAAAAGACTCATCGCGTTTCTTCACTGTTAGGGTGGTCAGGCATTGGAACAGGTTGCCTAAGGAGGCAGTGGAGTCATCATCCCTGGAGGTGTTCAAGAGGCGTTTGGATCTGGCGCTGGGTGATACAGGTTAAGGGTTACAGTGGGTTACAGCGATCATGTTGGGTTCAAGCGGTGGATCCTTCCCTAGGGCCGGGAAACGAGCCCTTTGTTTCCGTGGCCCTCACGCCCGCGCTGCCGCCCGACCGCCGCCCCGCACAGCCCGGCCGGGGCAGCGCCGCCCGCGCACGCGCAGAGGTAGCGCGCAGGCGCCGAGCTCCCCGGGCGGGCGGGC
>VZTE01001416.1:93046-237966 GCA_013397775.1 Eulacestoma nigropectus | reverse complement strand
TGGGGCACTGCCCCGCCGTGTGCCGGGGCAGGGCGCCGGGGCCGCAAGGCCCCCTCATGGTCGGCGGCGGCCCCCCAGGCGGGCCGCCTTTGTGCTCCGTGCTGGGGCTGCTGGAGCTGGGCGCGGGGCCCGCCCCTCCGGCGGCGGCTGGGGCTGCGGATCCCGGCTTACCCCCGCTGCCGCCGCCGCCGCCCCCGTTGGCCGGGGGGCTGGGGACAGTGGACGAGGGGGACTCGCTGGACGGGCCGGAGTACGAGGAAGAGGAGGTGGCCATTCCGCTCAACGCGCCCCCCACCAACCAGTGAGTACCCACCGCCCCCGCCCCAGTCTTTGTGAGGAGTGGGTGCCGCGCCGCCGGGCCCCCACCGCTGGCTGGGGAAAGTGTGTGTCAAACTCGGCTGGAAGTCTCCCAGAAGTTCTGCGTCCCACCCCCCCGCCTTCCCTCCCTCCTCCGGTTCCGTTCCAGCAGGAAGGCTGCTTCACCAGCACACTGCCCGGGGTCTGCGGAGAGCAGCCCACCGCAACCCAGCAGAAGGGTGAGCGGCGGCAGAAGGGAGGTCGGGCTCCTTCCCCTTCGCCGGGAGCTGGTCCTCCGGTCCTGAATGGGATCAGCTCATGGGAAAAAGGCGCTTGAGTTAGTTTTTTGTGGGTTTGCATAGCAATACTGCAGGCTGCCAGGAAGAGTGAGCTATTCCGGCTGTGGTTTAAACTACCTGTTGGGAAGACTGGTAGCGCCTTCTCAGTAGAGTCATAAACTTAATTTCTCTAAATAGATAAGAAAACCCTCTCCGTGGCACAAAATACATTTTATACCACGTCATCGTTTTGTATTGCGTTGCTTTCTGCTGAAAAAATAAGGTAATGTGTTTCTTCTATTTCATATAAAAACAAGCCAAAGTAATGCCCACACGTTTGATCTTTTTAAAAATTGAGGCAGTCTTGAACCATGGATTTAAAATTAATTAAAATAATTTCTAATTTTAAAAGCGTTAGCAAAGGGATATTTTTATAAATGTTTTAACTGCCTTGCTGCTCAACCAATTTAAAGTTGTTTTTATTTGGGTTATGCTTGGGGAGAGGAGACATTTGGAATAAATTGGAAACTTATAGTTAGGTTTTATTGTGTTTATCTATATATTAGGTTAATTTGGATTCCTGTAGTGCTGGTAATAGAAATAATCTTGTACTAGAGGCAGACTAATTTCTGTGTTTATGTTGTGTGAAATGTAAGATCAGATAATGTTATATAGAGTCCATGTAATTAGTAAGTACTCTAAACACAACCTTTGGATTTCACTGTAGAAAATCTAGAGGTTTACGCAAAGCACGTCCAAGGTGTGTATTAGAACAGAAAATAAGCCTTTTCTTCCACATCCTTATCATATTCTCCCCAAAATGAAATTGTTTCAGAGGCTTAAACCTTTTCATTAGTATTATTTGTATAAATATGTTGTTCCCGAAGTTCTGGTAAGTATAGTGGATAATTTAGGAGGCAACATACAGTTGTATTTAAAGAGAGATATATGAGTAGGTCAGAAAGTTAACCTAAAAATCTATGTGAATTTTGGGTTCTTACTTTATATTCTGTCATAACTTGACGGACAGAGTTAACTTCTGCATTACATTACATACTTTCAAGATTTCAGGAGCCATTGTCATTTTAAGTAGGACATAAAATTGTAATATTATAAGATTTCTTTTTAAATTAATCTCTCTAACCCTGACAGGCTTCCTAGCAGTCCTTTAATCTTTTAGTTTCTGGACTTTGTGTGGAAGTTTGTAAACATTGAGGACTTGTTTTCTGGAGACAGTGTTTGAATAGTCTTAAACTTTTAGAAGTCCCTAATGAGCTAGAAGTAGGAATAGGCAGTTTTGAAAGAAATCTGGGAAATAGAAGCACATAAAAAGAAAAGTCACTTCTTCAGGATTGTGTGCCAAGCATGTGAGGTAAAGGATTTTGCTTTTCTGGTTTTTCTCTCTGAAAAGTTCAGAGTGCTTCTGTCAGACCTAAGTTCCTTAGAGAACTGAGGAAAAAGCCAAAAATCAAGTTTATTTGCAATATTTTTGAAAAGCAAGGCAATTATTTATGAGTAATCAGTTTTTGATACTAAATTAATTGTTACCACATCTACAATTCTGAGTGGATTTTGCAGTCAAAACATTGTCTTGTGCAATAGTGTAACCAAGTGCAAGCATCATGGTTAACGTTCAGAAGAGGATGTTAGGTTTCTGGCAAGGAGTACAGGCTAGGGGAAGACTTCAGCCTTGATGTTGTTTTGGGTGAGAAGGCTACTTACCTTATACAGGACCAGGGCATACTTCTGTAGTTAAATGTTCTTATGTTGAAGAATGTAATACTGGAGCAGACAAGAAGTAAAATACATTTAGAAATCTATTCAGAAGTTTGTACTTCCAAATACTTAAACTTTTCCATTTTAATTTCTATCCTTGGTGTGTGACTTTTCCATAAAACATTTAAGTTGGCTGATGATTTAGAAGCTTTTTTCCCTTTCATTAATCTCTTATTTATGCTGTGCAGCATCAGTTTTTATCATTCTCAGTTAAGTCATAAAATTTGCATATGTCGGTAGTAAATTCTATCTTTGCAGTACTGCTATTTTGTTTTGTAAATGCCCTTTCTTTGTAATTGTACCATCTGCTTCTCTAGGGTTGGACTCTTGGTTTATTACCAAAACCAGAGATCAGTACTAATCTGTCATCATATGTAAGGAATGCTCCAATATAAGTCTTTGAGAAGAGTAACTGATGTTTCAATTTAAACTTGTATTAAATTTCTCCAGTTGGATGTGATTACAGGACTGCTGTTCCATTTGTTTAAATATGATTGCCAGCTCCACCCTTTCCCACTTTCTCTTTACTCATTCAGTTTTTATAGGAGGAATGCAGGGTGGCTTGATCAGTAATTCCACTATTCAGTCACGTGGCTTTGTTGGTCTTAATTGCTTACAATGTTGTATGTGTACATGTGAAATTTGAGAGTGCTCTTCACTCCTCGCCTTGCCATAATACAAAATTACTATTCTCCTCTATAAGAATTCAAAGGTGTTATTTCTTTTATGATAGTAACAACTCACTAGGTTTCTTTGCCTTCCTGCGGACATGCATTGCATTGTAGGATTTCCTGAGTGGTTACCCTCTCTCCAGAGAGAAGTATCTGGTAAATATTACTGCTGGTTTTTCCAGGTTCAAACTCCAATCTTAGATTAGACTTCTAAGTATGAAACAAAATAAAACATTCTGCATAAACTTAGACACAACTTTATCACTTCTTCTCCAAGCTTGTTTTACAAGTTAAAAAGACAAACCCAAAGCCAACAGAAACACCCAAACACAAACCAGACAAAATATGAGTTCCTAGTCTTCCAAGTTTTAGGCTGTAAAGATGTTAAAATTGCTTTTTAAAACATGAGTATGCTTTTAAATACTATAAAGTTGACATTATGGCTTTGTCAGTAACTAATACAAAGAGATGGGAAATGAAACAGATGCAGATTTTGCACTTCGCATCAGGATGTTGTAAATATAGTTTGTTCAGGGGGGTCTGGGGAATATGTCTTCTCTTAGTGTGTATTCTTTAATATTGAAACAGTGGGAGGCTATTAGCATGTAACACCTTCTCTTTGTTCACAAACTCAAAATCCCCCAGTAGGGTTGATTTTTTTTTAATCTTTGATCTGTAGTGAAACTAACTTGAGGCTTGTCTATTCAGTGTGTGTGTGTGTGGGTTTTCATTCTTCTGGAGCACAGCAGTGGTGTGTTTATGTTGCAGCTTAATGCTAGGTGGGAGGCACGGGGTACTAGGGAATAAAGTGGGCAGCTGTATTTGTTTATGTCATTTTTTCCCTTGCTTACTGCTACATTTGTAGAGCTCAGTGACAGATGCTCAAATAGTGTAAGGAAATGGCTTTGGATTTAATGAATGAATGCTGATTCATTATGTATTTGATTTAAAATCTTAGTTGACAAAATTATTTTATATCCCAGTGTTGCATTAATGTGGCAGGAGCAGTTCCAGTATTGCAGCAAAACTGGCATTTTCATATGGTGTTTTTTGAGCAGTGGTTATTAGTTTGAAATGGAAATCAGTTGAAATCTGAAAGTGATCAACCACACAAAATGAAATAGGCCGTCAGAATACTGTCTGGTTAAAACAAATCTTGCCCAAAGCAGCTATATTCTTACAGTCACTCTTGCTGCTTGTTGAGGCAACATAATAACAAGAAAAAGCACTGAAGACAAAGACAGGTAGTGAAACATTAGATATGAATGAATTGCATTAAAGTAGAACATTTTTCTACCTGATCATAGAGAGAAGTTCTAGTATCTTCACATGAGTGTTGAAGGTGGCAAGTTGAGAGTTCTCAGCATTTGTTTCAGCAACTCAGGAAAAGGGATTTTTTTCTGAATAATGGCAGAAGGCCTTTTTCCAGACTAATGAATCAATCTGTTGCACTGGAAACTGGGAGGAAATACTGCTGGTGTGTTCAGTTAGGTACTGTTTAAAAAAAAAATTAAATCCGATGTCAATAGATTTTAGTGTATGAGGTTTCTTTATTTAGCAGTTAACGTAGTTAGCATTGAATATTTTCTTTTTTAGATAATGAATATCTTCATCAGTTCCTGTTGTGTGTGGAAGAGAACACCTTATTTTTCTAAAGTTGGTGGGTAATGTATTCTGGGCCGCTTCTGGCTGGATGTGGGGTGTTAGAAGTACTATCTTAAATGAGTGGTTAAACACAGCAGAACAACATCATACCTAACCTGCTACAGGAAGTGAAGCAGTAAGTAAACTGAGTGTGTTAGTTACATAGGTAAATGAAAACTTCAGATAAATAAAACCAGAAGTAGGACAGCATTTGAAGCCAGAAGTTTGAGGATGATTTTTCAGTAATTTAGTCAGTATTTCTAGTTAACATCAGATAATGTCATTTTGTTTAAACGACGACTAGAGTCTCTTGACCTGCTCCTTACTTAGTTTTTATTTTGTGCCATAGATTGACTGCCAGAATATCAGTGTGTGACTTTGGCAGTTAATCTACTAGCCTACCCCACAGAGAAGCATAATGTCGTGCTGTATTTTTTCACTCTTTCTTATCTAAATGTTTAGTGGTTGTGGAGGGAAGAGGAACACAAATTTTCTAGTTAGGGCTTAGGTCTCTTCAGTATAGTGCTCCATATTTTGATTCAGGCATAAATTCTTAAGACTCCCATAGTAGTTTTCCAGTTTCTTTCATGTCTTTCTCCCAAACAAAACAAGCATCTTGTTATATATTTTGCTGGTAGGCACAGTAGGAGGGAGGAGAAGGCATCTTGTTTAAACGTAGTATTTGTGCTGCGCAGAAGCGTTGCAGGGTTGATTCCTCAGTGCCCATCCAGGGTACGGTCAGTACCAGTAAAATGTTACAGATGCTTGATGGAGTTTATATACTTGACCTGCTTTATATACTTTTATATACTACTTAAAGACTGAAGGAAGTCTTCAGTAGTTTTTATTTTTTGTAAAATACTTGCTCTATCACTCTGGATAGTGATAGAGCAGAAAAAAGTTTCTGTTAAATGAGTCTATCTTTAAATCATATTTAGTGCTGAAGGTGGTGAGGAGTAATCAGCATGGATTTATAAGGGGAGAATTGTGCTTAACCAGCCTAAGAGGCTTCTGTGATATAGTCATTGACTTGGGGAGAAAAGGGGAGAGTTTACTGTAACTTTAGTAAGGCTTTGGATTCTGTCTCTTAGAGTCTCCAGACAAACTGACGGTGTACAGGTTAAGTAAAGAGACATGAGGTACGCTGACGACTGGTGGAATGACTGGTAACAGAATATGACGATCAGCAGCTCAGAGTCCAGATAGAGGCAAGTCACTGGTAGTATTCCCTTGGGTGCCTCCAGGGGCCAATACTGTGACCTGGATGCTTGGACAGATTGCATGCACCCTTAGCGAGTTCACAGATAATGCAAAATTGAGAGGGGAGTAGCTGAAACACCAGGTAGCTGTGCCAGCTCCAAAGCGATGCGGACAGGCTGGAGAATTGGGCTGCGGGAGATCTTGTGTAGTTAAACAAAGGAAATACAAAGCTCTGGCACTGGGAAGTAGTAACCCCAAGCATGTGGTGGGGCTAAACTGCTGGAAAGCAGCTCTGCAGAGAAGGATGTGGGTGTGAGGTTGTGAACAAAGCCAGCAGTACGCCTGTGTGGTGAAGAAGGCTGACAGTATCTTGGGCGTCATTGGGAGGAGTGTTGTCAGCAGCTTGAGGGGGATGATCGTTCTGCTCTGCTCAGCACTGGTGAGACACATCTAGGGTATTCAGTGCTGGGCTTGCCAGTACAAGACAGACATGGAGTTACTTGAGAGAGGTCTGTGCAAGGCCATCAAGGTGATGAAGGGACTGGATCATCTGTCAGATAAAGAGAGGCAGAGAGAGCTGGGACTGTTGAGCTTGGAGAAGAGGATTGAGTGGGTCTTAAACATGAGTATAAAGATTTTATGGGAAGGGTTGAGATGAGACTATCAGACTGACCTCAGTGGTGTGAGAGGACAGGGCAAGAGGCAATGGAGACAAATGGAAAAACTTGAATTTACATTTAAATACAACAGAATGTTTGTTTGTTTGTTTGTTTGTTTGTTGTTTTGTTTGGTTTTTTTTATGGTGAAGGTGATCAAACAGTGACAAAGATTGGTAAGGGTGGTCATGAAGTCTCCATCATTGGAGATGCTCCTGACCCAGTGGAACACAGCCCTGAGCAACCATATGTATCTGATCCTACCTGAGCTGGGGGCAGGAGGGGGGCAGGGTTGAACTAGATGATCCTTAGTGATCACCTCTACTCAAGTGATTCTATCTGTGTGTATAAAGATACTGTTTATAGCTGAGGGTCCCTGTTACAGGATCTATTTGCTGAAAACTGTTACTGTAATTAGTCAGGAATAAAGTCAGGACAGTAGCTAATAGGGGAGATTTGTAATGAAGGTACAAGAAATTTTTAGGTTGACAAAAAATTTCATTACTTTCTATATAGACGCATAACTTAATTTCTCTGGTAAAAGCTCAGGAATTTGCCTTTAAAAAGATTTTTCTAAAGTAGCTAACAGTGACTCTTAAATATTTAATAATTTGCTTCAAATACCTAGCTTTTCCATGTAGGGTATGTTTTTGTTATAATTATTCACATGTACGAATTAATGTATCCAGCGTTGCTAGATTAATTTCCAAGCTCCAGTCATATTTCAGGAATGGAATATTGAGTTTTCCAGGACACTTGTACACAGTGTTTTATGGCAAGTTAACAGTCAAATTCTTATGAGGATCAGGCCCAGAAAAGTAATCTTCATGTTCAAATTTCAGTATTTTCAGCTACTTTTCAGGCCAACTTCACACCATATCCATTTTTTTTTGTTGGTGTTTTTTGCTATACTGAAGTAGCAATAGTTGTTCATCCTCAAGTTTGTGGTTTTTTTGTGAGTATAAAGTTTCATGAGAGTTGGAATATATAGAATCATAGAACCATAAAACAGCCCAGATTGGGACAGACCTTGAAAGTTCTTATGTCCCAACCTTTTGGGACAAAGAGAGTATAACTGAGATTATCCTGCAACCTGTCTAGTCACATCTTGAAAACCTCCAGAGGTTTTCCTTCCTGCTGAGGGAGGTTATTTCAGTGAATGATTTTTAACTGCTGGAACACGGTGATGAGATGCCCCTGAGCCTTTTCTTCAGAGAGGAGAAGCCTAGCTTATTCATTCCACAGGTTCTCCAGCCCTTTGTTCGTCTTAGTGTCCCTTCTTTGGATCTTCTCCAGTCTGTTCACATCTTTCTGGAATTATGTGGACCAGAACTGGACACAGTACTCCAGCTGCAGCCTCACAGCTGGGTGAAGTGGGATGATCACTGTCTAGGTTTAGCCAACTTTTGATAATCGACTTAGGAATCATATGGTAATTATGTGTAGATTTGTGTAAGATGTTTCTCTGAAATTTTGATCTTCTTTTTTATTGTTATTACTTTGAGTCTACCTCTTGCTTTCCATAAAATTATTTATCTGTATGTAAATGCTTAGCCATATAAAAGAAATCCTGTTTATGGCTCATTAGGGTTTGTATGGTTATTTTCTAGATAAATTGCATTATATTTTCTATTTATAAAATTGAAGAGTAATCATAAGTCAATTTCTTCTCAATATTGCCATCTGTTAGTAGAGTTAGCACTAGAGATGTTACAAGATTCAAGGTTGGATACTTGCATAATACCGAACATTAATGAATTGCTTGCATTGTCTTATTCAAACCACATTTTTTCCTCAGTTTTTTTTCTTGCATAGATTTTATGCTTTCTAAGCATCTGTGGATTTTTTTGTTATTTCTGTTCCTTAAAATAAAGCAAAAAGGATGCTAGAGAAATGTCTTTCTTCCTCTATAAGCAGAATGTTACCAAGCTTCTGCAGTAATCATCTCAATCTATATTCCAGTCTAGAAACAGGTCAGTTTTTTCTTTTTCTCAGTTTTACATGCAATTTTTTTATGTTACACCATTAGATTTGTTCTGTATGGGTAGTACTCTAGGTTATAGTCCCTCACTGTTGTTCCTAGTGCACGTTGGAAGTTTTGAACATGGTTCAGTTTAAGTGAGGGTTTGATTTCTAGTGTATAAATAACTGTCAGGGTTTTCTCATTATCGAAGCAGTTAACCTGTCTGTGGATGTGACGCATCTCTTTAGAGAAACAATCCAACTTGCAGGAGGAGATGAGAGTGGAGCACAAAACCAAAGCCTGTGTTTGATTAGAGAGGGTGAGGTGCAAGGAGGAGGAGGAAGATGGAGGAGCCTCTGGTACATTTAATGCAGGTAGTGGCGGACAAACTGAACAACATCTTGGAAATTCCTTGGTTATTGTCAAGAATATCTGCTCATTTATGTAGCCTTATTAACATTGTTTCAGAAGTAATAACTCAGTTCTAACAGAAAAAGGTGTATTTTTCACCTGAGGGCACCTAGCATGTAAAAATGGGAAGTTTCTTGCTAAGGCCTTTAATGAGTTCCAGAATCCATTGTCTAATCTGATTCTTCAGCAAGAAAAATGCCAGCTGTTTCAAGGGCTATTTTTCATCAAGTTTAGCTGTATTTCACTTGCTTATTTGTGGTTCTTGCAAAAATGAGATAGGCAGTTAGTCTTCTTTTCGGTGTTGGATACAGCTCTGTCTCTTATTAAAATTATGGCATTGTTTGCTACAACAGTTGAAACTTTTAGAACCTTTCTGTCTTGGTGAAATAATTTAAATGTATTATTCTTTTTACTGTTCTTTTTACTTATCTTGCTATTTCATATTTTCATAGTCTCTTTGTTAAGACATACTTAGGTTGATCCGTTTAGTACTAGCTCAGAGCTGACATAAACTGCTGGAAGAGTTCTAATGGCTTTTTTGTGGAGGTGTGTGCAAGGTAGAGACGTGTGCAAGTCCCACAGTTAACAGGTTGACACAGCTAGTGTGCCGAAGAGTGCCTGTGGTAGTGACTTTCCATGTTAGTTGGCTGGTTCCTAGTCTGGTAGCGCAGCGCAGTGCAGTTCAGTTTTCCCTGTGCTATTTTTGAGGGATTTTGGAACAGTCAAATGAAAAAAGAAGAAAGAGTCTTTGTTCAGCATACATGGGTGTGCTTAAGTGCCTCTTAGAAAAATGCCTAGGAAAGCAAAAGGGATGAAAATCTCTCCGTCATGTTCCTAGAACAGTATGTAACACTCAATGTCGTGCACACTGGACAAAGAACACTTAGTTAGCTAGGAGTTAATTTCAACTGCTTATCTTAAAGGTGCATCCATTGTAGTATATTTGCAGATCTTCTTCTGGTAGCAAAGTTTTGTGATGTAGAGAACTGCAAAGACTTGGTCAAAAGTTGGTAACTGCTGAATAATGACTAACAAAATGGAAGAAGGAGATGAATGTAGTAAAATCTAACTGAAATTTAGTTAGTTTAATTGCTACAAATTATGTGCATAAAGGCAGTATCACAGCTTACAGATAGGACAGAGATTGGGAATAGAGTGATAAAAGGCAGAATCTGGATAAAAAAGTAAAACCAAGAGTGCTGTTTAGGCTGGGAGAAACTGTAAGACTGAAATGAAACTTCAGCAGTGACTAGGAGCATTGAATCTTGTCTTGGTTTAAAATCTGCTAAGGATAGTATCTGCCAGGCAAATAATCTGCCAAGGAAGGTGTAAACCTTCCTGCAATGGAAATACAACCCCTCCTTCCAAATTACTGTGACTTCAAAAATTACGAGGCTTCCAGGCAAAAATATGGGAAAAGGAATAACATTTCTTTACTAGCAAATATATATATGAGCTATATATGTGATATATATACACATATGTATGTATATCTCAGAACAAACAAACACTGAAAACCCTTCAAGTTTTCTCACCCGTTAAGCGCCACTTTTCCCCTTTGTTGTAGTTGTGCCCACAACCGGCAGGGGACACTGGTGACTCTGGTGAGGTGACAGCTGCAGTTACTGTCTTGCGGCCGGCATAGGGTGCCAGCGGGCTCTGGTGAGGCGGGCAAGATACAGTCGCCCACTTGTGGCCGGCAGGGGCACTCCAGTACAAGAGTGGGACCTTCCCAGGTGCTGATGGCCATGGCCTCAGCCAGCACCCACGCGTTGGCTCTGGGCTCCCTTGTGGCAAGGAATCAGGGAAGCAAGCAGGCAGGTTTTGGTCACACCACTGAAAACCACGAGGTAGAAGTATGCTAGGCCAGCCACACTCACTGTCACCCATGTGGCCCCTCTCCTCGATTGCCACAGGGAAGGGGCAGTCCTGCCCCCATGCCCCACAGGATCCCAGGCTGAGCTTACATCTCTTGTGATATCCCCTGAGCTGTAGGGGACCTGGGGGGAAACAGTGACAATTCCTGGCACAAATTACCATGGTGATCAAATGACCGCAAATGATCATGGTATGATATCCTCATCACTGTGCTCTACCCCCTCAAGACAATCTTCACATGGAAGGCTTGAGAGAAGGATGGTTGATGTTAACAGAATAAGAAGACAAAAATAATAGTTCAGGATATTTTGTTGTGTAATTTTTCTCCTTTGTCTTCATGAAACTCCTTGAGATTTTTGTGTGTCTTTTGAAATTGAGGATTTTTGCAGTTCAAAGTAATCTTTGCTCTCTTTTGCCTCTAATTGAAACAGAGCTCATAGTGTGAGGTGGTAACAAGAATCTTTAATGTGTGAAAGGCACTAAGGCAGAGTCTGAATTGATAGTAGTGGAGCTCTGACTGTGATTCCTACAAGTTTTCCATTGTTACTACAGACTTTCTGGAAGCACCATGGTTTGGCTGAGAAGAGCCTTGAGTGAAGTGGATGTGGCATTTGATAACTGTTTTTCCTGTGCACCGTAGCCTTTTCTAGATGGAAATAGAGAGGTCTACAGATGTTATCAACATCTGTATTTGTACTAAGTTGCTGAAACTCACTTTTACTCCCCTTCAGCACTTCCTCTTGCATTCTCTTCTCCCTTACCTACTGTGTTCCTAAGTAAAAATTGCAGTGTACTATAAGAGCAGAATCTTCAGTGGAGCAGCAAAGCTTCATATTTGCTTTTCCCACATGTAAAAAGGAAATATGTAAATAAAAGGATTTGGTTGTACAATGTGACATGCTTCCACACGCAATAGCAGCTGCCTCCTTCCATATGGTAAATTCACCATCTGCTACCTCTTTGTGAGTGGCTTATTCCTTGCATGGGCCTTGTGGTATTGGGGCCATGTTGGGGGCCAGAAGCCGTATAGCTGTACTGTGAACTTGCTGAAGGGATGCAGTGTAACTGCATTCCTTCTCACAATGGAAAGGGCTCTCTGGGTCTGATAGGGCTGGTGTGACTGGGGGTGTGGTAGCCAGCATCTTTCGTAGAGCATGGGAAAATACAGGGATCTCTTGTTTGCGTATGGACCAGAGGTGCCAGCTCTGACTGCAGTGCAACTCGTCCTTGAGGTTCATGACTTGGCATATGATTGTCAGCCACTCAGTGTGGCAGTGGTATGGGCACCATTCTTCTGCACACCTTTATGTTGCTTGTGTGGATATAGAAGCTCTTCGTGATATTGTGTCTTTGTTCTGTCTGCTTGCTGTAATTAAATTGTGATAGATAGGGTTGGAGTTTTGAACATGCTGCTTTTGATTTAAACTGGCAGATGGGGGTATTTTCATGCACAGTTTTGACTGGTTTCTGAAACATGGCAGCCTTTTATTGATATTCTCTTAGAAGGAAAATAAATAACAGTTACACAAATTTCTTAAAGCAGGCAAGTTAAACATGTGGCCACAGAAACAACCACCTGAATCATTTCATAACATACTCTTGCAAGGCTTCTTACTCTCTTTGAATGCATGTTATAACAGCAATTGTATTGTTAAAGCACTAGCTGTGATTCAGAATGTCATTGAATTATGTTTGCTCAAAACACAGTGAAAGTAGTGGATTGTCAGCATTTAAAAACATGCAGAGGTACTGTTAGAAATACAGAAGTGCTCCTAGGTAGGATTAGACAAACAAGCAGAGATGACTGACTAGAAATTATAGGGACCTTGTCTTTGGCAATGTTGGAAGATGTACATCTAAGTGGTAGGGAGAGTATTGAGTGACTTACATCTGTAAGTCACAGTCACTTGGCAACTTCTTATTTGTGAACAGCTAGGCAGCTTTTTAATGTGATACCTTCCTATCTAAACCTTAGTTCCTTTCATTAGACTTATAGTACACCATAAATAACAATTCTTTTTGCATTCATTAGGAATCTCTAAGGTTAGTGTTACTTCTGACTGCAAACATTAAACTTGAAGCTGATTGCAAAATGCTGAAGTTGTAGATCTTGACTTAAAAAACTTAGAGAGGTGGTTTCTTCTGATGTATTTTTGCAGAAATACTGAGCTCAAGCTTCGCTCAGATAACTGATTGAAGCTTAGAACCAAAGGATCTGGGGCTTACTTTATTTCATTTCAGAAATTATGGTAGCCTGTTTATATCCTTTTCTGCATGCTATTCTCTGATGGAATTAGGAGTATGGCTAGCTCCGTAGTTTACTCATTTCTGGTGTACTTTCTTTGAATAGCATTGACTATTGGATGGATCTTCCTTTGTAACTGATAATACAGCATAAGAGATCTCAAAAGGTTTCATTAGTGCTCATTAGATTAGTCAGTATTCACAGAAGAATTGATCTATGGATGTATTTCAAAGCAAGAAAAAAAAACCCCAACCATTTAGGAGAAATATTAAGAAAATACACAGTGCCACTCCTTAAGTGAGCAGTTGATATCTTTAAATCAGATTGAGTACTGCAGTTTTGTAAAGCAGTCTTTACAGTTTGCCATCAAAGTCCTTGAAGATAGGGATGGAAAGTTGCTCAGTGCATCTTTCTGTAATGCTGAGAACTGGTGATAGCAGGATGAGTTATAAGACATGCACTTCTGACAGTGATGTCTTTCGGTGCTCCTAGATTGTATATTGCGTGAACAAACTGTTTTTATTTATTGATGAAACTCTGCTCTCTGGAAAAATGCAGTTATTTCTTGAGAACCATTTTGCATACTTAAAAAGCATCATACAAGTTTGCACTTAAGTGTGTATCCTATTTTTTTAAAGATGTGTGCAGTCTACAGAGGTTTCCTGAGGATATCACTTGAGCTGTTTTCTCTTAACATTGCTCAATATTGACTGCTTTACTGTCACTTGTATTAAATTTAGTGTTAATATTTGTTTCTGGGGCTACTACTATAGAGTAATTTGGTACATTACACTAATGCAGAGCGAGCTGTAAAATACAGTGATTTTTTTCTGTTAGAAGTTAACATTTTATATATGGGCTCAGTGACACTGAATTTAATTGCACTCAGAAATTAACTTAATATTTTTATTTCAGAAAACAAACCTTTCCTTAAATGCTTTACCAGGTAATAAATGTCTTTGGGTACACTTGATATAAAACTGTTGAATGGGACAAAATATATATAGGCTGTTCATTGTTAGAGAATGTGATCTCTAGTATGTGGGATATACCTGTATATATATATTGCTGTCACCAGCAAGGAGGGTATCTTTTTTGTTTGAAGCTTCTGGACTGAAAATTAGAGCACCTAAGTTTGTGCTATTGTTGTTAGAAATCCTGGTCCCTTACAGAAAAATGAATTTTTATTTGCATATGGTCCTGCTTTTCTGCTTACTTTGTAATTTTTTTATTGGTAATTTGCATTCTTATTAACACCCCACCTTCTCCATTTTGAAATGTAAATTAAATTTCTTTAAATTTGGCATTGTAATGCAGTGTGTCTCTCAATTGAATTAAGATTATTTTCCTCAGGTGGGTGATAAATAGGAACAAATAAAAGCTGAGTGAACCTATTATAAAGTCTAAAATAGATTTCATGACATGGAATGTTTCTTCATCAGGAAAGTTCCTTGGGTCTCTGGAGAGTTTTATACTTCATGGAAGTCAGTGTATCCAGGAAAGCAATGCCCAGTTGTGATGTGCTGGGAACAAACTCATCCAAGTTTCAGTTGTGCCTGTGCGCACTGACACATGGAATGTTTCATCCTAGTTACTTCAAAATCAACAGTCTTGATTTTGTTTCATTTCCTGAAGGACCCTCCTGGTAGGGAAGGTGTGAGCCACTTCTTCATGGGCTGTTTTTGAACAACAGGTTTCTGTTCACGAAGCTGCTTTGCTCTGGAATGGAATGACACAGGATCTTGCTAGTATAACTAGGCCTGCAGCACTCTCAAGTTTTAAATGTTGTACAGACACAGCACTGCTTCTACTGGTTTAACTTGTTTTGATCAGGATGAGGAAGAGAAGCAAAGGGGAGCAATACTAGCAAGCACCCAGTTTTGCCAGGTTAAACAATATCTATGCTTATGCTGCTCCTACTGGTGAAATGGTGTTTATTGGTTTAGTCTTATCTAGTTTTTGTTCTGATAAAAGCTCTCAAAACTTTTGTTTTCATTTTGTAGAAAGAAGTTGTTTCTGTTCAGATTTTATCAACAGCTCAGCTTTTTGATTTTTTAAAATTTTTTGAAACCGTATGCTGTGAAATATTTGATCTTTTTGCATGTATTCGTTCAAGAGGTCATTTACATATCTTAGCAGTAGATTTAAGTGTTCCTTTGTCATATTTTGCAGTCTCTGATTTGCCATGCATTGGCACTCACTTTTGATTGATAGGGTGCATGTTGTGATGAGAAAAAGTGGTTTTGGGGCTGGATGGTGGCCTGGTGACTGCTGTCCAGTTCTTTACTGGCTTTGCTGCAGCAGCATCTCTGTCAGCTGAGGAACAGCCTGATACAATTCACTTCTCAGTTTGTGCTTTTGAAATACCTAGCCTGAACTGACGCCTGTGTAGGCTTAAAACACAAGAGTCTTTCAAGTCAGGTCAGTCACCTCTGTTTATTTAAAGTAAACAAATTAGGGAGGACATAAAAACTGATAATACGTATAGAGCCTATGCCTCTTAGGGTTGTTCCTTGGGAAAAGCAGGTTATCTGAAAAACTCTGCTGTGTTAAAAATACTGTTTATTGGAAATAATTAAACCAGGGGGTTGAACTTGTAACAATGTGATAGCTTTGAAACAAAGCTTTGGAGTTATATCGGTTATGACAGAAAAATTTTCTTCATTTTGTAGGTCTATTTTGTGAGAATAAATGAAACCCTTGAGTTCTAAGGACACTCATTGTTACTCTTTTTTTCAGGTGGTATCATGGAAAACTTGACAGAACAATTGCAGAAGAACGTCTTCGACAAGCAGGAAAACCTGGAAGTTACCTTATTCGAGAGAGTGATCGGAGACCAGGTTCATTTGTGCTTTCATTCCTTAGTAAAACAAATGTCAATCATTTTAGGTGAGAATGAAGTGTTTTATTTTGAATACTGTGATCTATTTATTTTTTATTTCAGTAATAATATGCTAAATTATTATAATAATGCAGTATTTTTGACTCTTTACCCATGCTTTCATGGTACAGCTTTTTACTTGTGTTTTGTTGTTTTAAAACATGCTGCTTAAAATTTACTTTATAGGATGAAGAACAGAAGTGTGAGGAAACCAAAAATACCTGGATAGAGAAGCTTGCCCAAAGTGCTTTGAATAGACTTCAGGCACCATGCAGGTTTCATTAGTCAGTCAAGGAGATCGTTTTGTGTCTGTTCCATAGTAATCATTGTAGTTAACACAGTTAAAATGCTAGCAAATCTGGTTGCTTCCTTAATTTTGAGGGGAAAAAACCCTCCACAAAACAAACAAACATCCTCCCCCAAACAAACCAAAAAATGCCACCCAAAAAAAATCCCAAACCAAAAACCAGAAAGAGATTATATGTTTAGTAATCGAAAGGTTTGCTGGAAACAGCTTTCAGCATGTGTTAGAATTAGTTGTTCTAAATACAAGTAGCTCTTTATCCCAAGTTGCAGCTAGGATTACTTTACCATTGTCAAATAGTGTGTGTTAGTAAGTTCAGATCTTCGTTGGTGTGAATGAGATGTATTTTGAGAAAAGCTTGAACAATAGTCAGTAAGTGGAGTGCTATAGTTTAATGTTCCTCTTTACAAAATAGGAAAGCAAATGTTTCTTCAGCAGAAAAAAAAAAAAATCTTTGTCAGCTGTCTTGATGGTAACAAACAAATCCAAAGCAAATTCTTCGACTTCTGAAGGTGAGAGTTAAACAGAATACCGGCTCTGAGATGGAAGTGTGATTCAGAGGTCCTGATGTACTGTTGACATAAAGGCATAATTCTTTTAAGTGCAGACAGTATAACACACAGATAGTACCTCATATTTGCATCTTGCCATCTGAACTACCAATTTCAGCTTCTCAGCTGTACTGATACTCATTTAGGAACTGGTTTCTGTGTAGCAGTAGCAGAGAAGTAAGCTGTTCCAAAACTTATTTTCTAGTGCTGTTTTGAAGTTTTGGGTTATTTGTAATAACTTGTCCTTTTGAAGCCAGTGTTAGGCCATTGACTCTTGGTTCATGCACACCATAAATGTGTCTCTGGTATCTCAGGTAGAAAATAATCTAATTATTTCCAATTCCCCAAGAAAAGGATCCTTAAAATATTTTCAGTCCTTAAAGAATCTTTCTCTACATTCTTTTGCTGTCCCTTGAAAGTTGTATACGGACATATATGTTCACACGGGATATGATTTTATCAAAACTAATTTTTTTTCACTTAAGTGTTACCTTTTTTGATGAGTCAGAGTGATACAATATATATTGAGAGAAGATATTTATTTTTAAATATTGTCTTTTCCTTTGGAGTTCTCTGTGATTACAGAAGTCTTTCTGTATTTGCTAACTCAGTGTTCTGAAGAAATGTTTCATTTAAGCTTGATGAAATAATAATCTGAAATACTGTATCTCATTTAGAACATTACCTGTTGAATAATTTGCCAAGGATTCTTAACATAAAATATGCCAAAAAGATCTAACGTATGTCCTGAGCATTGTTTTCTGCCTCCCCTTGCAGTGCTGTATGCTTATGAGCTTTGGATTTAATCTCTGAAGATTCATCTTTGTATGCATTTTACATTACTTTTTGGGAGAAACAATTTAATTCAAATTATGCATTAAAGAACCTCTTCTTTAAGAAAAAGCACAAACCTTAGAAAAAATAAGCAGTTTTATAAGAAGTCTTTGTTTCGTTAAACTGGTGAAATGATTATGTAAGCTTTTTCCCATTAGATATCAAATTTTTAGATTGAGTTTAAGGAGATATCTGATTATTCCAAAGTAATTTATTAACTTTTAATATGGATGCTAAACTAACTGGCAAAATGACTACGTTTTGATGGTGTTTGTTTTCTCCATTGTATAGTCTTGAAGTGCAGGAAATTTTTGTTAAAGTACTTTGCTACTTAGTTAAATTTATGCCTATTATAAAAGGTGTATGTTGTGCTTGTACTTGTATGATATAAGTAATATGCTGTTGTGTACTAGTGCATTATTTCAGTTTTCCAGGATGTTCATGCTTACTTTTTTTTTTCCTTTTGATTTCATTTAGTTCTGACAAATGTACTGTCTTTTTCTGTGAAATCAGCGCTTTCTTTAGATAAAAAATTGGTGGATCATACTACATATATATATGAGTATTTTTGATAAAATAGTCATTAGGTTTATTTACATGTTTACAGAGAGCCTGTAATACTGCATTTTGCTGAATATAGGCACTGTTTTAAGAATTAAACATGATCCTAATCTCCTTTTCTTTAAAAGAAATTGGTAGCAAAAAAATTTCTAATGTGAAGCTTCTGGGTTTTTTTTATTAACAGGATTATTGCCATGTGTGGAGACTATTACATTGGTGGGCGTCGCTTTGCTTCACTCTCAGACCTGATCGGTTATTACAGTCATGTGTCCTGTTTGCTGAAAGGGGAAAAGCTCTTATTTCCAGTAGCACCTCCAGAGGCAAGTAAAAAAAAAATTCTGAAGACTAATTTACTTAAATGTTTGTAACTTTAATCACTATTCAATTTTCTTTGGGAAAAAAATTTTAGAAACTTTCCTGTAGTTTTGTGTAGGCATACGTGGAAGTATAAGGAGTATACAAATGCAATTTTACTGATACAAAGTAATGATTTAAAAAAATTGTTATTAAATAAAAATACATGATGAGGAAGATAGAGGTATTGCAGTTATCTCATAATGTAGTAACATTATTTTAAGTAGACAGAGAAAAACAAGAAAATACTGAGTTCTTGGCTAATAAGAGCACTGTTGTAATGTAATCTTCACTGTTCTCTGACATTTTGCATATTTGACAATGGTTTCAGATATGCATCCTGGAGATAACCAAGGTTTCTTTCACATGCCCATCCTTAAAACAATGAAGTAATTAAAATGAAACAAAACATTGCAAAATATCCCCTATAACAAAACCCAAAACCTGAATAAAGATGTTTCTGAATGTTAAAATGCTGGACATTCCTTCTGCTCAAAGTGAAAAAAATTTTAAAATAAGTGCTCTCTTAACCAACTAATAACACTTTTCCAGCTTGCAGTGGTTTTGAGTTTTGAAGATATAAAATTGGCGAAGTGGATGTAAGTGATGTTACGAGTTCTTTGCCCCAGCTATTGAATAATGCTGGGGAGAAGGATTCTACAGTATAGAGTATGCAGTATAGAATATAGAGAAAAACTGTTGCTCTCTTTTAAACTGTAGCCTGTGGAAGACAGAAGGAGAGTTCGAGCAATTCTGCCTTACACCAAAGTGCCAGAAACTGATGAAATAAGGTATGTTTGAGTGACGGTAGTGGCTGTGAAATTCTCAAGAGTATTTATAAATAGTGATAATTTAAGTAGGTGTACATATGCAAATACCTTCTAGTTGCATCTTAAACTTGACACAGATTAAAAGATGATACCTCTCTGTTCTTCTGTGGGAAATAAGACTTTTTGTTATTACTGTATTTGGTTGTATTAATTGTAAGGGAAGGTACATTAGATACATAGAATTAAAATTAGTAATGTTATAATTTTGAAATATGTTTTATAAAGCCCTAGATGTTTACCAAAAGGGTAAATTTATGTATCAAAGAATCCCATATGGAAATGCCTTATCTGAGTGTGTGAAAGAAATGAGCTAGGCTTTTTTCCTGAACTGCTACAGAGCTAACTATTAGTAGATGTATAGCTAAGGGAAACGATTCAGATCACTAGGAAGAGAAAGTGAGCCTTGACTATTTTCAAATTCAAGAATAGAAGAAGTGAGTCTTTCAATAGAAGACCATTTTCTGGTAACTTGGAATTGATACTGCTTTCTTGAGATAATTTTTGTTTCCAGATAAAAAATTAGGAGGATTTGAAAGTGATTTGTGGTGATTTCTAATCTGTCTAATGAGACAGGTTTTGTAAGCTGATTTAATGCACCAGTTGAATTGGGAATTTTCTTAGGTTTAGGACTATTATCTTAAAATGTAGATAAAGATATGAGAGCTTTATATCCTCATTTGGATGGAAATTTATTCCAAGACTCACAGTTTAGTCTGATCCTTTAAAGGATGATAGGAGGATATTTGTTTTTGTAATTATGTGTTTTAGTAAGTTGGTAGGACTGGGAAGGGACTCTCTAATGGCTCATTGCAACTAAGGCATCCTTCTATGTGTGAGAATAAAAAAGAAGATTGAGTCCTTTACGTGCCTTATTGCACCTATCAGCTTAAAAGGAAATAGCATTTTGTTGTTTTGCTATCATAACAAAAATTGTAGGCAATTAAACCTTTTCTTCCTCTTTTAGGATAGAGCTGAAATGCAAAGTTAGTATTTGGGTTCTGAGGTACATGGCTAAAATAGTTCTGTTCATGGCATAGCTGAGACCAAAGTTCTCAGTTTGTTCTAGATTGAATTAATATGCTCTTGAAGACAGAAGACATTATGTATTTCGGAGAATCTTGACTTAGAATTTTAATATCAAAGTTAATATTTAGCAAGTTTGAAGTATTACTGAGTTAATTTCAGCTTGTCTTTTTGCAGTAACTATACAGTGATGGAGGGTGCTCTTACTGTCTGTCACTTGTTATGAATAGCAGTTGAATTTATTCCATGTTTTCATTAGTGGTTTGTTGCTTTTTGTTTTTTTTTTCTGTTAGCCTACTTCAGATGAGAGCCACGCCACAGACATTTGCTATGAAATTTTGAATTGAAGTAGTAGTTAATGAGCTTTAGTGCTTTATTGTTTTTCCTGTACCCTGATGCGTCATGAAACATGATTGAAAATTCTGTGCTGCAGTGAAAGCAGCATATGACCTGAGTTTGTGCCCTTAATGTTTAAGGAGTAACTTACACTAATCTTCCAGAAATGAAAACTTCCTGAGACCAGGTGCTGGGTCCTGCACATTGGCCACAGTAACCCTCTGCAGAGCTGCAGGCTGGAGGAAGAGTGGCTAGAAAGCTTCCCAATGGGAAAGGACCTGGGCGTGCTGGTGAGCAGCTGGCTGAAGATGAGCCAGCTGTGTCCAGGTGGCCAAGAGAGTTAATGGCATCCTGGCTTGGATCAGCAGTAGTGTAGCCAGTAGGACTAAGAAAGTGATTCTTCCCCTGTGCTCAACACTGGTGAGGCCACACCTTGCGTACTATGTCCACTTCTGGGCCACTCAGTTCAGGAAAGCCGTTGCGGTCCTGGAGTGTGTCCAGAGAAGGGTAATGGAGCTGGTAAAGTGTGTGGAGTACTAGTCCTCTTAGGAGTAGCTGAGGGAGCTGCGGGGCCTCAACCTGGAGAAAAGGAGTGTCAAGGGAGATCTCATTGCTCACTACAACTCTCTGAAAGAAGCATGTAGCCAGGTAGGGTTCAGTCTCTTCTGCCAGGCAACCAGTGACAGGATGAGAGGACATAATCTTAAATTCCCCTTAAGGGCAGCTTTAGGTTGGACATTAGGGGGAAATTTTTCACAGAAAGGGTGATTAGACATTGAAATGCTGCCCATGGAGGTGGTGGAATTACTGTCTCTGAAGGTCTTTAAGGAAAGACTGGATGTTGCACTTAGCGCCGTTGTCTGGTTGATATGTGATATTTGGTCATAGGTTGGACTCGATAATCTCAGAGGTCTTTTCCAACTTAATTGATTCTATGATTCTCTGATTCTGAATGTTAATGCTTCTTATGCGTTTCCTGTAGCTAATTGCATTGCACCGCTGATAACTGCTCGGTATTCTCTTTGTATCACTTGTCTTCAGATGTGAGAACTAATGAATAGGTATTCTACAACTTATATTATGCGAGATAATCTTTCAATGAAAGAAATACTATTTTCTTATAACCTACTAAGGGTTATTTTACTTCTGTTTGCTATATGATCTCTCTTGATAAAAGAACAATATTACGGTATTTTAATATTGCTGTGTAATTTTTGTTTTATACATCAGCACACTTTGAAGTTGACAGCACTGAAGTATATATTAGACATTAGACATAAATAAAAAGTATAAAAACTTGTATATAGTAGCCACTTAACTGTGAGGAAAAATACACATGTGCTTGGAATATTAATTCCTGCATTTTTCACAAATAAATTTTCCCAAATATTTTATGGTAATTATACTCAAGAAGTCATTGTGTTCATTACACTTTGTATTATGATCGTACGTCTGATTTAAATCTTGCTGTAACCCTCTTCAGTTTCCTTAAAGGAGACATGTTTATTGTCCATAACGAATTGGAAGATGGCTGGATGTGGGTTACAAACCTCCGTACAGATGAACAAGGTCTTATTGTGGAAGACTTGGTAGAAGAAGTGGTAAGTAATTTTTGTATTCAAATTTCTTAAATGAACGATATTTTTTGATAAAATATTATTGAACAAAAGCTAGTGATATTTAATTGCTTGTTTTCTAATTATGTACTTTTCTAAACCTAGTAAATTGATCTAGTAATTCTAAAATACTAAAAAAAACCTTTAAGCCTAATTCATAATCAAAAACTGCTTATTCATGTGTTGTCCAAAAATAAGTACAAGTGAATGGTACTCTAAATTTACTAGGCACTTCCCTAAAATCGACTGTTCTGGTGAAGAATCATTAAATCGCATTTCTTTCTTGCAATTGCCATGAAATGTTCACTAACTCAACAGAATGTAATTTTGCGTTGTGGCAGGTCTTGGTCTTTATTCAAGGATGAAATTTGGGCTAAAAATTTATTGGTGAGAGGAAAAAAAGGAAAAAAATAGTTTTTTTTGAAATATTTTCTTACTCAGTACATATGTTTTGCTAATAGCAATGTTACTTGAGATACTTCTCATAGACAACCTTTGTCAGGATGTGAATAGCTAAATTGAAGTGGCAGTACTAGACTATTGATCTGTAGACTTATAGGTCAGTGGTAATTTAACCTTAGGAAAGTTGAGATTCTAGAAAGTTACCACCTCTGAAGGACTTGGATCATGACAGAAGTAATCATCAGAAATAACATCTTTTTTCTGAATTTTCATGTAATGAATGAAGAAGAAAACTTTTCATAAAGCTGCAGTAAGCTCTTTGGTTAAAAAATGCCTCAGGCTTCTAAATGTCATTTTTTTTTTCAGAAAGTCTTAACTTACGACTTTTTTTTTTGAAATTGAGTTGTACTGTTGTCATTGACTTGATATGTTAATTTTCTCATAGGGAAGAGAAGAAGATCCCCATGAAGGCAAAATGTAAGGATTTTTGTTTTGTTGTTTAAAGGCAATCATAACTGTTTGTAAACTTTGACTACGAGATTTCTGAGTTTTTGGGAAAGTGACCAAAGAGATTTATTTTTTAATCTCAATACTTTTTTATATACTAGCTGCTGCAGATGCAGGGATAATTAACATGAAAAAGTCCTGTAGTAGGTATGTCTCTTGCTAATGGGTATTGCAGTGCTAAAATCTTAGATGAGGCCATGTATGATCACTTTCAGACAAAATATGCACCAGGAGTATTTCTTGAACACAGTTGCCTTGGAGATAACAACTCTAAATACTGTAGCAGAGTATTATTAGAGTGTTGATCTGCTGGAGGGTAGGGGGGCTCTGCAGAGAGATCTGGAGAGGCTGGGTTCAGTGAGGCCATTGGTATGAGATTCCACAAAGACAAATGATGGTTCCTGCCCTTGGTTCACAACCCCTGCAGTGCTACAGGCAGGGGCAATGGCTGGAAAGCTGCTCAGCAGAAAGGACCTGGGGTGCTGGGCAACAGTAGCTGAACATGAGCCAGTGTGGGCCTAGGGGGCCAAGGAGGCCAGTGGCATCCTGGCTTGGGTCAGCAGTGATGTGGTCAGCAGGACCAAGGCAGTGACTGCCCTCCTCTACTGGGCAGTAGTGAGGTTTTACCTCGAGTGCTGGGTTCAGTTTTGGGTGTCTCACTTGCGAGAAGGACATTGAGGTGCTGCAGTGAATCCAGAGGAGGGAAATGGAGCTGGGGAAGGGTCTGGAGCACAAGTGTGATAAGAAGCAGCTGAGGGAGCTGGTGGGGCTCAGCCTGGAGAAAAGGAGGCTCAGGGAGAATCTTGGCGCTCCCTGCTGATGCCTGAAAGGATGATGTAGCCATAAGAGGTCTCTTCTCCCAGGTAACAAGTGATAGGACAAGAGGACACTCGCTCAAGTTGCACCAAGGGAGGATTAGATTGGATATGAGGGAAAATGCCTTCACAGAAAGTATTGTCAAGCCCTGAAGCAGGCTGGTGAGGGCAGTGATAGAATTACCGTTCCTGGGGGGATTTAGAAGGTGTGCATATGTGGCACTTGGGGGCATGGTTTAGTGATGGACTTGGCAGTGCTGGGTTAAGGATTGGACTTGATGATCTTAAAGGTATTTTTCAACCCAAAGGGTTCTGTGATCCTATGGTTCTGTGATTCTTACAATAACCATCTTGGTTCGAAAAACAGTTGTCTGCTAAGGAAGGCAGGAGCCTCCCTTGGAATGGAAAATGTAACCCCCTTCCCTCCGAATTATTATAATTTTGAAATTAAGGGGCTTTCAGGCAAAGATATGAGAAATAGTAACAACAGTTTTTTACTAATATATATACACCAAGGCAAACAAAGAACAATAACTGTGGCAGCAACAACAAACAGAACCAGGAACCCGGTGCCCGCCTCTCCCGGCCGCAGGCGCTTTCCCCGTGGGTGCAGTGCCGCTCACGGCCGGCAGGGGGCGCTGGCGGCTCCCGGGGAGCGGGGCGGCTGCAGGCCCCGCCTGCAGGGGGCGCTGTGGGGCGAGCGCGGGGAGCCGGCGGGAATGGCGGCTTGGCCGAGATGGGAAGGGATGGAAGAAACGCTTCACAAACCCCCTGGGCAGCCGGTCCCGGTGCCCCAGCAGAACCTTCGGGAGCAGCAAACTGGAACGGCAGGAATGAGCACAAAACCTGGGTGGTAGATGAGATGTATCAAACTCCACAGCTGCAGAAGGAACCCCGCTCCACAGGTACGGCATGTACCTGTACAATGTAGTGAAGGCTCAGAGCAGTGGCAAAAGAATGGCGGGGGCAGGGCAGCGGTGGCTGGGCTCCCAGCAGGGCAGGGAAGAGCGGACTTGGGATCCTGGGGTTTTTCCCCTGAGGCACCCCCGCAGATGGTGAAAAGTCCCTTTTTTAGTGAGGTAGGGTGTTAACAAGCTCCCAGTGCAATGGCCGCTCCCATGAGCAGAGCTCCACTCACGGTAGAAGGAAGGCAGCAGAAGGCAGAGCCCCGCGGTGGTGATGAATTCTCCCCACAGCAACTGCAGCCACTCTCCCCTCCAAATGCCTAGAGAACAAAAGAGCTAGGGGCTCCACCCAACTCCCTTTTCCCAGTCCGAATCTCGTGGCATCTCTGCCCTACATGAGAAGACCGTACGTAAAAGAGTAACTAGCTGGACCCCTTCCCTGAGCTGTGGCCGTGTCTTTTGCCTCTCTTAAGTATGGAGTCGTTATTGTTTCCCAAACACGTATGGGGGGAAAATTCCTTAAGAGAAAAAAAAACCAAAATGAGAACTCCTAAAACCCCAACAATAACACTTAAAGTTTGAAGAAAAAGTCGCAGACTGTAAGTGTCATTCTATTTGCTTAAATACTTTAAAAATTTTTAAAAATTGAATACAACTTAGAATCAACGGTGTGTTGATATGTCAGTCTGTTTATAGATTACTTTCACAAGTGAAGATGAGTGGCAGATAGTTCTGAAAAATGTCTAGTGACTTGATGACTTAATCTGATGTCCTCATTTGTTTGTCATATTTTTGCTTGCTAGTTTTTTGCTGCTTCCCACTTTCCAAGAGGCTGGTGGCAGAAGGAGGCATTTCATTGGTCTGTTTAGTTTGCTGTGTTCTGCTAGTCAATTTGGCAGTATAGATGTCTTCAAATGTGGAACTTTCTGTATTTCCACAGTAATTTGTAGGAGATGCTTGGAGCTTTGCTCTGTCTTTCAGCAGTTGTCTGCCTTTCAGAGGAATCCATAAATTAATATCTGAAGGTAGTATAGAAAGAAAGTTAGAAATTGGGGTCTTTTCTGATACACAAAAGCACCATATCTTTAGGTTTCCTTTAAATACAGATTATTAAGTTGTAGCATGTCAAGCTTTTCTGAACAGTGTTAGGTATCAGGATCACTAGGCGGAGGCTGTGAACTTTCCTGGGGTACTGCTCTGACACAGGACTCTGGGGAAGTAAAAAGGTGTGAGATCAAAACCGTTTGTGTTCATGAATCTAACAAAGCTAGGTTTTGTTACCACAGCTCTGGCAAATTTGAGTTTGAGGTTTTCTGTACATGTTTAACTTCTTGTTTGAGCTTCAGATTTCATGAGTCTAGGACATTGCTGTATGACTTCAAATAATGCCTATCAAATTATCTACTTTTTGGACAATTCATATCAATCTCTAAACACAGTTGTATTTGAACATCATCTGCAAGTGTTGGATATTTTTACTGAAAGTAATTTATTTATATATCTATTAGTTTTTTCATGCTGTTGGTAGAACAGAATCATTAAGCAGCATAGTCATTGATTGTCTGATCTATATATATTGGGTCTTTTAAAATAAAGATTAATTCATAGGTGCCAGAGCCTTGGATGTCACCACAACCAAAAAAGAGAGCTGGTAGTCTTGCTTTCTAATTTTTCTCTTCATCTTTGTTAAGATGGTTCCATGGGAAGATCTCCAAACAAGAAGCTTACAATTTGCTGATGACAGGTACATGTATTTCTGATGTGAAATACAGTGATTAGTGAAATGGCACTAAGTGATTCTATTGATATTAAACTGTGACAAAACTTCCTTTTATGTCTGAACATATATGAGTGTTTTAAATTCCCTAATCCCTCTGGTTGCTACCTCAGTAGAATACTACATTGGAAGAAAACTGTCATGGCTGTCAGTACTGAATGTATTCTCAAGTAAAGTTAATTTAATAATTTTTGATTTAAATAATTTTTAAATTATTATATGTGGACTCAGTTATTTCACTTTCATAAAGCAAATATTTCTTTAAATGAAAACAGTACTTCTGACCCGTATTGTTTAATAGCCTACTTAAAATATGGGAACAGAGATTGTGTTTTTTTGAAAATATTAGCAAACTTTTTTTGTATGCTGTTTTAAAGAGATGGCAAAGATGTGGCTAGGTTGCAGGCTACAGCTGAACCATTTTCTGTTAATTTTGGTGGTTTAGTACTAGTTCTTCTAGTTTGAGATCACTGCTGGAATTTACCTTTATAAAGTTGTAATTTCTTCAAGTGTGCAATTCTTCCTAGTTTGTGTAGAAATAGATTTAGTAATGGTTTACATATATCACTTAAGAAAAATAACACTATTATGATGTCTTTTCAGTTGGTCAGGTGTGCAGTTTTCTTGTGAGGCCTTCAGATAATACCCCTGGTGATTACTCACTTTATTTCCGGACCAGTGAAAATATTCAGCGTTTTAAAATATGTCCAACATCAAACAATCAGTTTATGATGGGAGGCAGATACTATAATAGGTAAGTTTTGGTGGCAGAAGGAATTGTATAACTTGCTTCTGATTGTTATTTACTACTATGATTTTAAGACTGTAGTTTCTTTATACTAAATATTTTCCCTAATTTCTTTAGTAGTTACTTGTAACTGAGCAAGTTCTTACAGCTTAAATAGCCCAAGTGTAACTTGTTTCTCTTGAAGTATTTGTGCTTCTCCTTCAAACGAGTTGCTTCACTCTGTAAATTGTGGTTTGAATGGTTCATGTGGATCCATAAATTGTGGATCAGTGTCTTGGTTTGAAAGACAGGTGTCTGTTAAGGAAGGCAGGAGCCTCCCTTGGAATGGAAAATGCAATCCCCTTCCCTCCAAATGTTTATAATTTTTGAAATTAAGGGGCTCTCAGGCACAGATATAGGGAATAGGAATAACAGTTCTTTACTAATATATATATAGAGAGAGAGAGAGAGAGAGAGGCAAACAAACAGCACTAACCACGGCAGCAATAACAAACAGAACCAGGAACCCAGTGCCCGCCTTCCCTCGGCTGTTTGGGGAGGGTGCGATGGTTCCCTCGCGGCTGCAGGGGGCGCTCCGGAGCGAGCTCGGGGAGCACGCGGCAATGGCGGACGGGGAGCTCGCCTCACAAACCCCAGGGGCAGCCGATCCCGGAACAGCAGGGACGAACACACAGAATCCCGGGTGGTAGGCGAGATGTATCAAACTCCGGAGCTGCAGCGGGAGCCCCGGGAGGTCTCGGCAGGCGGGGGGTGCGGGGCTACAGTGCAGCGAAGGCTCGGAGCAGCGGCAAAGGAACGGCAGCCGTGGCCCGGCTCCCAGCAGGGCAGGGAAAGGCGGGCTTGGGATCCCGGGGTCCCCTGAAGCACTCGAGCAGATGGGTAGAAGGAAGGCAGCAGAAAAGGCAGAAGTCTGTAGTAGTGGCGAACTCTCTCCACAACGACAGCAGCTCCTCTCCCCCTCGAATGCCGGCAGGACAAGAGAGCGAGGGACCCCACCCAACCCCTTTTATTCAGTTCAAATCTCGCGACCTCTCTGCCCCACACGAGAAAACCTCAGGTGAAAGAGGCTGGCCCTCCCCCTGTGGCCAGGTCTTTTGTCTCTTTGGCAGCTTGTATGGGGAAAAATTCTTTGAGAGAAAAAGAAAACAAAAAGAAACCTCCTAAAACCCCAACAATCAGTAATTAAGAGAATACTCTATTTGAAGCAGCTTGGAAGCTTCTCCATGTGTTCTTGTCTGTTTGAAAAGGGGAAAATAAAAATGCTTATTTTATCTGAGACAATCAATAGAGTTTTCAAATAACAGAAATGGGTATTTACAAGAAAGGAGAAAAACACCTTCATTGTTGGAAAAAGTTACTAAAATCCATTGAAATACATGCATGATACTCGGAACAGAAATACAGATGAGTTCATTTAGAGTGAACAAACTTAAGATGCATTTCTTTTGCCATTGGTGCAAAAATACAGTGATTTGTACAAAAAGAGAAATGAAGGTGTTTCCCCTTTTGTGGGAGAAACTATCAGTACACCTCTGGTAGTATTGGTTATTTTAGAGTTGTTGTAGCTGGAAGACTTTTCAGTAGTGAAAACTCACTTTCCTCCTTAAACAGAGGTCATTTCCTGCCTTAAAAAAAATCAGCATTTTTTCAGCCCTGCTCACCTAGAACCAGGGCATTCTTACTTCACTAGAGAATTTCTGTCTCTTCCAGCTTGGCTTCTGAGTGGGTAGAGATTCAGCAGCTGTTGTGTCTGAGAAAATGTAAAAGTCCAACTAGGTTCAGTGGACTTTTTCATATGACTTCACTTGCATGATGCTTTGAGGCTAAACAATTGGACCCTTATGAACCTATGCCCATGCCACAGCCAGGCTGCTTGAATAGCTTCTTCATTAATGTCTGGCCTCCAGCCATCCTCACTGAAAACCAGGCTAGCTGCAGTGTCAGCCTTTCATGAAGGTAAATTCCCATTTCTAGTTATATGGCTTATTAGGAGGATGATAGGCCAGGAGCCTCCCACCCTTAGTGATGTCAACTTAATCAGCAAGTTAGCGGAACTCTTACTAGTCTCAAATGGTTTTGTAGCATTAAATAGTATACTTACAGAAAGTTACTACATTGTTAGTGCTTCAGATTACTTTATAATACAGTGCTGGATTCACTTGGGGTGTAGATTACATTTATCTGAAAGAGGTTCTATGCAGCTGAACAGAAAACAAGGTTGTAAAGTTTAAGTAGCAATAAATTAAGACAAAGTGCTTTAAGAAATTTTTTTAGTATTTTGGTACCTAGTTTGTAGAGATCTTCCTCAGTGTGAAAGAAAATCTTTGTTTTTGTTGCATGTTTAGGAGAATTACCACTATACTCTTAAGCTCACATTCAGTATCAGGTTGGTAAATTTGCTGGAAGTTCAAACATGTAATGAAGAATGCTGCCCCTAGGTGCTCCATCAAGGCATGGAATCCTAGTCTATATGTTATTCTAACTACAAAAGGAGTTTTTAAATACAGCTGAGTTTATTTTTCAGCCCATATTACAAAATTGCAGAAATTCTGCAGGCACCTTACATTGAGGAACTCCTGATGGCATTTTTAATCAAGGAAGCAGAGGGTGCATTGAAGGTCAATGAGTGAGAAAAATTATACAGTGCTGTTTCATGAAATGTTAGTAGTAGCTATTCAACCTGTGCAATGCAATGACTGAGTCATTGCTTCTCTAGTGTGACACAGTTGAAATTCTTATGCAGAAAACAGCATATGCAGACAGCATCTCAGTAAAAATTGAAATTAATTACTTGATTTCATTAAAACTGAAAGAGAAATTAATCTCATTTTACACACCTGAAAAATAAAAATACTTGTGGGAAGGTCATTTTATCAAGTTTGCACTAGTTCATAGCTTCAGAATGAGATAGAAAAGCCAACCAAGATGCCTTGATACAGCTTTATTTAGAAGTTATCTGAAAGTTTGCAGTATTGGCAAAAATTGGCAAAAGTTCTGTTTTGAACACATGCCTTATTCATATCTTTGCACACACAGCTGAGTATGCATGAACTGAGAAGACACACTCAATATATTTTTATCTACTTAATTATTTAGCTCTTTTTCTAGATTGATATTTTGCATGTAAGTGATTATTTTCTGTTGATGCCCCTGTTGCTGTTCTTTATTACAGTGTAAATTTCAGTAGCTGCAAAAATTAATTAGAGCAACTTAAATGCCTTGAATTTCAGCTTGTATTTGTCACTGCTTCTCTCCTGAGCCTTCCAAGTGCAGTTGCAAGCTGAATCTGGTGATTCGAATGAGTGCTGCCCTGTAGAGGGAGTGCTACTGACATGAGTATTTAAAAGGACAGCTCAAAAAGGATAGTATTTAAAAGGATACAAAGGATAGTATTTAAAAGGATATCCAATCATAGTCTATGTAAAGCCCTGCTACAAACCTTTTCTGTTTCCTAGTCCTGTTGTCCTAGAAAGAGATTGCGCTTCACTCAGAGTATGTCCCATTCCACTTAGCTAATTGCTCTAGGACTTACTTGGAAAATTATTGCCAATGAAATAACAACTTTCAGCCTGGTGGGAAAGTGGGTAATGCACACGTACTACTTGAATGTGGAAAGTGCAGTGTTCTCATTTGACATTTTAAGCAAGTCATTAAAATATTTTGCAGAATTTAGACTTAATACATTCTGAATACAGTTTTGTGAACTTTCTTGACTTCAGTATATTAGTAAATCGTCATTGCTGCAAATAAGATTATGGTGATTAACACTTGATTTTATTAGAAATTTGGGGGAAACTTTTCTGTGGTTTTATGGAAAAGCAGATTCTCAAACAGAGGAAAAATTAATGTGTTTAACATTGCAATCTTCTTTTTTCTACTGGAACAGTATTGCTGACATCATCGAGCACTACAGAAAAGAACAGATTGTTGAAGGATATTACTTAAAAGATCCTGTTCCAATGCAGGTAAGGTTTCATCTCTGAGCCTTTGATGTTGAAGTCACAGCCTGAATCATTATCAAATCAATTTATAAAATCAATTACAGCAGAGATACCAGTGGTAGTTGAACAGCATCATCTCCAGTAGTCAATCATCAAGAGTTTCACTATTTTCAACTTGTCTGTTTCTTTTGTTTTATCCTCAAATACGTACACTTACCAAAGACTGGCTTGTAGTCCACAGAAAATATGGTAAGTTCTGTCTGTCCTGTGAGGTGTTCGACCTCTGCTCTGTTCCTGGGCTCAACCATACTTTGATTTAGTACCATTTTAAGGGGAACCAGTCTGCCGTTCTCTCTTCTGTGTCTTGGGTTTTTCTCCTGTCACAGGAAACCTGTACACACAGAAAAGCTTCAGAGGTGATTGCAGGGCTAGGATTGCAGCGCTTGTTCTGGAGCACGCTTGCCCCATAGCAGAAGTTGATTCTGAGAGATCACCAGTAATAAGCACACCACATCATTTAGCTTTTCATGAGCTTATAGCTAGTTATAAAATTTACTCTCTGATTTTATTCCTTTTCTCTTCTCAAGCTTTCCTGTTTCAATGGAAATGAGAAGTTTGCTGTTCCTGTCCTCCCTAAAGAGAGTTGCAGTTAATTCATATCGCTTTGTGAGATCTTTCATATCAATATGAGAGCATTTCCTCTATTCACCAAGCTAATGTCACGAAAGCTGATCCTGTCTCTTGGAAACATTTTCATAGCTGCCTTGTTGCTACCAGTTTCAGTGTGAACTCACCTTTCTTGAACATGTACCAGAACAATTTAGAGTAGTACCATGTTACGCATAATTCCCTTTCCCTCTGGAAAGCACTTAAAAAACCTACATGTCATTTTCTGTGGTGGGTTGACCCTGGTGAGCTGCTAAGGACCCACACCTTTGTTTGCTCACTCCCTGTTCCTGTGAAATGGGGCAAAAGCAAAAAAAAAATCCTGGGTTGAGATAAATAGTGTTTTATAAGCAAAGGAAGGAGTGATGGGGTGATGCAAAGGCAATCACTCAACACCTCCCACAAGCACACTGATGCTCAGCCACTCTCTGAGACCTCCCTGTGCAAACATGCATATTGCTGATCATGGTGTTACATGACAGGGAGTATCCCTCTGATCAGTTGTCATATCTGTCCTGGCTGTCTTTGCTCCCAGCATCTTGTCCACCAACTCACCTCACTGAGGAAGGGAGCAGAGTGGGAAATGGAGAAAGTCTTGAGGCTATGCAGGTACTGATCAACAAGAGCCAGAACACTGGTGTGTTACCAGTATTGTTTCAGTCACAAAATCAAAACACAGCACCTTAGGGACTGCCATGACAGAAGTAGTTAAGTCCATCCTTGTGAGACCCATGTGGCATAGCCAGCTGTATCACAGCCCAGTCTTCCAGTGAGTGACTCAGCTGTTCATGTCTCATTTTCTTTAAGTATCAACAGGTATAACTTCTGTGTTGCACTAGGAGATCTATACTTGGTGTTTGCATCTTTCCTATACTGCTAATTGTGTTGTGTCCTTGGTGCTTCCCCATTGTTTGCTGCTGTTAACTCGTGCTCAGTAATGTGATTGGGACAGAAAGCAAATAGGAATTCTGAGACTGCTCTTGGAAAACTTCATTAGTAACATCCTTTGTGCTCCATCATTCCTCTCTAATCATGGCAGTAGGTCTTCATTTTAGCTTTTCACATATGTGAAACTTACAGTTTCTGTATTAATAAACTCTGCACTGACTAATTTCCCATGTGAGAGTACCTCAGATTCTTTTAACCTAGCCAGATACACTTGTGACTTTATTTAAAAATTCAGTGGTCAGTGGTGCAGTTAATGTTCAGCCTTGTGTTACCTCCCTTCCACATACCACTGTGCTCTATGTTTTTGTGGGGGGGNNNACCTTCTTGCTTACTTGTTTTTGGGGGGGGGGGGGGGGGATTCAAAAGTTTTGCATCCTTTTAAGGTGAATCTGATTGAATTCCTGTGTCTAGTAGATTTACTTAAAAATACTTGTCACTAGATCTCTTGTTTTGTGCGCTACTCCTTGTGTAGTTATGTTACAGACATTATCTTGACAGATAATTATGTAATGTTACAGACATTGTCATTTCATAACATCTGGATATAGCTTCAATTGTAGGTTCTATAATTCCTGTTAGTATTACCAAATTATTTTTCATCTTGCCTTTGTTGTTTTGATCAAAATCTTAATTCTTGTAGATATGCACAGGAAGAAAAGTAGACCATTATGTAAGAACCAGTTCATGTGTCTCTTTTCATCTCAACGATGTCCTTAATACTTAACAGTCTTGCTTTTCTTGGTTTTTTTTGTGGCTAAAAAACTTTTGCTGATCAGGTTACTTAGTAAGGTGAGACCTGGCTTGGGTTTTGGCCGTGTTTATTACTTGCATTTCTAGATCCTACAATTTTTTGTGTGAATTTATCCTTTTTCTGTTTCCTGTTTCTGCTTTCTTCTCTTGTCTTGGGTTCTGCTCACTTACAACATGTGAGTTCTAATGAGATTAATGAGGGACTGTGCCACTTTGAGTTGGTTTTAATTATGATCTGCAACATTTTTATTGCTTCAGAGTTTATCCATGATTTTCTCAGGCCCATGAGCTTTAGTAGAAGACAGTTAGAAGCTAGATAAATCTTTAAAGACTGGCATAAATTTTAACAGAAATCACACTGAAAGATCATGGGTTTTTTTATTTTTACATGGAAACAGCTTACTTTGTAGACATTGGTCTGTACTGAAAACTTATTTTCTTTCAGTTTTAGAAATATGGAAAGAGTTACGGTACGTTTCTAGCAAGTGTATTGTATGAAAAAGGAATGTTTTAGTAAAATGCATGAGAGAACAATAGTAGTGAGTTGGTAGCATTCAGTAAGATGATCCTGATTGCAGCTTCCTAGGTTGCATTCTTTAATGGCAATTTCTGAGCTTAAAGTATGTTTTTCTTACGTGTTTCTAGCACCAAGAACAAATGCTTAATGATACAGTGGATGGAAAAGAAATCTACAATACAATTCGTCGGAAAACAAAGGATGCTTTTTATAAAAATATTGTCAAAAAAGGTTATCTTCTGAAAAAAAGTGAGTTATGTTTGCCTCTATTTTTTTTAAAGGGAAGAAAAACAGATAAGGATCACAGAATCATACAGTATCTTAAATTGGAAGGGACTCATAAAGATCATGCTCCTTGCAGGTCTGCTGAAAGCTAAACCACATGACTAAGAGCATCATCCAGATGCTCCTTAAACCCTAACAGGCTGTGAGCATTTCCTTATGTACCCTGTTCCACGGACTAGCCACCTCCCCAGTGAAGAACTTTTTCCTAAGGTCTCCTCTGAACTTTCCCTGATTCAACTTCATTCCATTTCCTCGTGCCCTATTGTTAGTCAGTAGAGAGCGGAAATCAGCACCTCCTAACTGAACTTAGTGAGTTTAGTGGTACTAGAAAGAGCAAAATTGAAGTGGGCAGAAAGTTCTAGAAAGTGTGTAAAGAGAATGAAAGATCTCTTTCCTTAAATAGTAGATGAATAGAACAGTGAAATTATGTGCCGTATGAAAATTTTGTTTGGCAATTGTTCTGAAAAAATCAGGACAGCACAAGAGCTAGGCATCCTTGTCAAAGGTAGCATTCAAAATCATGAAATGAAATATATTTTCGTAAAGTGTCTGTACTTAAAATGGAACTCAGTAAGTTCTAGGTGACAGAGGTTTGAGAGTGCTAGAATACTGTAAATCTGTACATTCACTGCAGAGCACAACTGGTTTAATTTTGTTATTGGAAGTCGGGTTGTATGTTTTCAATTTTAAATTTAAAAGGTGCAGTCTGCCATGCAAAGGATATAGTGACTTTTTAGGGTTCTAACACTGACACAGTAAAATGTACAGTAAGCACATTAAAAGCTGACAGCTTGACTCATTTCAGTGTAACCTTCAGTGTAACCCTGGAAAATTGCCATTGAGCAAGTCTTTGAAGTTTTGAGGAAGCTAGTCCCTTGTCAAGCGTTATATTTCTACTTTTTTGAAAAAAATCAGCATTAATGGAGGCAGAAAAATGATACCAATAACAAAATTTCTGCAAATGACAAGAAGGATAAGTTACAGGTGGTAATCTGGATAGTGACCAAATGCAAGAAAGAAGGTATGAATTTACATATAGCCAAATACAAGAGGCATTAAAAAACCCCAAACCACCCCTAACTATACCTTCTGAACAGAACAAGGGAAGCATCTCATTTGTTTATAAAGCTTATTCTGAGAGATGTAGAGAGATGTCATGGAGTAAGGCATGAAATGAGAATGAATTGGGAAAATTAGGCTAAAAGAGATACATTAAATGTGCAAATTGGAGTGCTCTCTTTTAGAGAGATGCACATAGTGTATATGGAATAAATGCAATAAAATCACTCTTTCATTTAAGAGTCATACTGTAATAAACGCATGTTACATTTGTATTTTGAAAACAATATTGCTACTAATTTATTGAGGCCCCAGTGGATTTATGATTATTAAAGTATAAAATAAAGGCTGAAAGTTTTTTCTAAATGGTTCTCTGATTTAAGCATTAATTTGTTGCAGAATGCTCCTAATCCATTGTAATTCAAAGAACCTTTCTCTGCAGCAAGTGGAACTGGCCAAATTCTTACCTATGGTTGTGCTTGGTTTTGCTTGATTCTGATTTAAGTCTGCATATAAAATATTTCCATTTCTGCTCTTCAGCCTTACTGTTTTAAGGTATTGTAATGCAATCTGTTAAACATAGGTCAGAGTTTAGGAGTAACTTTCTAATGTCAGGAGACTGTTTTCTTCAAAAAAATGTAATGAATGGGATTCACACTTTCATTACTCGCAATCTGTAGATACAGGCATAAGACTGAGACGAGCTCACTGTTTGGGCAGCTCATATGCACTTGCTTAATGCTGTTGAGAGCACTGAAGATGTTTGAAGAACCTTTTGGAACTCTTCCTGCATCTGTGAAGAATGTCTGGTTTTAGTCACAAGTTGTATAAAATTGAATGCGTACACTGATGTTACAACTCAAGTGTGCTTATCTGTACATTGTTCTTCTCTTCGTAATTTGACAAAAACTTCACTGCCCTGTTCTGTTTTCTTAATTTACAAAATTTACGTGTTGTTTTAGACAGTATTGTAACCTTTTGCTTGACTCTTGTACAGGTAAAGGAAAGAGATGGAAAAACTTGTACTTTATATTAGAGGGAAATGATGCCCAGCTTATTTATTTTGAAAGTGAAAAACGAGCCACAAAACCCAAAGGACTAATAGACCTTAGCGTGTGTTCTGTCTATGGAGTACATGACAGTTTGTTTGGCAGGTAAGACATTGGCTTTTTTAAATCCTGTTGCACTAAGAGTTAATAAGATAAAGAATTTTAGCAAGTTCTAGAAGTTCTACATTATTTTGGTAGGTATTTGAAAGCTAACTTGGTTAGAAGTCTGTAGGTGCTTTTCTATTTAAAAACAAGTACTTTGTTTGTAGTATACTAGTTCATATAAGTAACATCCTCAGAGATTGTTTAGGCACAATTAGTAGGAGTTACTTACACATCAAATCTTATTTATCTTTTATGTTTTGATATTCAAAATACACTGACCATAAGGGATGTGATTATCAGTAAAAAAGTTGGGAATCAGAACTCTCTTAGGTATCACTAGTAATTAACAATATAGTTTATTTTTTCATAGTAAATTTTCATAGTTTATTTTTTCGTAGTTACAAAAACAACTCCACTGGCCTGTATTATAGTTTATAAATGTAAATTATATAGTAAATAAATAATTACATAGTAAATGATAGAAGTTATCCTAAAGATCTTAATATTTATTCAAAAGTTACACATAGTCAACTTCTAGTTACTTTGTGTAAAAACTTAGAGACAAATGTTTAAAATTAGTGGCATTTCTTGAACTGCAAAGACTGATGCTTTGTTCCGTCTGTTTGGGGGTTTTTAAAACCTTTATAATAATTTTGAAAAAAACCCCCAACATCTAACTGTTGGAATGAGGAGCACAGACACAGATAAAGATTATTTTAAAAAATTACTGAAATGTTCCCAATGTAGTTGACAACTAGGCAGGAAGCTTTGGTGTATATTGTTATCAATAAACAATCTGGTTTTTTCTCTTATACAGCTTTTAAGAAACCCTGTGTTGTGTTGGAGCATGGTTATGTGGTACTTAGAGGTGTGTAGGAGGACATGCATAGTTGCAGCAGCTTAGGAAGCTGTTAGTGAGGAACTGCAGCTGAGACAGTTCCTCCTGCACTTCAAGTAGCTGATAAGAAACTGCTTCTGCCCTTTCCTCAGGAGTACAGTGAAGTCTGTACTTCTACAGCATTTAAGGTCGTAGATGTTTGTGTCACATACACTTGAATGTTTTTCGTGTATGATCCAGTACACATTTCACTAGTCATGAGAGCTGTGGGACACACATTCGCTTAGGGTATTCCTTAGGTTAATCCTGTTTCCTGAAAGAAAAATCCATAATGTATGATAAACTGGTTGCAAACTAATGCTGAATCTCTGCTGCTTTTAAACTCTCTAGGATAATCCTTGTTGACAAGTTTTTTCAGATGGCTTGTTTTTTGCCTTGACTGTAAGCCAGCCTACATGCCCGTTCAGTACACACCATTCTAAAAATGTGTCAATATTCTGGAGCAGGCTGCATGTACTGAAGTGCAGTTTTCTTAAAATGACACAATACATTCAAAAACAAAATGCAGTTTTTGAAGGACTCGAGAAATCGTGTTGTAGTTCTTCCTCTCTCCATGTGTGATGGTAACATGTTGATGAACAAAAATTGATGCAATTATTCAATGCACCTTACAGACAAATGGCAGAAATCTATTAGTTCAGCGTAAACTTTGTTTTGGCACAGATCAAGTGAAGGTGTGATTAAGTGAAGATTAATTAAACTTAATTTTTGTTTATTTTTTCTTTTTAAGGCCAAACTGTTTTCAAATAGTAGTTCAGCACTTTAGTGAAGAGCATTACATCTTTTACTTTGCAGGTGAAACTCCAGAACAAGCACAGGTGAGAGCTTTTTTTTTGCTAAGTGTAAAAAAAGTAACTTTTTGTATTGTGTGTTTCAGTGATGTTGCCCTTCTGAAACAGGAAGCAAATGTATCAGGAATATTTAGTTGTTATATTAGCAGGTGTTAAAATGGACTAATAGCAGATCTCTGAGGGGAAAGGTTGGTGTTGAAAATCCAGCACCTGTATTACCTGCTCTTCAGGGCTTCAGTTTTGACAAATTCCAGTCAGGTGCCATGGACAGAACTTCCATTATTTTCTATTCTCTGTTTTTGGAGAACATACATATTTTTTGACATAGTTCAATTCAGAAGAAAAATTTACTCTACAGGTATTTTCCATGTTATAAAACACAGCATAGTAAGTGAGAGTTTTACTTCAGAGTGAAATAAATAAAATGTTAATGCATGTATATGTGTCCAGTGACCAAAGTGCATTGAACTGCCTTTTCCAGTTACTTGCCCTGTATATAAACTGGTAGTCATGCATAGTCTTTGGCCCTGATGGTGCAGTGTGTAAGGTTTTCTGGGTTTATATGGTATCTTTAGTTACTAGCTCTCTTAACAGTTATGTTCACTGATGAAGAATTGTGGGATAGAAGCCTACTTCTGAGAAATTAATTTACCAGCAGATTATATCTAAAATGACAGGGTTCTTGTTTATTAAGTTTTAAACTCTGCAAGTCCACAGCTCTGATGTATGTGTTGCATTAGACGTTAAGCTTTGCATTTGATGTTATTTGGATGGAATGAAAGCTTTTTAGAGCACTCATAACAGACTGTATTCACCAGAGCATGAAGGCTGTAGAAATTTAGTATTTTTTCTGTGCTGTATATAAAGGAAAGCACATATTTTCTTGTTAAAATGAATGGAAATTTGTTAAATTTGCAGAGATGACTAAGAATGATGTAGTGGCATTTGTTATACAAATGTCAGTGTACTGTCTTTGAGAAGCAGTGTGCTGTTTTGTAATTGAGAATATATAAATTAAATTCCATGCTCCTTAATTAATTTTTGTCATATCTGTAAAATCTTTTATGTTCTAAAAAGTAAAAGAATTAAGAATGTGTAGAAGATAGAATAATCTGTTTTGTTTCCTGAACATTTGGTATAATTTCCTTTTGGTTTTGAAACTGCTTAACAAGCTGTTCACTGCATTTATACAGAACACAGTTGTTTCAGGTTTCTTTATAATATGGCTTTGGCCCAGAGAAGTTTACAGGTACTTCTCTTTTGAGAAAGCTCAGCTTGCTTTATAACATTTCATAGAAAAATAGAATCTTCATGGGGTGTAGCTGAAAGCTTTTCCTTGGAATGATTTGAAAGCTGAAGTCTTACAAAGCGATCTAGCTGAGAATAGATTCAGTACATATTCTTGTATTTTTAAAATGTGGAAGATACTATGAAGAATGATTGAAGCAGTGCTGTGGGGCTTTTAATGACATTGTTAAGTTGTACATTAAGAGTAGATGGCAGATCTTTGAGATACAGACTGAAGAGGAGACTCTTGGTCACAACCTAAGTTTTGTTCTTTGCAAGAAATATACAGGATTTAATGGTTGGGAGACAGTAACCAGAGAATGAGGCTATAATGTATTTTCCACCTTCCAAAGACAAGCTGGAGAATGCTGGATATATGCTTTGTGTTTCTCTGTTAATTGTTTAGTTTTTGTCTGAAGTGTACACAGTATTATGACTACCATACGGGAGTACTGGAGAGAATAATCAGACCAGTTTGGCTTGTTAAATGCAGTTTTCTCAGAAGCAAACAAGTTTTTCTTAATTTTGTATACCATTTGTAATTTCTTGTACCACTACACTGGAAAATTGGCAAAGGTCACACTATGTATCCATTAGTAATGCTTAATAATTCTAAAAGAGAAAATGGTTCAGATTTGCAAATCCTTTATGAGGTTTTGCTTAGTAAAGATAATGAATTTGCTTTAATATTCAAACTTTTGTACTGTGGAATTACAGAAAACTTACGTTTTGCCAAGCTGAAGTGAAAATTCAGATACTTTTTGTATATACGTCTGTCCCACTGCAAGAAGCTGTATCTGACTTGGTTTCATGACATTTTTTCTGCATCCTTCTCTCTTAGGACTGGATGAAAGCTCTGCAGATGTTTTGCAGTTTAAGAAAAACCAGTCCAGGAACATCAAATAAACGTCTGCGTCAGGTGAAGGTTGTGGGGTTGGAGGTGCATGTGGAGGAGTATTTTGTCTCCTCTGTGCAAATGATATTCATAAATCTTAGAATTTTCCTTTCAACAGTAGCAAATCCTGAATGAAAGTCTAAAGAAGTCAGCAGCTCTTTGAATATGCCTCGCATGGGAAACTTTAAAAATTCATATGACATGTACATAAAATACTCATTATTTACATTTTAGTTACATAAAAATACATATTACTTAACTAATTATATTCATTATATGTAACGAATACATGCTGAACTATGCTTGTGTCTTAATTTCTCTTGGCCTCTTGAAAGTGCTATATATGCCCGAATTTCTTCAGAGAGAGAGGACAGTCAGTCTTAAATTGCTATGTCTGTAATGATTGGAGAATAACAGGGAAATACTTCAACAGTTCCTGATATGATTTAATCTTAGAAACATTGAATGTAGTTATTTGTTAGAAGCAGTAGAGAAAAGAATAAAAGAGGGAATAAAAAGGAATAAACCACAATCATTTGGTTGTGAACATTAAAGAAATTTTGATACTTCTGAATAAGTGAACTAAATTAGGTGAATTTACAGATAAAGTGCCAGGTGCAATTGGGAGCTTCAGGGTGCAAAAGCAAAGCAAAACAGGAATTCTTTTCTTCAAAAAGCAAAGACAGTGTTTATTTACATAAAAGAATACAATGTATTGTGTTGCAGAAGAGAATTTTACCTAATCTGTTAGGAAAGCACCAAACAATAAACCACTGTATTTGGAATTGTTCACAGCTCTTACTCAAAGTGCCAGTCTTCCATTTTAGTAAAGTTTTCTGTATCTGGAAAAGTTGTTATTTGCAAATCCTGATGCCTCAAAAATTACTTCAAAATAAAAAAACAAGATGCCTTAAAAACATAGGTTGGGATATTTGTTTTCAGTAATTTGAGTTACTCTTACTTTGTTGCTTGTGCTTCTTAAAATGTTCCAATACCTTTGTTCTTTACCCTTCTTTAATAAGGAGTTTTTAGTTTGTATTCAGTATTCACATATTAACATTAAGCCTCTGCACAGAGGATAAAAAATAATTGATTCATGTGTTTTGTATTTTAGCAACAACAAAAAAATTGTGTTCATTTTTTTTCAGGTCAGCAGTCTCATTTTGCATGTAGAAGAAGCTCATACGCTCCCAGTAAAGCATTTTACAAATCCATATTGTAACATCTACCTGAACAGTGTCCAGGTAGCAAAAACACATATCAGAGAAGGACAGAACCCTGTGTGGTCTGAAGAATTTGTCTTTGAGTAAGTCTTAATTTTCTTGAATTAGTGAATTTCACTTTTAATTTGTATTGCATTTAAGATTTTTAACACTGTGTATTGTTTTACAGTATTTTAAAAAATACTGTATATGTGTTTATACAGCAGCAACCTTTCAGAGAAATTCCGCATGGGCAGAATTTTCTGTAGGCACCTATCTTTGCTAATATAAGTGGCTGATAATGATAATTCGGGCTTGAAACGAAATTAGGAGCTTAAATGCCAGCCAAGTATAGTATTAATTGAGGCTCTCTGTCTTTTCTCCTAGTGATCTTTCATCTGATATTAATAGATTTGAGATAAGTCTTAGTAACAAAACAAAGAAAAGTAAAGATCCAGATATATGTAAGTATGTTTCTGTAAAAGATGCTTATACATTACAGCAATGGATACTTTGTGTGGTTATTGTTGCTTTTGTCAACCATTGTCATGAGAGAATTTAAGTAGGTTTTTAGGCTCACCATACTGCTGTCTATGTATGTTTTTGATGTCTGGTACTGGCTTTCCATTAATGTTTTTATAATGAGAACTTCCATTGATTTTAGTAGTGAAACACACAGTACTCCAGTCGTGTATATATGACATAGCTCTGCTCTAGGGTAACTATTGCTAGACAATGACTGTGCTTATCAAAAAGCAGGAGCAAAGAGAAATTTTCTGAATTAGTCTGCTCCACAAAATGTTAAGTTCATGGAGTGTAACTACATGAAATTTCAGGTTTTTGGTTGCTTCCAGTGAGATAGGGAAAGGTGCAATTCTTTATTAAAAAAAAAAAATCTTGGCAGTCTCTGAAGAGTATTTCCTTTTTTTTCTTTCCATTTTACCTCATCTGTCTGCTTCCCTTATTACCACTCTTTGGCTTAAATCTGAAGTTACCTCAATATCATTTTGGATGGGAAAGGATCTGTATTTTCTTCTCATGTTAGCTGGACAGGTGCTTCTTTAATGTGGTTTTGTTTCTGTTAGAGCAAATCAGCAGCAAGGTGGTAGAATCTGTCAGCTTCCTAGAAAAGAAAGCATTTAAAGAATGTGAATTTGAAGCTGTTAGGTAGGAAAAAAAAATTTAAGGTCAGGTCTCTTCCCACACAGTACTTTTAATAAGTGGTTTTTGTGGTGTGGTCTTTTGTTTTTTTTTTTCTTCCCTTCTTTCTGTTCTTCAAGGTATCTTGTTTCCCAATATACTTGTTCTGAAGTAGCTTCAGCCCTGTGCCCCCTCTTTGCTGCTTGCAGGGCAGGATGGCTCTCCCTGCCCTCTTCAAATTTGTTCTAAGATTTTTTTTTTTCCACCATTATATTCTGAGCTGTCTGTTCCAAGGCAGTCAGAGTATATATAAACTGACTATATATAATATGTAACTATATATAATCACTATATATAATATATAGTGTCGTTGTTTTCAGTTTACGGGTATTGTGTTACTGGCCTGTGAGTTACACCTCAGTGCTCGTTTATTGATTTTTGGTTTTCTGGGGTTTATTAAGATCTGTAGGGAAACCTTGGCCAAAGTAGGTGTTTGCAACTCATTTTGAATGGTCTTTTAGAACCTGAGTCAATTTCAGATCTCTTTCTCCTCTTCTCACTAGAAAAGTTTCTGCATAGCAGGAGGAGTAAAGATACATTCTCTGTGACAGACTAAAGGGCTATAATTGCAGTTGTGACCTTTGTCTTGAATTCATTTGAGCTGGAAAACTGATCACCTATCTACACCAAAGCCTTGGTTAGAAAAAGAATTTTAAAAGGCTAGTTCTTGAGTGCGATACTTCAGTAGTTTATTTCCAAGTATTTTTGTCGTTTCCTCCTCTCTATCCAGATTAAGAAGATGCTGTTAGTTTTGGGTGCATTCAGGTGATGGAAGGCTTCCTGTTTTAGGTCAGGGGCAGGATTGACTGAATTTCTTCTCTGCAGTTATCTACAATCTTACAGCATAAGCATAATCCAGCATAACTCCTTCATTTTGAGATAAAGATTACACTAAGTCAGCTTGAATGAACATACACAACATCCCCTGCCCTGTGAAATATGTGAAGTTCACTGGGGTAAAATGAGCTAAACCACATCTTCTCTGACACCTGTTGTGTTGCACTGCCAGAATAAACCTGTAACTCTTCAAAAGCAAGTTAACTGGTTCCTTGCCTTAACCAACCACCTTTCCTTTCCGTTCCAGCCACAGATGTTACCTGTGGAATGCTATGAAGTGGCAGTCCTATACACCTGATGCTATTAATCTTGGCAGTTAATTGGGTTAACGCACCTTTTCTGCTTGCTTTTCCTTCCCTGTAATGCAGATTGAAGGCCCAAAATTTAATTGCTGGATTCACTGCTTTGTTTCTTTCATGGTAACATAGAAAAGTTAAATACCAAAATGATATGAAGGCTACCGAAATGAAGGCTACCTTTCCAGTATTTTAAAATATTTCCTGAGTTTTCAGGTCTTTACATTGAAGTTTTGCCTATTAAGAATGTTCCATAGTTACTTCAGGGTTTTTTTCAAGTATTCCAGATAGTAAGAAATGATACTAAACAGTTCAGCATCAATTCATCCAATCTCTTCACTTTTTTTTTGTTTTTCTAACTATAAGTTGCAGGAGGACTTATTCAAATAAATATATAATATGGAAAATCCAAAGCCCTAGAATTTATTAGTAGACTTCCATCTGCTACTATTGAACTAGTAAGTCTCATGGGACAACAGCACACAGTGTTGAACTGGAGTGGAGGTTTTGGTTTGGTTTTGCACTACAGTGATTAATTTCAAATTAATTCATGTTGAGTAGAAGTCCCTTAATGAAAGGAGCCTACCAATTCAATGTAACCTGATAAACAGGAAAAAGTCTTGGTACTTTAAAGTTATTTAATATAAATTATGGCAACAGCTATTCTGCAATCCTTGTACAGATTTTTGTTATGATTTGTTACGATTTTTTAATCAAAGTCAAATTATAGTATTTATATTATAGCTATGAAGTACTACTATAACCATACGGAAAAACTAAATCATCATTTTATTCTAGGTCTCCTGTGTTTCATTCACCATTCCTCTCACTGTGGTACATGTGCCTTACATGTGCAAGCAAATAAGAAGAAAAGCACATTGCTTAGTTGTGGATACTGAGCTTTGATGCCAGGGAGTCATATTGTAGGAAAGTCAATTTATTATGTAGTCTAATGACATCCCATCCACACTGGTGATAAGTAGCAGGTGGTGATGGATTGTTTTTTATGCTGTTTGACTGATTTAAATGCATTAACTTCTATGAGTTTATCAACTCTGGAGAATATGAAATAGGCAGCAGGATTGTCCTGAATGAAGCATTGTAAATGTGATTTTTTTTTTCTGTTCAGTATCCAATTGTATCGTGCTCTATATTGCAACACTGGGGCAGTGAGAAATCTGCTGGAACTGTTGACAATTTCTCCAAGGCAGAGTGGTGTATGGGCTTTGCAGAAATGTGGTGGGGGGGGGAACCCAGACTCTTGGTTTTATCGGCTTTTTTGTTTGTTTTTCATGTGAGGAAAATAAAAGAAAATCTCTTTGAGAATCATGGAAATAGGGGGTGTTTGACTGAGAGGTGCAGACTGATAGGCTAAATGTAAAACTAATTGTGGACTCCTCTTGGAGCATGGTGGGTGTTTCACAAGCACAGTGTTGCCTCTGAAAGTGCCTGGGCCTTTTCTTTGTGGAAAAAACCCCTCCACTCAGGAGCACATGTTCCTGCTCTGGCTGGGCCTGTGCTCCCTCCCAGCTGCTGCACCAGACTTCAGCTGCAGTCCAGGTCATTGCTTGGCAATTTCAGTGTACCAACATCACCAGTTAATGATTTGGCCATTCTTGAGCTGACTTCCATTATCCAGTCAGCAAGTGCTTGGGAACACTTTTTAACCTAATGTTCATAAACTATTACTTAGACTGGAGTTAATAAGTAATACATATGTCAGTGTTTGGGAAAACCATAGCAACACTGTAATAATAAATAGGAGCAGACCTGATGGTGGTGTCAGCCCAAGGCTCGAAAGGAAGTAGTGAATTCTAAAGATTTAACCAGTATTTTAGTTTCTGACTGCCATCTGGATTTGCAGGGTGGCACTGTTTTACCTACTTGGGTGTTATAAGGAAAGCCATGTCGTATTCGTGTGGCATTTTAGAATGCATATATATACATTCTTTACAGAATGCCATATATTTCTTCTTTAGTTTACAGGACACTGTTAAGCCATTGAAGAGATAATTAATCCATTAACATATTGATGAAAAACTTCTTGTTTACTCTTGCTGGTATTTTTTTTCTGAAATAAGATGATGTGCTGAAATAAAACAATTTTTTTATTCAATAGTAGCACTGTTTTGGTGGAGATAACGTACCTGAACAATGCTTTTTTTCCTTAAGTGTTTATGCGTTGCCAATTAAGCCGATTACAAAAAGGACATGCAACAGATGAGTGGTTTCAACTCAGTTCCCATGTACCATTAAAGGGTATTGAGCCAGGATCTTTGCGTGTTCGAGCACGATATTCCATGGAGAAGATCATGCCAGAAGAAGAGTACAATGAGTTTAAAGAGGTATGAACTTAAGTTTAACCATCCATGGTTTATCTGTCAAAACTAATTTTTTTCATTGCTTGAGAGGGATCTCGGTAACACTGGTTGATGTAATCAAGTAATATTTTTAAGTGACAGCTATATATATATATATAGGTGTACAGATATATAATATAATATTTTTCCAAAGCTGTCACATGTAAGGAGAAGCTTCTGAATATTTTTAAATTGTTCTTCTTTCAGCTTATACTCCAGAAGGAACTTCATGTAGTCTATGCCTTATCACATGTCTGTGGACAGGATAGAACACTCCTGGCTGGCATTTTACTGAAGATTTTTCTTCATGAAAAGCTTGAGTCCTTGTTGTTACGAACACTAAATGACAGGGAGATAAGCATGGAAGGTACTGCACTAAAGCACATGAAAGTTTACTGGAATTCTGGGCAGGTGGGGAGGAAAGGGTTCTGGTGCTATCTTTTTTTTCTCCTCCTTTAGTTGCAGCTTATGTCAAAGAGTAAATGTGTTCTTCCTCTCTTTTTGATGTCTCCTTTTCTCAGTTTTTCTCTTCCCAATTTCTTTTTTCAGATGAAGCTACTACCTTGTTCCGTGCCACCACTTTAGCAAGCACACTTATGGAGCAGTATATGAAAGCCACAGCAACAAGTTTTGTTCATCATGCGCTGAAAGACTCCATATTAAAGATAATGGAGAGCAAGCAGTCCTGTGAGGTGATACCTTGAACTGTGCTTTTAAACATTTTAGTACGTTGACACAATATTGCTTAACAACCATTGGTTGTTAAGTGTTGTATTTACATTAAATATTCGTTTTAGAGACATCTGATATAGATTTTTTTTATATCAGAAATACAGGAACTGAATTTATTAAGAGTTGTTTTTATACTTTCTTTTTCCTGGATTTTGGCTTCAAACAATATTCATAGTAGAACTTACTAAGTTTTTTAATCAAAATTACTTTTAATTATTTAGCAGTTGGAGGCATTGTGTAGCTGTTACTGAATGTCCTAAGCTAAATAACTCTTACTAAACCCAAGATACTGTAGAAGTCAAGGTCTGAACTTCTGTTTTAGTTATAAAATTCCTGATAGTAAATGGTTGTTACTGATCCTGAAACTCTTTTTAAAATGACCCTCCTAACTCATGTGTTGCACTTTAGCTTCACTGTGGAAAGGATGGGAGTCATCAGAAATTTGGATTGAGAGAGACAAAAAAGTCACGCAGATGAAAAGTGGTGAATATCCAAGCTGTTAATGCCAGATATGTATATTAGAACTTAAAACTGTTGCTTTACGTTTCCTGACAAGCCACTGAAACAGGCTTGAGTTCTGTAAGAGACTTGTATAGCAGCAGAATATTTGATTTGCTTTGAAATAGTATTCAGTGTGTAATATTAAGAAACCATATATCTGTAGTTCTAGGTAGAAGAAACCTAATCTTCTTTTTCTGTTTTAGTTAAATCCCTCGAAGTTAGAAAAAAATGAAGATGTAAACACTAATTTGGCACATCTACTCAGTATACTTTCAGAATTGGTGGAGAAGATATTCATGGCTGCAGAGATACTGCCCCCGTAAGTTTGCACTTTTCTGTTCAAATTTATATTTGAAAACTCCTGTTTCCATGAATTACAGTGCAGCTTAAAATTATGTTCTTACTGATTTATCTTAGGGTTGCTGAATAGACACAGAGGAGTATAGATAGGGGTAAAATAACACTTCTGGGAATTAAGAGTGTTTTACAAAAGCCTCTGGCTGGCACATTTGGTTTTCTTTTAAAGGAGAAGCTACTCGACCCAAGAGATAGGGGAAAAAATAGTAATAAAATAATTAATCTCATATTTTTACAAAAGGTAGAAGACAGTGGTAGTTAGCAGACAATGACACGTATTTGTCAGTCCTCCTCCTCTGAGAAAGAGATGGAATTGTTAACAGCATATTATACAGGTAGGTAGTAAGTGATACCATGCTATGCCTGTTTTTGTCCGCTAGGGAAATGCAGATGTTGTTTTTTCCCCACTTCTTTTAATTGCTAGAGTAACTTGTTTTCATACCTCAGATTTGAATCATCTAATAAAAACTGGATAGTACCGTTTCCTTTCATAGCGTCATTAGCTTTTAAAGTATACGAAACCCTCACTTTTGAGGCACTGGAGTAGCATGGAGGTTTCTTTTTTGTTAGTGCTGGCAAGGTTAGCATTGAAAATTGCACTCCTTTTAAGTTTATGATGCAGCGATCAACATTTTCTGAAACACCACAAATTTCCATTTTTTTTTTTAATGGGAGAGGACTATTGCTGTGGTGCTTAATTTTTTTAGGCTTTTTCACTATGCATCATGTATGGAAAGAATAGTTTTTGTTTAGTTAAGAGAGAAACTAAAAGAAAAATCGACCAACTAAATGGTCTTTTTTCAAAAAGGAAATACTACTTAAGGAAACAGTTACAAAACATTTAATGTACATCTGAATGATTACAGAATTGCACAGAATGGGTTTTCTTTGTCATTTATAAATTTGCTTTTTAAAACAAACTTTTAAAATAGAATTTTTAGAAATCTGTTAACTAAGAGTTAATTTATAATTTAAGGATTTCTCTAAGTTACTAATGTAAAGTTGCTAATAGTTCTCCATCAAGTAGGAGGCTGGTGTAGGTCCTTTCTGAACAGCCTTTTTGATTCTGTAAGTTTAATGGAATGAGTAATTAGCTACTATTTCTGCAGGACGTTGAGGTATATTTATGGGTGCCTACAGAAGTCTGTTCAAAACAAATGGCCAGCTAATACTACCATGAGAACCAGAGTTGTTAGGTAAGTTACTTGTCAACCTTATTTTGGAAATAATTCTTTCAAGCCTTGTTGAAGACATACTTCAGTGTGCTTATCTATGTTTCTTTCAGTGACAAAACTGTATGTACTTACACAGGTTACTGCAGTGTTTAAGATATTTATGATGATGAAGCACAATGTCCCAATTAAAGATTGAGCTTGCTGGATTCTTGGTCTTGTTCTTAGAGCCTTGCCAGAATTAAATGATGTAGTATAGAGGTCAGTATAGCTTTACTTAATGGTTTTAACTTCGAATTTACAGTACTACAGCCGAATCATGTTGAAATATATTCTAGAGCTCCTCTGAAAATTTTGCTGAAAGTTACAGAACCTGGCTCTTCTGAACTCACACCAGCCACCAAAACTCCAATCTAGATTACTACATCACCGCAGTACAAAAGTTCTAACTCTGTTCATTGCTGGGGCAGGTCAAACCTTTGACAAAGCTGTGGTCTTGACACTTTTTCTGAACGTGGCAGGGATTTTAAGGGTATCAGAGCCACGGCTTTCCTTTTTGTGGTGTCAGGCCGTTGTATGGTTAGCAGAGGTTAATCTCCCACAGAGGGATCTTTCAGAGGATTTGTCTTTGGCTTTTATTTATCGTTTTGACACCAGAAGCCTTATGTGTTTCATACTGTGAAGCAGCATTGCCTTCAAAAGGAGACTGCTCCTACTCTTGAGAGCTCCTTGTACTCTGAGGGGCTAAGCTGCTGGAAGGCTGTAAAGGTCAGTAGTGAATTTCATATCTCTTGCTGTTCCTCCCCAGCTCCAAAGAGGCTTTCCTTAGTGGACACACAGCTGACTTTTAATAGTTTTCCCAGTTGTCTCCACTGGATACTAAAACTACTTTATTACTTTCTTTTGTGGTGTTCCATTTTCACAAGTGGATACTAGAGATTTCTTTCTAGAGTGCAGAGTTTCACAGCCTTCAGTGATGTTTATTACCTTTCATTGCACTATTTTTGGTTTAAGAATGATTAAATATTCAGAGCCAAATGGACAGTTTTTGGTATCTTGGTATCTTCTCTATCGTATCAGTCAAAATGTTCTGCCATTTCTCTCTGGTACAAAACTTCCATGTAGGTATTTGCTCATTCTTAATTTGGGTAGGTTGACAAAGGTAAGAAGCATCAGATCTTCCCTATCAGCAGGGTGTCTGTTAGATGTGTACCTTGTTGGTCTTTAACTTCGGGCATTTTAAAAGGACTGGTGTATGTGCCATGACTTCAAAATTACTTACTTACTCACAGCTTTAAATTCCCACCACAGAAAGTATTTTAGCTTAACCTCTGGCAAAGAACTGTTTTCTTACCAGCCCATAACTTGCATTTCTTAGAGAGATAAGACACATTTATAACAGAACATACTAGGTGTCTTGGACTTTGAGAAGGTGCATTAACCTCACTACTGTTTGTCACTTAAAAGAAATGTGGACCTTTCCATAACTGTGTATTTTACAACAGGCAAGGTTCCCTTCCTCCCTTCATTAGTGGTCAGGCTGTGGTATTGCTGTGGTGAAATCCAGCCTGCTGGTTGTGTCCAAGGACAAAATTACAGATGTTTTAGATTGATTCAACTGGTTTGTATGTCACTTCATTGTACAGTAATTAGCTGGAATTGTGGTTAACCTGAGTGGTTGATTTTTTTACCTCTGATATTAATAGGAAGATAGATTTTTCTCATGCTGCTGAAACCTATTCCAGGTTCCTGTTGAATGAATTCCTAGTTCCGCAGTTAGAACGGAGCACTCTTTTTCCAGCTTTTTAAATGGCAGCAATTCTTTCATGGTGGAAAGCAGCAGATCCATTACTATTTTTCTACTCAAGTGTACTATCATCAGGATAATGGATCAGCTGAAGCTGACGTAAAGGTGTGTTCTGCCAAGAGAGGATCCTTTTGCCCATCCCCTCCTGTGCTCCAGCTTACAATGGCTTGGGGAAGTGGGTGGCTGTGGGATGGATGACTTGCAGCAGCAGAAAGTGGAGAACTTTTGGGAGGTCAGAGACCAAGGGTGGCTCTTTTTTGAGGCTAGCATGGTCTGGGATTGGCTTCGTTATTAGTTGGCAATTAATTTCTTCCTACACGATTTCAACAGTTCACCTTTATTGGGAAATCAATGTGCCTCTTCTTTCAGATTTCATTGCAGTTCATAGAATCATAGCATGATGGTCTTAATTTATATTTCACAGAGCAAAGGCTAGTTGCTTGGTGTTTGTCTCAACAAGATCCCACATTAACTTTATTCCTGAAAGACTACACAGTTTTACATTAATTTTCTAGTGGTTTTGAATGAAATATCATTTTCTTTCCATTTCAGTGGCTTTGTTTTTCTTCGACTGATTTGTCCTGCTATCCTGAACCCAAGGATGTTTAATATCATCTCAGGTGACTATGTGCTTCAGATTGAATCCATATTTTATGCAGCAGGAGACATGAAATCACTGTAGTGTCTAATGTAGCAAAATAGGAAGCTTTTTTGAATGCTGTGTTTGAAGTCAAGCCACATCATTTGGCTGACTTCTACTTAGGGCATATGCTTTTCACCCTCAAAGGCTTGATTGTGGATATCCACAATGTAATTTTAAGTCTAAAATAAACATGGATTGTGATATTTAATAATAAAATTTTGAGTTAAGCCTAGCATTGCTTAATGTATTTGAGCAGTGTGGAAAATGTAAATTATTGGAACTTCAGATGTCACTTCCAATGCAGTGCAATGCAAGAGTTAACAGCTGAATGCAACGGTATCTCTTAAATGAACAAGATTTATAAAGTTGATATGTGTCTGCAGAGCTTGGAATACATTTGTGCACCTAGGAAACTATTATTGAACAATTTGTTTGGCTGTCCTGGTTAAGGCTTCCGGCCATTAGAGTGGTGTTTTGACTCATTAAATACAGTTGATCTTAAATAAAGAATCTTAAAGATGAGAGAGAGATGGCCTTCAGAAAGGGTGAAAAATAGGAAATACAGGAGAAAATAAAAAATCTGGTTTGGAAAAGCTTTTTTCTTTATTCATACATAGTTTTTAAGACAATGTGGCTTGTTTTCTACCATCGGTCTTTAAACTCTACTAAATGAGAAGGACTGTGTCAAACAAGAATTTCCTTTCTCTAACACAGTATTCATTTCTATACATGCTTTGAAAAAAGCATTTGAGAAACATGGCCTGGAACAAGTGATAGTTTCTTTGGCATTTTACTGTCTTTGGGTAGTTTGCAATTTAGGTACCTCCTAACTTGGGTTGCACTGTGACTGCAGGTGTAAAGAACTACCTAAAAATTTGAGCAGCACCTTTTAAGCTTGTCCATTACAAAGTTGCTGAGTTACCTCCAGCTAGTATTCTTGACTACTGTTAAGGCAAACTTACAGACCTTACAACCTTAAAACACTGTCAGTGGAATGCTTTCAACCCAGCCATTTACCTTAACTGGTGAGAAAAGTAATTCTGTGGGATACTGCTGGGTAACATCACTTGTTGGAAAAGGAAGTTCTAACTGACTTAAGTGGTTAATGTAAAGTGATGATAGTCACAGTGATTACAGACTACAGTTTCATGGAAATACAGGCCAGGATTGCATGTAACGTTTTCCTGCTGCCAGTAACTTAAAAGTATAGCTTGTCAGTGCCCACTTACGTGGCTATAAGCAAATAAAGAAAATGTAAACTATTATTTTAAATTTCAAAGGTAAATGTTTTAACAAGTAATCCTCCTTTCCACAAAACTGCTCAAGTTTTGAACAAATGGTTATTTTTTCACCTAACACTTAATAACACTTATTTTGCCTTCTTGTTCTGTGTGGTACTATTACAGAAAATCAGATGATCAGATTAACATGGCTTTTGGACATTACAGAAGCAATGTATTTTACTTTACCACGTGACATCTTTCACATGCAGTTGTTTTATATTAAAAAAAATTCTATTAAAAATATGAATGGGAGAAGAATTTATTTTCATGTGGCTGCTGTTAATTTTAAATGGAATGGCCAGTGACTCTCTACTTTGCACTCCTCCCAGATTCTCCTTCCCCCACTGCTGCAAGAACACTGACGCTGGTCGCCAAGTCTGTGCAGAATTTAGCAAATCTGGTTGAATTTGGAGCTAAGGTGAATATAATTTTACACACAGAGAACAATCTAGAACTGTGTTTCCAGTACACTTTTAACACGTTCCTGTGTAATGCATGCAAAAAATCTGTTGCTGTTTTCTCATGCAGAACCTATGCGTTTCTCTTCCTCTGCTTTTACTCTGCATTTATCACTCGTTAGATTGGTGTTTTCTGTGGTAGAGAGCTCTCCTTTTTATACTATCATACTGCCAGACATAATGGAAACTAAGTCAAGTTTACCTATTGCACTAAAAAGCCCAAGCTTTCAATAAAGTTTCTATTAAAACACTAAGAAAATGCCAGCATTAAGTGGCAGTAACTCAGTTTCCAGGCTGAAACATTGCTAAAAACAAATCTCTTGACTTAAGCATAATTAACATGACTTCAGGCTGGCATTGGAAAGTTGTTTCTCTGACACACAGAACTTGGAATGTAAGAGTTAATGACAAAACAGGAAAGAAGGCACTTATTCCTGATGATACCTCTGAACATAGAATATCTGTTCACTGCAAACAGATATTCAGAGACACTCATCTTAATGCAAATTTGTTTCTGTATGCATGTGTAAGAAAAATTCTGAATCACAGATTCTCAATCTTCTGAATACAAGAAAATACCAAATTCTGTAGTCTTTTGACTAGCTGTACACCAGACATTAGAAATTCACTTGAAAAAAGGTAATATTCCAATTTACATACTTGTTTTGCAGTGTCATTTGCCTGACTGCACTGTTTGCCTCAGATGTGACAATTATCTTGGCACTGATTTGTTCATTAATACTTTTTAAAATTTCTAGGAGCCATATATGGAAGGGGTAAATCCATTCATCAAGAGCAACAAACATCGCATGATTATGTTCTTGGATGAACTTGGGGTAAGTGGTTAAAAAAATATTTGCTGAAGTTACATAGCAGGGTTGTAAATTAAAATTCTTTACACCTCTTATTAACTAGCTCAACAATGCATCAGCTCCCACATAACTGCTTTTATCTGAGTACATTTTTTAATAAATATTTAAAAATTGCTGGTCTGTCACCTGGAATTAAAACCATCAAGTATCTTGTTAGACTTTATTTAGTGCCTCTCTGAGGAGCTGAAGCAGATTTTATAGCTATGAAATTTTGGGCAAAAATACAAACCTTTCAAAAACTTGTTTTTAAACCAGAAGTTTTTATATATAACTTGTCATATAAACTTGGTTTTGACCAGAGACTGAATTTAATTTTTGCTTTAAAAAATATTAGGTTGAATTTCAGTTAGCACTGGCAAAAGCTTCACTGCATGCATTCTATATATTGTAGTTTGAAAGTGAACTGCTGTCACTGTGTCCTTGTAAAGTGTGACTGTTTTGTCTGTGACAGCTATAACAGGAGTTAGGTCATCATGTTTTATATATATGTATTGTAAATCAAATAACTCATTTTAAAAAGAGAAATGAAAAAAATGTGCTAAGCATCCTGAATTTAATCCTTTGAAAAGTGACCTAGAAGACATCTCAGAATACTCTGATCAAATGTAAAAACAAGTGTGGCATTTGGGTATGTTCCAGATGTCATCCTTTTCTGATTGCATCACAACTTCTGTATATTATGACATATCAGTTTTCTTTAAATGACACATTTTACATGAGGTCTCTGATCAAACTGTTGGTTTGAAAATACCTGTTGGATTAATCTGCTGTTTTAATTAAAGCATTATTGGTTTATGATCAGTTTAATGAGTTACTTGATAGGTAACAGCACATTTTGCTGAATTTTGTTGCTCTTGTCTCATTTAGATGAAAAAAAGCTCCTAGGGGATGGATTCCCACCTTCATTTAGAGGGTCTGAGTCTCCATATGCTGTAGGTTTCTGGTCAGCTCGAAGGAGTAGAGCAATACCAGATCTTGTAGTAAGAATCCTCCTAGCACTAGAAATTGCAGTGTAATCATAAAACACATGCCTGTGAAAACGAGAAAATAAACAATTACTTCATAATAGAAAGATGGACTGGAGGTTTAGCTGGAAAGACCAAAATTGTTCTTGGTACCGTAAATCTGCTGTCTTCTATTTTGTTGAAGAACGTTCCTGAGCTTCCAGACACTGCAGAGCACTCTCGAACTGACCTCTCCCGAGACCTGGCAGCCTTGCACGAGATCTGTGTGGCACACTCGGACGAACTCCGGACGCTCAGCAATGAGCGAGGGGTGATGCAGGTGAGTTAACACAAACAAATCACAGGTAGGGGTGCTATGTCCTGCGTTACTCCTCAATACTGGGGTTCTTTTGTAGTATTTCTGTAGCAGTATGACTGATGTTGTATTTCACCAGGAGGTTATTAGCTGTGAAGGAAATACTTAATCCATAGTTTTGTTTCTTCATGAAACAAAACCAAGTAGGTGTGGGAGGTTTTTTTAAGTTTCTAGAGGAAGCCTTAAACCCACATAATTACTGTCTCCTGACAGACTCTGTGGTTCCTACTTTTCAGATCTGGGGTTTTTTTCAGTTGAGAACTAAATTCACTTTCTTTAGCTTTCTATTAATACCTCATTTCTGCTTCCTAGTTTGCCAGTATATTTGTATGCTTGGCAAACTCTGCTGGCAAACTGTAGCAGTGTGTTAGCTATACACTTTCTCCGCCTTCCCATTAACCACAAGGCAGCAAGAATATCCATGGGAGGAGAGGCAAAGTCTATACATCATTTTAAGATTACCCTTATTGACTAGAAAATCAGACATTTTCTGTTTTTAGTAATACATTTAAACTACTGAGTCACAGGTCTGATAGGCTAATGCTGAAAATGCTACTCAGGGAGGACTTGTCTGTCTCCAGTAGCTAACAAGTAGTTTTACCGACTCGCTCTCTTTTGCAGCACGTTCTGAAGAAGCTTTTGGCTATTACTGAACTGCTACAACAAAAACAAAATCAGTATTCGGTGTCCAATAATGTCAGGTAGCAGCCCTCTACCTGAATTCTGCATGGATCCAGCATGCCCAACATGGCAACTCTCACCAGTATCACTTTCTTCTTGCTCTTGCCAAAAATAGCACACCCTGTCACATTCCCAGTGATGTGTGAACTATGCAAAAAGAAAACAAAGATCCTGTTGGTGAATGATTGTACCAGCAGCTTTTTTTAAGCTATCTGTGCAGGACATTTGCACTTTTTTCCCCCCCCCCACTTGGAAACAGTTTTCACAACCTCTGAGCCTTGGTGTACAGTTCACCTTCCTCCGCAGACAAAATGCTGTGACTGTGTCTAGGACTTTGAAATTTTCAGCACCTCTGATTGCCAAAGTTTTTGCTGTCTGGTTGGAAAGGTATTATCAACTGACATGAGAAGAAGGGTGGTGTTCTGACAACCACCTATAACTGGATAACATTTCTTACTGTAATTTCTGACTGGTTACAATAATTATGACTTTTGACTGTTTCAACCACTTTTAACTTGTATTTACAGTTTCCAGAATTTGATGTTATGGTAGGAACAACCTTTACTGTACACTTTTTATACCATGCTGTTTCTCTTGCTGGAATTATGTTGAAAGAGAATATGCAGAATGGGTCTTGTCAGCCTTATTTTTTTGATGTGCCACTGATTCAGTCTGAATAGTTCTTCCATCAAGAACTGTATATCCAGATAAATCACAATGCTTTTGTAAAATGTTTACAACAGTAAATAATTTTAATTCAGTAAATTTATTGATCATTGTATCGGACATGCATGCGTTCATTAAACCATTTTATAAAAAGGGTAGTGTTTGGTCTTTTTAGTGAAAAATGAGTTTTTAAAATAAATCAAGCTCCATATCTCTAACTCTATGGAAACTGGCTAACTCCAGCTGCTGTTGAAATTTTTATTGACTGCATTGGTGGTGTACTTTGCAGTGTTTATTACACTGTGTCACTTTTTGAGCATGAGTCCTCAGACAGCATTATGTTGTCCTTAAGTTGTACTTTACTGGGTGGAAAAGTAGATGTTAAAACACCTTGGGTAGGTTGAGATTTAATAAAAAGAAATTCTTCCCTGTTAGTGGGGTAAGGTACTGGCACAGTGCCAGAGAAGCCAGGGATGTCCCAGTCGATGGAAATATTGAAAGTCAGGCTGGATGAGGCTTGGAGCAACCTGGTCTAGGGGAAGGTGTCCCTGCCCATTGCACTGCCACAAACTGTTTAAAAAAAATGAAAAGTAAAATGTGCTGATTTAGAGGGTATCTCACCATCACTGTCTGTTACGTTCTAGGCAGTGATCTAATAATAGGGAATAAAAGGATTCACTGACAAGACTAATGAGATAATCACTTAAATAATTTTATCATATGAACGAACACTGTTGTAAAACCTTTACAACACCTCCACTGTTTTTCCTGTCTATCAGAACTACCAATTCACTGTGACATAAAATCAGAGACTTTGCTTTTGCACCTTTGCTGTAGTATTATAATGGCTCTTGCTCTGGTCTCCAGGAGGAACTTTCTTGAAGCTGAGAGCTCTCAAATGTCACATGTGCAGCACTGGGCAGACACATGTGATGCTCTCCCATAATAGTGACAACACACCTGTTTGCAACACCTTGTTACTAGAGAAGTCTTTTTTGGAGTGTCCCATAACCCTGCCAAGCCTGTATTAAACTGCATCTCAGAGGAGTAAGTAATTAACCTTTCATTCTGTCCTACTTAGATCTTTAACAGAGGGTATAAAAGGGATTATTTTGTGGATTTAGTTGCTTGGGTATAGGCAATGTAACATGGCAAAAATACAGACTGGAAGACAGAGCTGCCTAGCTAATTTACCTGTTAAACACAAAATATAGGAAAGAGAATGCAACCGGGGAACACCCAAAGCTCCATTTAGGTGTGTGCATTGTAGAACTCTTAATAGGAGGTAAGAAAAGGAAATAAATCAGCTGCTGCTCTAATCCTGCCCTGCAGCCACATCAAACTTTTTCTGAACCAAAAACAAGGGCCAGTATTCTTGAAGCAAGTAATTCTTGCTAGAATTGGACCTGGAATGGGTCAGTGTTTAATGGAACCACTATTCATTCTTTAAGAAAAATAAAAGGCTTTACTGCCAAGGTAAGAACTAACAGCACAAAGACCTTATGACACATAATAAGGAACTTGTGTCAGGCAGAATCACACTTGACCCCAGAGAGTAGTTCCTGCAGTGGTAGGAGTCCATCTTCCTTCAAAGTAATGCTGAATCCGCAAGATCATCATCAGTCCACTCTTCCTAATGGAAGGGAAAAACACAACACCTTGAGACATCTCTGTGTGGTGTGGTGTGTGGTGTGATGTGCTCCTTATGGTCTGGATTTAAGAACTTACAGAAAGATTCCATGAACAGAAGACTAAAAAAATACTTTAACTGGGGGCAAGTCAGGCCTTTAACCTTAAAGCTAGTTATCCATACCTATGCTTACAGTCATGGAGATGGAGTCATGTTATCAGCCCCTTTTCAGCACCTGTCTGAGATAAAGAAGCACGAGCTTTATTTTGGATAATGATGTAGAGATTCCAAAACAGCTCATACTGCAACTTCTTCTAATGTCTAGTGCATTTCATGGCTTTGTCAGCTTGGCAGCTGAGTCACCTGTGTTCAGCCATTACCTTGTATGTTTTTTCTATCATTTCGAACTGATGAGCTTGCCTACTGATAGGCAGTTCTGGCTTTCCTACTGATACTAACTTTTAGCTGCAAACAATTAAATCCAGAAACATCTTAGAAATAGATCAGAATTGACTGTGCACTTGCAGACTACAGTGTAATATCAGCTAACTACAGGATTAATGAAACCTCAAGGTAGGAGCAGTTTGCACACTCAGTAAGCTTTCAAAAAGTTAAGCACGCTTTCTCCTTTATGTCCTGGCCAGCTCAGATCTGATCTTTCATGTGATAATTACTCAGAAGTGAAATTACACAAATAGAAACCCAGATACATCAACAATGAAAAAATCCTGAGTTTCAGGATCTTTGGAATTGTGCAAGAGTCTGTCATGAAGTGGTGTAGGCTATGTGAATTTATCCTGTCAGGTTATTCCTTTGGAAAATAATTACAGATATGAATCAAAAAGAAGCTCCACAATCAAAATTGCCTCAAACCATAGCAGAGTAACTAATACAAATTAAACTGGGGCAGGGAACAAGCGAAACCTCCAAAACTCATATGGAGCTGTTTTCTAAGCCATTCTGTCATAAAGTGCAAAGTTTGGCAAGTGCCTGTTTTATGGAGTTGCCAGTTTCAATATACTTTTTAAGAGTGGCATTTGGAATAAATAATAACACAAGTTTTTGCAGCAATAAAGTTATAAAATAAGTTCAAGGTTCCACATTTTGTTAGAACATACCTTCAATGCCAAATTTTTAATAATCTTGTTTAAGTAATTTTTTAGATTCTGACACTATAGCATCAACTTCCTATGATAATCTCTAATAGCAAAAGACACAAATCTTGTCTTTTATCATTCAGATTTTGACAGGTGACCCTCTTCAGATGTTAGCAAGTTTTTCTAAATGCCATAGTGTTTCTTAGACTACCAGTATCCAGTGTCTTTACTATCAAGAGGAGTCCAGTTAAAAAGGGTTCTTCACCTCTGCCAGCATGGACTCTCTCCAACTTCTGTCCGTATTACATAGAAAAACTCTGGAAGGTGTTCATCTCAGATGTGAAGGGCAACCTTAACACCGTTTTCATTTGTTGAGTCACCCTCGTCAGTTTATCTCCACCTTATTTATACCTGGTCTTATAACCCAAAGTACTAGGTACCCATCTGTAATTCATGCAGCCTTGTTAGCAAATTGTCTGACATGAATTTAGTCCAGCACTCTCTACTGCTTTGAGCAAGAAACCAAATAAAGTAGATAAAAACTTTCAAAGCACAAGAAACAGCAGAAGGATGGGCTGCGTGTTTACTCCCCTCTCCACAAAACACAGGGGTGTTCAAGAACATTTCCAAGTGCACACGAGTATGAAATCCGGCTCATTTAAAATGAAAAAAAAAGTTGAAAAAGGTTCAGTCTGAGCAACAATTAAAATTATATTACAGATGCGTAAGTTTCTCTCATTAGCTGTGTCACTTTTGTCCTGGCATTTAAGAGTGAAAAAACCAGGAAAAACTCATACAATAGGTTTACTGACCTCATCTATTTTACATTTCTTTGTGACATATTCATCATCTTCATAGCCTTTCCTCTTCTTCCTAAACCAGAAGAAAAGAGAAATGCGTATGTATTTTTATAAGTTAAGACTCTCTTTATTTGACCCCAAGATTAGATTATGGACATACTTCTTCCATAAAAAAACTAGCAAAGCCACAGCATGCAGCTTGCTGGAAGTTCAGAGTGCATACTGAAGTGAAATGGGCAGAAAAAAACATCAGGAAGTCCCTTGCCATCCACATAATTCTTAAAACATTAAGCTTTTACAATATGCTTGTTTTAATCACGTGATGTTAAAGCCCTTAGTTCTCATTACATACAACATCAAGTGGCCACACCTTAGAAGCCACCCAGTATTCCAGTTTTGTGTTACAAAATAATCAGCTTGCAGTGCAAATCAGCACAAAAGAACCTATTTTACGTATTACTGAAAGCACTACTTTTAGTCTTGGATCTCAGCTTCCAGTAGATACTCATAAATGTACACACAGTGTTTGCCTGCTTGCTAAGGGTTTTCATTTTCCATCACTCACACGGGTAAGCAAATACTAATGTTCCTATGCCAGTAAAAAATGCCGAAGTTTAACACATCCAAGATCTACTTACAGGTTTGTATTAAATGAAAGCTCCAAGCTGTGACACTTCTCTAACTTCTGTTTTAGAGCAGCAACCTCTTCAGGCCTCGGCAGTTCGTATCGTTTTATGAGATTTTTCATGCCTAAAATGGCAACAAAACAGATCTAAGCACACAGATAATTTCTGCTCTGCCTTGTTGCGCTGGGTCTGCACAGCAAGATATTGTTAGTGGGGGGGGCTACAGGGGTGGCTTCTGTGAGAAGCTGCCAGTGGCTCCCTCCCTGCACAACAGAGGCAATGCCAGACGGCTCCAAGATGTAGCCACCACTGGCCAAGGCCAAGCCTCTTATTAAGTGACAATGGATGTGCCCTTGTGGTAACAGATTTAAAGGAAAAAACCTAAACCCTGGTCCAACACTAAGTGCTGCTGGAAAGAGGAATGAGAATATATGAGAACAGCCCTACATCTACCAGGGTCAGTGAGGAAGGAGAGAAAGGAGCTGCTCCAGGCACTGAAACAGATTACCCTGCAGCTCCTGGTGCAGACCATGGTGAAGCAACGTGCCACTGCATGGAGGTCAGCAGGAGTGTGGAGTGTGCGGATGGACCTGCAGCCTGTAGAGGAGGCGACTTTGGAGCAGGTGGATGTGCCCAAAGGAGGCTGTGACCCCTTGGGAATACCATGCTGGAATAGGTTCCTGGCAGGAACCTGTGGACCCTTGGGAAGAGAAACCTACATGACAGAAGGTTTGCTGGCAAGATTTGACCCCGTGGGAGACTCGCACTGAAGCAGCCTGTTCCTGAAGGGCTGCATCCTGTGCCATGGACCCACGTTAGGCCAGTTCATGAAGAACTGCACCATGTCAGAAGAACTCACGTAGGAAAAATCTGTAGAGGACTGTCTCTGTGGGAGGGACCCCACACTGCAGCAGGGGAAGAATGTGAAGAGGAAGGAGCAGCAGAAACAGCATATGGTAAGCGGACTACAGTTCCCCTGCACTGGAGGGTAGAGAATTCAGGAGTGAAATTGAATCCAGGAAGAAGGGAGGGGTGGGGGAAAGGTCTTTTTAAGATTTGGTTTTCACTTCTCATTACCATACTCTTGATTTGACTGGTGATTAATTAACTTCCCCCAGTTGTGTCTGTTTTGCCTGTGACAGTGACTGGTGAGTGACCTCTCCCTGCCCTTATCTCAGCCCATGAACTTGTTTTCTTTTCTCTCCCCTGCCCAGCTAGGGAGGTCAGTGACGGCGCGGCTTTAGCGGTCACCTGGTGTCCAGCTGGGGTCAGCCCACGGCACTTGTGAATTACACAACCCTATCCAGTCTCCAGTGTGGCTGAGTATTGCTCGTCTCAGTCAGGCCTGAGCCAAGAGTTCACCCTTCCTTCCCTCATTGTAACTACACTCAAGTCTCTGGCATCGCTGACTCTGACTTCCTTAAGGCAGAGTTCACATTACTCTGCTAACAAGCTTCAAAATACACAGGTATTTTTTGCAATCAGCATTATACCTGCTGTCCTAAAAAATTATCAGTTCCAGTCTCGTTAATAATGCAATTTAAATTTACAAGATGTTTCCTCTACCACCAGTACTCTGTAGAAGTCATTTACAAATGCTTGAAAAATTTCCTTCCAACCATCTTATGTTTACGGAAGAGCTGCCTTTGGGCTAAAGCTACCATCCATAATAACTGAAGTGAAGAGTAAGTGATCCTACCATTCCCTTTCATCTCAGCAATGGAAGTCTGAAGACTAGATTTGTTAGAAGAAGAGAAAGGAAAGGGCATCTTAATTTTTATAAATTCAAGGTAAATTGAATTTGTAGACCCTGGTTACTTGTATGATGCATTCACTGCTCATGTCAGCCAGCCTAGTTTTACTGCCACTACTCTCTCTTTAAGTGCATGCATTAGCTTAATGCATTCAAATAACTGATTATTTACTGAGAATTACTTACTGAGAATTTCGTATAACAGCCTTTTCATTTAAATACAAAAAGGTAATAATCAGTGTACTACACTCCCTTTTAGCTTAGCTAAACCATGGCAGTATTCTTAATATATGTTAAATATATACACACACACACACGCACAGATATTTCTCACACTAGTGAAGCTAAGCATCTTATAGCTGAAACATCTGCAGAACATCTGAAGCTGCGGAACAGATGTGAAGTATAAATCCTGGCATATCACATTAAGCATTTAGCTTACAGAAGCTACCTTCTAGTGGTAGTAGTTGTTATATGCAGGCTTTGCCTGAAGCTGCAATGTTTAAGATACAGTGAGGTGGCTTGAAAAGCAATTGATTTCTGTCTTACAAAAAACATTATTTAGTTCTCAAAATAAATTTGTCACTTTTGAATCAGCTGCTAGCACTTAACAGACTCTAGCACTTACATTCTGAAAACATCAGGCAGGTCCTTTGCCTGGTAATTTATTTAATTTGTTCATATTAATTTGTTTAATTTATTTGTTCATTATGTCTCAGTCTTTTTTCCCCTTCCATCCACATACTGGGTAGTTCATTCTACTGCCTGCGTTTTACTTATGCATGCCTAAGGTGAAGAGAACCATTTGAAGCACACCCTTCTATCTAAAGCTTCTGTAATTTGGAAAAAGATGTTTTTTCCTCTTTATCTTACTTTTCCAATGTCTACTTACATTTCATATCGTCTAGTAATCTGGATAAGGTTGATCTGTTTTCTTTCAGCATCAGACTTTCTGATAAATAGCTGCAAAGAGACACAGAAAAAGAAATTCTTAAAGTGTCATAATCATTTGTGGCAATTACTGTGAGTTAATAGAAAGTGTATTATTTATTACTAACATCTGCTAGAGCTTTATAATTAGGTAAGTAAGAACGCTCTGGTTACTTAAATGCTATAAAATGATAAAAAAGCAAATCTATCACTCTAAGAATGTAACAAAAATATTTCCCCAGCCACATAGAAATAACGCTGCCAAATCAGACATTTCTAAGCCCCATGGAGCTAAGTCAAATTAAGTTTAAGATTCTAGGACATCACCACACTATTGTACAGTACGCCCACAGGACAAGCAAATACTACAGAAGAGTGGCTTTCAGACTGCCCAACAGACGGCAGAGCTTGCAAAACAGGCCTGCTTTTTTTGGCAGCTGAAAGCTATTACTAAACCCTGTTTTGCATGAGCCTGTAGGTCTCTTCCTCTTCCCAGTGAGATCAAACTTCTCTTTAGTAAGAACCCTAATGCACACTGCTTAGATAAAAAACAATTCTACTAGTTAAGAATATCTAGAGCAAAACAATGTTACACAAGAAGCAAATAAACTGTTTAAATCATGCCTGTAAGAAAGAAAATACTACCTTTCCATATTAATTCCTGCTCTTGAGCCACTGGATAATATGGCAGTGAGAGCTATCTGTGAGGGCGTAAAGAGCAGATACGCATCTGTCAGAGCCACTCGATTAAGGAAGTCATCAGCTGTTTTCCTCAGAACTTCAGGATTTTCCAGCACTGGATAGCGAGTCTAAAAAGTAATGATTTAGGAAAATAAGCAGCTGTTTGTCATTCCTGTTCATGAGCTCAAAACACACAATTCAAGAGTGTTTTATAAAGCTAAAAAGTAGCAGACCACATTTTTAGTCCAAAAATATCCTAAATAGCTTAAAGACCACAAGTAAAACAACTATCTTTCAGTTATTTGTTTATCACTTTAGAAATTAGATCTTTTAAATGACAGGCACAAAAGGAAATAAAAGTTTTTTAAGACAATGCATAACAGACTTGTATTACTTTACTACACAGAGCATGTAGCATATCAGAGAGTATTACCTTAATATCAATTAGAAATCCTTCAAATGGCCTGTATGGATTGTGGATGATAAGATGGAAGTTCAGTTCCTGAATAAGTAGCAGTTCATATTCCAGTATTTGTTCAAGAGCTTTTTCCTGTCCAAGAGGACTTTCTCGAAGGTTACCAACAAACTGTGCACTGGATACATTAAATTCATCTACTTTACAGGCCAAAAATGCACACGTTAGCCTTCAGGAGGGAAAAAAACAAAAAAAGCAAACAATTGACATATGCAGCATCCATTCTCCTATCAAGAGTTCTGCTCAGAAAATTTGTGTATCTTTAAAACACTATGTTCTGAACACAGCAAAAGGATAGTGAAACTGACCACATTTTGTCATTACTCCTACTTAAGCACTCAGATTTTCTTTCTTGGTTTTTTTTCAGGTCTTCACAAATATAAAGATCATACCTCTAATATTCCATTTGATAAGAGTAACTAAAGAAGTGTTAATAACTCACATTATTATCCGAGGATGATACTCCATCACCGAGTTATTGAGGTAAAAACGTTTGAAATACATGCAAGCTGTTCCCTAAATTGAAAAAAAATGGGGAGGGGAAAAATAAAAACGGATTAAGAAAAAATATAAGTACATAAAAAGAAAAAATCACCAAACAGGCAAGTTTGAATATATACTACAGGCACACAGGATGCACTGAGGCACTAAGACATACACAGCCATGTCATGAAATATTTCTAAGTCTTTATTTCTGCCTGCAAGAGCCTTACAATATGACTGCCACACAAAATAATTTTCTTTATTTTTAGACATATTTTGGAAGACAATGCTTAAAAAGCCAACAGTATCTTTATGGAAAAAAATTGGTATTAAAATGAAATTTAAAAATCAAAGGCTGAAAAAAATCATCCCGAAAGTTTCGATCGATCCCAACCATTTGACTTTCTAGATCAGTAAATTCTGCAGCATGTTTATCAGCATGAAAGCCTTGATGCTTTCCAAAACAAGGCTCTGCAAGGGCTACTTCTCAAACATCAGTCTGGCTTCAGAGAACATGCCATGGCAGCGACTGCCATCTTTCAAAAGCATGCTCAAGCATGGCACTCTTCACCACACCTGCTTCAAAAAGGGAGGACTAACAGGGAACAATGTAAATCATACATCTTAATAACTCAGTGAGAGACAGTGGCACAATTTCACTCCGTTCTTCAGCCCTAAGCCCCCACTTCTCCCTTCTGAAACACGCTCTTCTGCGTTCAAGACAAATCAGTTCACAGTAATTTTGGTTTTCCTTTGTAGGTTAATATTTTGCCAGTACTTGATCCAGCTAATTTTGTCGTTAGACAAGCAGTAATGCTGGAGAAACAGATGAATGACAGCACAAATTTGGGACCGCCTCCTTTAGCTACTGGGAGATTGTTTCATTGTATCATCAAACCATCCATCAACCATCTACCACTATTTTGTTTCTACTCTTTGTAAAGGGAAACAAAACAATTCAGTCACCCATGCAAGTTTAAGAGCCACAAGCAAAAGATCACGTTGAAAAACATCAGGTTTTTAAATAGCTGCACGTGTCAGGAAACAAAACAAAAAAGACTAAAAGCGGCCACAGAGTGTAGCGCTGGAAGAGAGGAAAGAGGCTTTAAAGATATCCGTGCTCTCAAGAAGCAGCCAAGCAGGCAGCAAGCGAAGGAATAAGGGGGGCCGAGACTGCGGCTCCGTCCTCGCCGCGCTTACCACAACGGACCGCGGCATCGCTGGCTTGAACGCGGCGCAGAAGTCCAGCAGCCGCTTCTCGTAGTACTTGCACAGCGCCAGCTCCTCCTGCGGCTCCAGCAGCACCGGGTCGCCCTGCGGCACCTGGGGAGAAGCAAAGCCGCGCCTGAGCCGGCCGCGGTCTCCCCCTGCCGCCCCGCTCCTCCGCCTCGGCACCGCAGCCGCCCCCCAGCCCCGCGGCCCCGCGCACCTTCCCGCTGGCCGCCGCCCTGGCCCGGGCCCGGCGGTTGCCCTCAGCGCGGCGCCGCGCCAGCTCCTCCTCGCCGCGGAAGGTCCAGTGCCGGCGCTGCGTGCTGCTGTGGAACATGGCTCCGCAGCCCGGCCGCGCCCGCGCACGGCACGCCGGGAGGCGCCCCCGCCCGCGCCAGGCCCTCACGGGAGAGGGACGCTTCCGTTTCCTGCTCCGGGCTTTTCCTTTTTGGGGGCGAACTGCGGAGAAACAACGTGTCGTTGTTTTGTAAACAACGTCTGTGAGCTTTTGCAGAATAGCAGCACTGTCCTGTTTCTCCTTCGGTTTTATTAATGTAAACTTGCACGTTTACACTGCACTTGTGCAGCCTCACCTCCAGTGCTGGGGGCAGTTTTGGACACCGCAATATAAGAAAGACATTAAGCTGATAGAGAGCATCCAGAGGAGGGCCATGAGGATGGTGAAGGGTCTGAAGGGGAAGCCATATGAGGAGTGGCTGAGGTCACTTGGTCTGTTCAGTCTGGAGAAGAGGAGACTGAGGGGAGACCTCATTGCGGCCTACAACTACCTCGTGAGGGAAGGGGAGGAGCAGACTCTCATCTCTTCTCTGTGGTGACCAGTGACAGTCAATGTAAATTGGCAAGTAAATGGCATGAAGTTGAGTCAGGGGAGGTTTAGGTTGGATAGCAGGAAAAAGTTTTTTCACCGAGAGGGGGAGTTGGGCACTGGAACAGGCTCCCCAAGGAAGTGGTCACAGCACCAAGCCTGGCAGAGTTCGAGAAGTGTTTGGACAATGCTTGCAGACCCATGGTGTTGTTCTTGGAGTGCCCTGTGCAGGCCCAGGAGTTGGACTTCATGATCATGGTGGGTCCCTTCCAATTCAGCATACCCTGTGATTCTGCTCCCTTAGGTTCCTTCAATAGTCTCCTGCTCTCCCCACATAACCATTACCTTTAAAATCCAATTAGGCTTTTAAGGAAGCAGCATTTCATAGCTTCCATGGTTCAGCCAGAAATTTTAGATATTACTGTGTAGTGTCTAATGTTTGTATTTGAAGTGTGTGAGGAAAGTATGTAAAACATACTTTTGTGGACAGTCACAGGACTTGCAGTTAAGTGCTACTGAACAAGTTATGTTCTTTTAAAAGGAGTTTATGCAGCAGTGGGGGAAAATTATTTTTACCTTAGCACAATAGTATTTGATACATATCTAGGATTAATGCTGAGTTTTGTATCATACAGTGCTTACTACAATTGCCAGGGATTAATGTGGCTTTGTGTTAACTCCCTACATCTGTGACTAATAAGCCTTGTGCCAGTTAGTGTTGGAAATAATATAACTTTCCTCATAACTTTTCTAATTAATTGTCTCAATTATTCATTAGCAGTGTAATTTTCCACTCTGTCATATGCCGCTGTAGCCAGCATTTAGCAAGGTTGTCATAAGCTGGTATCGTGGAAACGTGGTTGTGAAAAATTACTGAAACTTTTAAGTTTTGCTAAAACAAGTGTAATCAACACTTTGATGTGTTTCAATTATCTCAGACCTAGAAGGATGTTAACAAAGCCTTGGAGAGAGATCTGTTGCTGAAACTGGACACAAGTAATGCCAAATTCATAGACCACAAGGACATTTTGTAGAAACCCAAGATAAAGGAGAAACTAACAAAGTTCAGCAATTGTACTGAAACCTTCTTTGTTTGGGAAAAAGATAATAAAAAGACTGAAGAAGTGGGCTAATTAGCATGAGAAGTGACAAAAAACCAAACAGAATATAGAATACTAGTTAGTGAAGAGAATTATGGAATTTATAACCATGAACATGAATTTCTTTATTTGCTACAGTGTATAAACAGTGAAAAGTTTTGAAAGTGGATGTGCATATTAGGTGAAGCTAATCCCCGTGCACCCAGCATGTTGAATAAATATCGGCTTTCTAACATAACAAACTGGTTGGAGAGTTCATTTCCTGGTTTTCAGTGACAAAGAGGTTCCTTATGAACAGACATGACAAAGGTCCTTTCCCCAAACTACACAGAAAATAATTGTATTACCTACGTGGTCTGAATCCATCGATACTTTGCCTTAAATTACAGCAATCCAACACGTCCAACATATCAACAGTTTGAAATCTGACCAAATCTGAGCTTCAAGAGCCATATGTACAAAAAATACCAAAAGGATGTTATTGTGTATCTAGTCGTAACAGTTCCATCACAAATTAGAGACTCATAAATACTGCATATTATTCTAATATTCCGTTCACTGAGGGACAATAAGTTATTTCACATCATCACTCTTTGAGTAAAATGTTAGAATAGGAGTGAAAATTTGGAGTGAAGAGATCGGTACGGAGGATAAAGCAGATTTTTTTTTCTTTTTTTTTAAGTCTCCATTTCTTTTGTACCTTTCACTTTTCAGAATCTGTACTTCAAAGGTATATGGGTTTAAGGATACCAAACAACTATTGACTTCATTGATTGTAGTTCTTCCTAAAGTTTAGCTGGTATCCTGAATTATTAGTGATTCTAAAATTCAGTCTGAAAGTGGACAAAGGCAGATTGAGATAACACATTTGGAAATGTAATCATAAAATACTCAAAAAACCCTTCTGTAAGTCCGTGACCAAGCTATGAGCAGAGCCAAGAATTTACTGTTTCTAGTCCTCTGTTGTTTTTTTCACAATAGCACTTTTCACATCCTCTTTACCCACAACACAGTTTTAATATATTATCTTGTAGCCAAAGAGGTTAATAAAAACTAGAAATAATGCAGTGTGATTTTTGTGCAAGTAATAAGGTCTGCAAAGAATGATACAGAATATACGAATAAAGTGAAGAGTGAGTATAACATTTTTTACTAAATTCAGAAAGATAATTACAAGAACTGAAAAGTTTTTGGGAAACTAAAGTCTAAAGCTTTAAAACACGTCAGTTTTATTGTGAAATACAGAACCATGTTGGGCCAAGTATGTATGGTGTCAGGAAAATTAATCCACAAACACCAAAAAGGACACAGAGGAGTCCCGTTACTTTATTCGAATAAAGGGAGAGGCCATGGAGCATTTCCCTGGGGTCTCTCTCAAACTGTTAGAGGATGCAGCCTCCTTTTTATCCTAATTTCCTGGGCGCATTTCCCTCTCTCTTTCCCCATTGACTGAGGTGCTTGAGAGGTACAGACTCCCCGGATAGCCTAATACAGACCTCCTTGTGATGTACATCCCCCCTTTGTCTTTTCCTATGGAATTAATGGTTCTTCCCATTGTTTCTTGCATCTCTCAGTATCTGTCTTTACCTATCAGCAGACCCACAGTTTGTTTGTAGAGACAAATCTATCTCATTCCTTTCAATGGGCAGCTGTGAAATTAGAGATATAGTCTGAATTATAAGTAGCTGTATGAGTTTTTAATCAGTTGCTCAACTCAGTCAAATGTAAATGTTTAAGGTCTGTCCTTTATGCTGGTTTTAAACATGTCATGTGTAGGGATATTTGTTCAGAATTATGCAAGTAGCAAGGTAACCAAGCAAAACTTACAAGCTAATAAAAGCTCTCCAGTAGCCTAGGCATTTTAGTGTGTTCAGCAATTTCTCAGAAAAATTGCCTGAAGGTGTAAATAAATATCTACCACCTAAATGTGAAACAGAGCATAATTTGCCTGCGTGTATCAACAAATATCACAGAGGTGTTCCTCCTGCTCTTTTTCTGACAGCCATGGCAGCTGTAAGTGTTCTTTGTTTGTCTGTTTGGGGGATATAGCAAATCAGAATCTCTCAGAAGATATAGAGGGGACCTAAAAGGACCAAAAAACACCACACACACCATCTAAGAAGGGAAAGGTACCTGAAGCACAGAAACTCGGTCTGTAGAATTTACTGTTGAAAAGAAACATTCATAAAACCATTCAAATTTGATGTTGGTAGTGTCTTCTTAGAATAATGTGTGAGGAAGGGGATTGTGAACACAGAAGTACAGCCCTTCAGCTGAGTTGTAATTAATACAACTAAATTACCATAATAAATTTCCTGATTTTTATTATCATTATTATTATTAAGCCTAGCTGCAGATACTAATGAGCCTAAAACATTCAAAGAAACAGTTAACCTTGCTGATGGTACTGGTGAGGATTAAAAGCTTTAGAGGTGAAAACACATTGATTTATTCTCACATGATGTTAATATTTGCTATGTTTAATGCTGCTGAGAATTTATCAGTACAACTAAATTTAATGTTTTAAATACTATATTTTAGTTCTCACTTTTTGAATATATTAATATCATAGGAACTTCTTGATTTTGCAGTGCTTGGCTATTAATTGTCGTAACACAAAAGCTAGTTAAAATCAGATTACTTTTCTTGCTTTTGCTAAGTAGTATTTTATTTGTTCTCACTGATATCAGTGAGATTATTTCATTGAAGGAGCTTTATTCTATGTTCTCAGAACATGCTTGTCATTCAAAGCATTACAAAGTACACTTAAGTTATATATAGCTATAACTCACTTATATTGAATACAGGGACATAAACTTTAGAATCTTCAGCAGAAACACAGACATGAAATAAGCAAAAAAGGACCAGAAACAGCAGTTTGGAATTCCTGACCTTTGGATTTTTAAATACTAAGGAAGGCCTTTTGTATTTAATAATGTACAACTTCAAAAATACATTAAGTGTACAGTCTCAAAAGAATCACAAATCATGGCAGCAAAACTGAAATATGATGAAGCAGAGATGTTTGTTTATTCTTAAATTTGGGGCATTCCATTCATTCAGCAGTGAGGGCTGAATTCCTATGGGGCAATCAGAATTGGATATTCCTTTTGAGACCATGCAGGACATCTGTTGGAGTCAGCACAAGATTTGCCTAAAGCCTGAGAGCCAAAGCTGGCTTTTGTGGAGGAGTGTGGTTATTTTTGCCGTTCTTCACTGATGTGTCTTCGGTCATTCATGGAGAAAGTTCTGTTGCTTCCATCCCTTGTTTCTTGTTTTCCCTTCTCTGTTTCTCCCATGCTGAATTTACCTTGGTGTTCTTGACCTTTGTTTTTAATTTCTCCACAACTCCCTTCTTCCCACCCACTTCACTCCCAATATGTCATCTCATAAGAATATAATATAATTACTGTTACTGCTGCTAGAAAGTCATCACTGGATTTCTGGATGGGTTAAGAAACTGAGAATTCCCTGGAGTTACGAAGCTGAGAACATAGACTTTTGAGTCTAATTAAGGCAGAGAGGACTGGCTTAGGAGCCTCCTGAACCACAGGGAGCGGTCTCTGCCCGGCCAGGAGAGGAGGAGCTTGCAGCGGCTGCGGGCAGTAAGTGCACTGGCTGAACAGGCAGTCGCTGTCCAGCCGCCTGCTCCTGGCAGTGACTGTGTTGGCTTCCCTACTAAAAGGCCTGCCTGGCTCTAGAAGCTCAAAGTCCTGTTGCAACCCACCGCGTGTTTCACACCGTGCTCTTTGTTCTAGAACACGTGGTTTCTAGAGTACATAGTTTCCTCAGAAATAGGTCTCATCTGTAAGAAATGGCAGCGAATGCTAAAACCTCTCACACTCATTGGCGCAACATGATGCTGAGTTTTCCCTACAGGGATTAATTTTAAGAAAATCTAATAGCGAGAAAAGATATGTGGTCTGAACTTACTGACGCTGCACCTATTCTTCCATGACTTCAGGGCGTTTTGTCTTACAACACTCAGATTCCATCTGAATCAGGTATTCTAGAAAAGGACATTCCACATAATCCAGAGACAGACACTTCTCTTCTAGGTTTATCCAGTTCGTGTTCTACATCCTCATACTGAGGCAAAATTCCTGATCTGAGACTCTGAGAAAACTTTTATTAAAAATTCTAAGTATTTCAAATGACAAATGTTGTCTCTTCATTTTCCCTGGTGGAGGTACATTGGTCAAGTGGAGATAATTTGGGAAACACTAAAAAATGAAAGCTATTATTTATTATTTTATTTGGTGAATAATTAATTAATTCCTTTGACCTCCAGTGAAGGTCTAGATGAATTGGGATTAAAACAATGGATTAGGACTACAGAGATCTAAATTTTAGTACTATCTCTGGTGCAGGAATCTAGTTCTGACATCTTTTAGTCTTTTCAACTGCGCATCTCAGTTCCCAATTGTTTACCTTCAGAAAAGTGAAGAATGAGGGCATGAGCTCTTATGTTACTATGGAAATGAGTGCCACAAACGACCCTAGAAAAAATACCGGAAAAATATGCAGCCATCACGTTATCATCTCCTCAATAAATCCTACCTCTCCCATGCCATACAATGGCATTACTATGTTAAGAAAAGGTATACATTCTTCAAATGCTGAGCCTTATATAAGGCAATCCCATCATATATAAACACAAGTCAATAAGAGGAACATAAAGAATTTGTGCATTTTATAGAATATTGTCAATATGCCTTACTCTGATACAAACACAGTAATATGTAAACATACTAATTATCCATATACAGCCTTTTTTTTTCCTGAGGAAGACAAATAAATCCTTATTTTCAAAATCTACCTCCATTTTTGCTAACTCCTGTGCATTCAAAAGGATTGTTCAAGCTAAAAAAATTCCATTTTTCTTAGATTGTCTCACATGGCTCTGTGCACTGAGGTTTGTTTGAGTGAGGAAATATCCATGTGTGATTTTCAGTTTTTGTATGGTAATAGTGGCCAATGGTTGCAGTAAACCATGTCTGAAGTCAAGGCCTGGACATGGCATTAGCAAGCAGCTATTCCTACTGCTAACCTTCTTCAATAAATTCACAGGCCTCCGGCCACGTGTACTAATATAAATGGGCTTTTCAATTAGACTTGTGCTTTAGAGATTAATACGAAGTAAATACTACTGCATGTTTCAATGAAGACAGTGGCTAAATTATATCAGTTGCTACTGGTATAAATCTGGCTGCTCAGGTAATGAGAGTGAATTAAGCTACACCCATCTCAGGTAACATGGCAATGGACACATTGGGTGGTCACAGCACAGCAGCTCAGCTTTTAAACAACACAAAACATTCAGTTGGTCTCAAGAGTCTGGTGTTAAAGGTATATCTTAATGTAGGAGCAATATTAATTGGATCTAGTTGAATACTATAATTATTTAAGGACCTTTCTGTGTTTCCAGTTATATATAACTAAATATACATTCATATGTATATGAACCATAAGATAACCATAACCATAACCGTAAGATAGGAGACTAATTGATCAACAAAAACTTGGAGGAGAGTTACTAGTATTCTAAAGTACAATGTTTACGAAAAGCTTTATATACTTGTGTAATAACAGAGGCTGGTTTCATTACAGAAAAAAGCTAAGGATACTTCATTTTCCCTCTAGGTCCTGTAGTCTTAATAAATGACTTAAAAAAAAAAATTAAGATTTTTTTTTTCAATGCTGGACATTTCTCCATCATGTCCTTCTACTATGTTCAGAACTGGTAAAAAGTTGGAGAAATAATTAAAAATGCATTACAGCTTCTCTGGGGTTAGATCTATGCTTAGCATTTGGAGAGCTGCCATCCGTTTAATGATTTTAAAATAAAATCTGAATATATGTAGATCACTAGTAAAAATATTTTCTGTTTCACAATGCAAAAAAAAAAAAAAAAAGTCTTTTTGGCTCTGAATTCTCACATAAAGAGGGAAAAGCCATCAAACTCCTGCTTCTGAAACAAGATCTCTGAACCACCTAAACATCAAATACTTCGGATTAGAGAACAAATTTCCTTTGATTTCAGTGAAATCTGAAACTATCTTCTGTCAGATTAGAAGTGTCTTAAGGAGAACCTCCTAATTCTCAATCTCCAACAGCAGTGAAGGTGAGTGTTCCCAGCCTTGCAAGACGCCTCCTGGACTCCTGCCAAGTGTGCATGCAGGGTCTGGATGACTGATCCATAATCTTCCTGGTGCTGGGTGGTGCATTGGAGGTTGCCATCAGCTGCCAGTGCCCATCCAGGAGCCATTGCCTCTGTTTCCCCATCAATATTTTCCCCTGGTTCAGGTAGCCAGGTACCACAGAATGCTTGTAACAGCGCAGGTGAGCTGTGCAAGGAAACAACTCCCTGAGGCTGGCCTTGGGGTGAGTTTGAGGCTTGGGGAACCAGGAGAGTGTCACTATTGAGGGTCTGGACATTTCTTGAATTTTTTACATCCCCAGGACAGCCAGTGACCATGAGAAAGACCCTTCTGCAATGCGTGACACCAGCGAGGGCTAGCAGCTCTTCATTCTCAGCTCTCTCCAATCTGTCACAACAAACAAGACATGGAAGGAGTGCCGTAATCCAGATCATGAAGAGCTTCTTGATAAAGCACTGGGGTGATGCTTGGAGAGGAGTCATGAGCAGCAGAGAACACCAGGCAGGTCAGTATTGTTGGAGAGCCAGGCCTTGGAGGGTCACAGTCTGCCACTTTGTGACGCCAGCCTCCACAGCTCAGTGATGCACAAGGGATGTCTGTCCCAGTGTTCCATTGCACCTCTGCACACATCTGGGGCTACTGCAGCTCCACTTTCTACTTCTCTTCTTCTCACCCATGTCTTCTGCTCACCATAGGTATTTCATGCCAGTCACCAAAGGCTTTGTCTTTTCTTTTCTTCCCCTCCTCAGATGTTCTTGTACTTCACGTTCTCCGGTCCTGCCTCCACTGACATGAGCAATTCCACCCCAATGACCCTTTGCCCTGTTGCTTCCAACATGGATTGATCTGGTCCCAGATTTGGGATTTGGGACAGCATTATTTAGGCAATGTCAAACTGAAATGGTGTTTCAGATACAGCTACACTGATGCTCTTCTCTTGCAAGGCTCCCCTTCCCAACATGTGTCTAGTGCTCCTGTCCAGGTTATCTGTGCATTTTGGCCATCTCTTGGGAAACACTCCTTCATGGATTGTGAAATCCAGCCATTCCTCACAGTGCCATCTGAAACTTTTCCTGGCTTCCTGACCCCCTGTGCTGAATTTCTCATGACCAGCGATGGACCAAATTTTAACCTTGCTGTTTTTCCACAGCCACGGATCTGTTAACTCAGATCTCATGGTTTGGTGATGCCCTCCTTTCTGAGGTGCAGCAGGGACTCTTGCAGAGGGCAGCCTCCAACTAGCATTGTATTTCCAAGAGCCTTGGGGGTGGACATCACATTGTGACATCACTGGGTGGTAGAGGTGATAGTAATGCTAATAATAATCCCAGGAATAATCCTAATCCTGATGGTAGATTATGATTGTGACCTCACATCCTTTGCTCTGTAAATTCCGGTGCTGTCAGAGCCTGGGCCAAACACAAGCTTGGGAACAAGCACACATGGCCACAGGGAAGGAGTGGAGCTGCCCCATCTGCTGTGATGCACCAGATGACATTGCTTATGCGATGCCCTGCGGCCACCGATTCTGCCTTGGCTGCATCCTGCGTTGGGCAGAAAGAAATCCTGCCTGCCCACTCTGCAGAAGATCCATCTTGACAGTGAAGTTTTCTGACCATGGTGGAGATGACTACCTACACTGTGTCATCACACCTCCCAGAGAGTTGCCACAGACCAGCAGCCAGGCAGCAGAAGCTCCTGGAGGCCTGGCTGAAAACAGCCCCCATGGCCCTGCAGAGTCCCTTGCCTCCTCTCCACAAAGAATAACAGCCCCTGCTGAGCAGCAGGCTGCAGGACCAGAGGCTGTGGGTGGCATCCTGCCTGAGCTTTGGGCAGAACTTTTCCGAAGACGACGGAACCTCCTGGACCCCGTGCGGCCCTGGCTGCGCCAAGGGCTGGAGATGGTATATGGGGGTGAGTGGTATCAGGTGAAGAGTGCAGAGAGTGGCATCATGCTTGCCCTCTGTGTCTATGGTCCAGACAGGGAAGTCTTGGTCCAGAGATTGCAGCCCCGTCTTCAGCAATACACTGCATCACTGGTCCATGGCATCCTCAATATCATTGAGACCCACTGCAGTGAGGAGGTTCGGAGGCTGCGGCACTCCCACACTGCCAGGGAGGAGGATGAGATCCCTGCTGCCAGCTCGGACCCCACTGCCTCCCAGGAGGGTGCTCCCACCCTCAGCCAGGCCTCGTCCAGTGGCATTGCAAATTTCAACACAGAGGAGGAAGCCAGCGCACCGGAGACTGCCCTCCATGGACATCCCAGCCACTCCCTGTCTGTGTCCATCCCTGCACAGCAGGAGCAGCACCAGGAAGTGCTGGGGGAGACAACAGTGGCTGCAGGTTCCTCTGCTCCTGGCCAGGCCAGTGACCACTCACCTACGACATCCCAGCGCCGCCGAAAGAGGAGAACCCCTGGGTCTCCAGATGCCTCCCATTCCAGCAAGAGGCAGCGCCATGATCAGCTGTAGAAAAGCCACAGCAAGCCTTTACTCAAGGAAAAGAAAATAAATGGCTATTTCCTTAATGCAGTCTCAGGTTACTTTTTCCTTCCTCTTCTCCTGAAGCATTTTTCCTTTACCCTTACACCCAAGTGTCAGCCAAAGGCCCCTGGAGCCCTAGAGCCATGTTGGCAGAGCCACCTCCCCCAGGAAATGCTACTGCAGCCACAGTGATGGAAGAGCTTGTGAGAAAACACTGGGGTGGATGCTTAGAGAAGAGTCCTAAGTGAAAGACTAGCCAGGCATTTCTCAAGCAAGAAATGGAAAGCCGTGGGAATGCCTTGCACCATTTCTGCTCAGCGCCTTAGGGAAAAATGTACAGTTTGCTGAGGTAGCTGAGAAGAATCACATTGCTCGTCCTGCTGAGCATCTTTCATTTAATGCAGACCAGGGTACACAAAGGCTGCATGAGATTCAGAAGCAGGAAAATCATATGCATCCTCATTTTTGCAGCTGTGTATCTCTGATGAATGAGAGTTCTTTTGTGTGTGTTTGTTGATTATCCCTGTTAGTCTCAGACGAGGGGGGTCCCTACATAAAGATGCTCTGTGGTGCTTTTGTATCCAAAAAATGAGTGAGGATTACAAAAATTCATTGACCATATTTTCAAAACTGTACTTTTTTACCAAGTAATAGGAGTAATTTTTTATGCGTTATTTGGTCTGGCCCTTTAGAGAAGCTCTTTTTCTCTTGAAGTTGAGAAGCTGAGGAAAGGGAAGTTCATAGAATTCTTATCTGTGCTGGAGGCTGGGCAGAGCACAAGAAGCTTTGCCCTCCTAGAGAGTGTTTCTGAGGTGGGTCAGCAGAAGAGAACAGCAGGAAGGTCAGTATTGTTGGAGAGCCAGCCTTTGGAGTATCGCAATCTGCCTCTCTGTGACACCACCCTCCACCATTCAGTGATGCACAAGTTATATCATGTAGCAAAACCTAGTGGTTTTTTTTCTTTTCCTGTGGGAAGGTATCTGTGATGCAGGGTAGAGGTTTTTGGGATACTAGTGACTTTGTCTTTCACTGGAATTTCATAAATTTTGCAGTCCTTCTATTGTTTCAGAAAGTCTGAATTTTGCAACCTAAATGTGATTCTATGGTTGGATTAATTTATGGCCTTTGGAGTATTTTATCTTCTGCCCTTGCTGCCAAGCATTTAGTGAGTTCACAGAACAGTGAAATAAGATTTTTTCAAGGAGGGAATTGACTTTCCAAAATGGTCTTACTGCAGAAATCACAGCTGTTAAGAGACCTGAGGAGATATCAGCTGCTGTGTGTTATTGAAAAATCAGCAGAAACAAGTTAGGTGACAGTTATATTAGCAAATGTGTTGTAGCCTATTCAGGCATATTAAAAAAATTTCTCCTCATGTTTTCTCCTAATGTTTTCCACACTTCTAATTATATTTTCAAAAGAAAAAAAGTGAAAAATCTAGTCAGTGTCTTGCATGTAAGTGTCTACCACCTCAAGGATTTTAAAAAGCTGTGTTTTGCAGTGGTATTTTTAAGGAATTTGTTTTACTGATACTGTGAATAAAGCACAACTTAATGGAATTTAAGTTCTGTATAACAAAACTAAAAACCTGATACAAACCTAATTCAAATCAAAAAAGGTGTGATTTCTGCTGTCATATTATGATTCTGTGTTTTTTATAAATGCTGACACAAGTGTTCTGGTAATTAGGTATGCTAAAAACGCTTTCTTTAGATACAATGAGCTCAGTGTAGCTGTGCCTAGACTTTGTCCAGGAGCATTTCTATTACACTGTGGACGACAGTAATTATTCCCAGACTCCCCAAATGACACAGATTTCCTTACAGATTTGCTCTACATCATCAGATTTTATTCCTGCCCCCTCTTGAAGAGACCTCAGAAGCCCTGCTGTCTTATCCAGAGACACGAAGAATTAAACAGGCTTCCCTAGCACCTACCACCAACTTCTTGCTGGGTCAGGATAGCCTGCAGCATCTGAAATGGCACTGGTAACACCAATATGTAGCAGATTTCAAGCAAATCCTCTTTCATGTAAATTTTTATTTGTGGGTTTGTTTTTGATTTTGTTGATTTATTTTCAATTTTGTTTCAAAATTTTACTTGCACCGTCCTTCTCTCATCCCCACTAGTCCATGCCAATGCTGTCATTTGGAGTGGTTGTAGTCAGGAGTACCAATACTGTTAATCAGAGTCACATCTTTATTATGGTGCTGCTTGAGCACAAATGAACAAAACACCCTTCAAAATCTGTAAAACAAGAAAAGGGAAGAAATTATTTTCCTCTTCAATAGTAACACTGTGTAAATTGTGTTTATGGTGTTAGAGGCTGCTTTTATCAAAGCTACTGTTCTTTATCCCCAGACTAAAACAGGTTTATATAAAATGAAAACACAGGGTTGCTTCTTGTATGTTGAAAGACAGGGTGGAAGTGTTACTGGTCATCCTTCCTCTGTGTACAGTTGTGTGCATGTTAAAAAATTAGTAAAATTCAGGAGATACTGTAAGGAATAATATTCTTTAATACAGAACTGTGGTACATGCCATCTTTGTATTAAAATTTATCCCTGAAATATGGAACTTTGAAGACTCATTGTCAAAGCAGGTGGTATTCCAGATAATCCAGGAGGAATAAATTTTAGTCTTCAAAATTCTTCTCATTTATTCTTGAGCAAAAAGCATGTGTTCTTAAACTGGTGTTGTGATCCTCCAGCTGTTGAGATCCTCCAGCTGAAAATGACTCTGTTCTCTAATTTTTTGATGGGCTCCTACCTTACACTATTGCCTAAACACTAAGCTCTTTTGTCACCAGGAGCAATGGTGGTGGCAGTCAGAAGGGTTTGATGACGCTTGCCTTTTTTGTCCTTCCTTCTCAAAGGACCACAAGCACTGTTCTTATTCCATCCTTGCTGCTTTTGTCCCTGTTGATACATCATGAGACTGTGAATATTTAGCAGCTGGGACACCTGGGTCATTTGCTTTGGAAATTTAGGAGGATTAAACACTGGCAAAATCTAAAAGTAACTTTAAAATTTATTTCGTATTCACAGTTCTCCATTGTTCCTGGCTACTGCTAGAAGCAGCATTAGTGATCTCTGTCGTCTCAGTTATATAGGCAAATACTAACACTTGTTTGCTATCAATTATAAACCAACAAATATCATCTAGTATCCAGTGCCAGAATAACACATTGCATCTCAAATTTCTGTGTCCATGGAATCCAGGATCACACTCCCATTTAATCTGTTTTGTTTATGTCCCTGGAAACACACTGTTGCTCTGGGCAACCTGGTCTAGTGGAATGGGTTTTAGAAACAGATGATCATTAAAGTTGCTTCCAACCCAAGCCATTTATGATTTTTTGAAATTAACTTAGAAATCATAGAGTAACTTATGATTATAGAGTATAAATATAGACTAACTACCATGGACTTATTCTGGTATTTTAAGAGGTAAATTTTATGTGTTTTTATTCTTGACATGGCATCAGTATTACAGCATTCAAAGGCACTTTCCTAAAGCATGATTTGAAATAGCCAGCATTTTGTATAAAAATGTCAGCATATTTCAAACAGGACATTTCTGTACAAAAACTTGTCATTTCATCACAGTGTTTCAATGCTATTTACATAACAATATCAGATTATGTACATATTGTTTGCTCAGAGTATCCAATCCTTGAAGGCTTTTATCCTTTCACTGCACAATTTCTTGTTCCACAAAATCCTGGCAATCTAATTGAAAATATATTCATCTTCCCATGATAAACTGAAAAGCATGTTCCTTTAGTTTATTTGACAAATTATTGTCTTGCTATCTTGGAGTTCCCAGTTCTAATACCATTAAAAAGAAAACCAAGTATTTTTAGAGTTTTACAGTGAGCGCATAATGGTTGCAGTGCTGCCTTTGATCTATAAGTGGCAGCATTTATTTGTTGGTGCCAGTAGAATTCGTAGCAGGATTGTCTGATGTTTCTGAAGTCTTGTGTGTCACATTGCTTCATTTCCAACTATATTATATGTAAATCAGCAGCACCTTCATGCCAGCAGAATCACAATTTGCACAGTAATTGGTGGCATTTTGCAATAATTCCATTTTCACATTACTGCTTAGTATACATTTGAGAGAGAGGTTTTCATAGACAAAGTTCTCACAAATCATCTCTTACCACCCTGGTGATTTTTATATTTTTTGTCTTTCTCAGTGTTTAGAAACATCTTTTCATTGATTTAGTAGTCATTCAGTCAATGGCTGTGCAGCAAGCATTGTTGTAATGCCGTTGCACATGCGGTTTGATGTACTTACATCCTCCAATTTTAGCTAAGTTACACTATCTGGATCTAACTCTCCTGAGTCTTATGAAAGGGTTGGAATAGGAGCCGCAGTCCATCCTTCAGCTGCTTTCTCACCAAGTGTTCACTGACCACAATTTTAGGTCAAGTTATAGTGCAAGGTTTGTGCCTACTTTGGATTATGTCTGCATAGAAGATCTCAGAAGCGTATGCTGGTAAACCAGCAGGAGAAATGAACCCACACACAATCACCTTGAGAAAGATTTCAGGTCGGAATTGCAATTTAATAGAATGATTACAGTAAATGCCATAGTACAGAAACACTGGCTTAAACGAACAAAGTCAGAGTACAGCCTGACACTCTGTTGGTCAGGGTGGTGGTCACAGTCCGCTTAAGCGGTGGTTGCAGTCCTGTTGGAGTGATGATTATAGTCTTGTTGAAAGTGGTGGTCCCGTGGAAAGGTCTGGTCCACCTGTGGAAGTTCAGGTCCTCCTATGGATGTTCACTGGTGGTGGTGTCCCAAGTCCCCATACCTCAAGATTGCATGTGGTCAGATTCAGGTGGTACCTCCCCCAGGGCAGAGAGTTTCACAATGGAATGATGTAATCCTATGAGACATAGATATTTCTGGAGTCCTTGTAGCCCTGAGTTTGTGATGGCCCATTAACAGGGATGATCCCCTCAGAATGGGTGTGACTGTGCTTCCCCAGAGGGAGTTATCAGGTCTGAGTCATCACCCTGCTTCTCAGGGTTGCCTCTTTTTTTCCTTATCTCAAACACCAAGCTCATAGCCTGAGGGGTGGAGTGTGTACTGGGCAGCTGTTGCAAACCGACCCATCGTTAACAGTCCACGATGTAGATGGAAGTAGAGTACGTAGTTTGATTACACCCGTGTTGGCACCCTTTTTCCTGTAACCACAACAAGATGGGAATCCTTTTTACTTGAGCAGGCTGGGTCATCAAGAGTTTTGAGTGGCAGGTGCCAAGTGCTGTCCCATTTTCTAGCATTTATATTTTTATAGTGTCTTGCTTTGCCACCCCATTTGGGCACCGGAAAGAGCAGCACTGGGGGCTCCATAGTCATTCTGCACTGACAGCATATCTTTGAGTCGTCCAAGTAAAACCTCCAAGACTGGTACTTCTACAAACTTTTTGAAAATGAGGATGTGAAATTGTGCATAGAATACCTGCCCAGGTACTTTTAGATGACATCACTCACTACTGGAGGTAATTTTATTGGAGAACTGTTGAGCCCCATACAGCCCCACAGAGTCTGCCTTGTACTAATAACCATCCTCTGAGATGTCTGCCTGTGAAGTGTATTCACTGGAACTGTACTCACCATAAACTGAAAGGACCACTGCATAGTAGGTGTTAAAGTATTTCTGTACTAAATGTCATTAATTTAAATGTCTCTGCTTTGTAGTCAACTATTGCAGTCTTCCAAAGCTACAGACTGGATACTAAGGAGACCTTTCTGAAAGAACAGAACTTCTTTTTCTAATTTGACAGGTCATAGTACTTTTCAGTGAGGACATTCAGCACTAGGAAGGGTGTTACGTTTGAAGACTGACAGCTGCCTTTTTGAACCATGATGAGTATGCTAATGTTGCTACTTGAGAGATTATTTTCAGAAACATACAAGAAACACACAAGAAACACAATCATTAACTAAAATGCCTGAGTAAGAAGAACAAAGGCTGAAAAATTCTAGGACATCAGTATGGATTTTATACCTCTTAAGGGTTACACTGATAATTTTTCTCAAAGAAACTTTGCACACTCCACTCAAAACAAAACTTCTACTGTGTTTCTTTTTCTTAGCTCAGCCCCAGCAGGGGATTAAATATCCATGTTGCTTCCTAAAAATGCATAATGTAGTTTGATCTCCTTACTTAATAAGTCCTTTCATAATCACAGTATTATCAGAAAAGCGTATATGTTAATCTTCTATGTTATATTACACACTGTATTACAAAATATCACATATCTGATATAGACAGATTTGATGTTTGTATATATTATATGCAGGAAATACCAGGTAAAGTCTGTAGCCAACCATTCTATTCCCTGGTATCAGAGACGTTGAGTACTGAAATATTGTAAGATGCTTGTATCAAATAATTGCTGTCTGAGATTTCCAGACTTGTCTGGTACAAAATGTTCCTCAAAGACACAAAGTCTTTTCAGAGAGGTCTGAAGGCAGAAGGTTCTTCTCTGGAAGAGTCTTTTGAGTGGATCCTGCTTATCACTGGGTTAACAGTAAAAGCTAATTACAGTGCTCTATTCTCAGACTTAATGGCATTGAGCATTTCTGACTACAGCCCTGAGACATGAACACTGACATACTGATACAGGTCCTCAGCTTCTTCCCTGAGGGATTTTTTATGCTAATGCACAGGTAACAACCCAAACTTCTACTTACATGTTTCATTATGGGCATTCTCAAATGATCTCTTTAATACACTTCTAGGAAAATGGTGATGGAGAGGTTCTTCATCTATAAGTACATGTAGGCAAAAAAGTGTATGGACTAGTGTTTTGGAGGGAGATGTCTGGCATCAGAAGGCAGTTATTCACTGAGTTTTTTGGTCCTGCAGGATTATGGGTCCAACTGCCTTCCACAGTATTCTCTACATGCTGAAACAAGCTCAACAATAAAGTTTTGGCTATACTGACACATTATAATCCTGATATTAATTTTCAAAAATCAGCACTGCGGTAGAATGGAAAAATATCTCTCAAAACTCTACTTTTGTATCAGTCATCTTGAGCCTAAGTTTCCTCTGTTTCTGCCTCTGGTTTGTGTGGAATAACGCATTACTCAAAATACCCATGATTTAAAGGAACTCAGATTATTTGAGGTGCAAGTTACAAATCTGCAGTATTCTGAAAAGTGTTGGTTTTGTTATAAAGCATTAAGGGCAAATTGCAATGCAGATGAGAAAAACAATTTCCTGCTCATGCTAAATGTGTAATTCTGTAGCTGGAGTCACTCACTAAGTTATACTTTGAGCTTAGGAGAAGCAATAGTGTTATTTAAAGAATGAAAGGGAGAATGATTTCATGTAATGTAACATTCAGTTAATATATTATGTGTTATATTCATTTATATTGCTTAACATATATAATAGACAGCGTACAAGTTGGATATATATTTTGAAATAATATTATGTAAAATTTAAATGCCTTAGAAGCCAATTACTACATTTTGCATGCAAATATGTGAATACGAGAACATCAATGTATTTCTGCTATGTGTGCTACTCAGCTGAGTAGACTTCAGAGTAGACTTCAAAGTAGAAAGGCCTTTTACATAAATGCTCCTCATCCTTTTGTTCCTCAAAATGTCTGAATGAAATTAATATTTTAATTCTTGCCTGCATTTGGGTACTGAATGTGGTCTTTTCTAAAACTCTTCCTTTCAGAAGATGGTGTATGTACCTTGATAATAGCTAGTGTAAATAGATGGAAAAAGCAGCTTTTACATGGAAATGTTCTGGGTTTGTTGGAAAGAGTAAGATTTTTTTCAATTTTTGTAAGTTTGCAGGTGACTGTTCCTCCATATTCCCTTATGTAGTTTTAAATATATATATCTTCTCTAGAAATAGCACTACCATACCTTTCCAGTGCCTTTCTGAATGACTGAAAGGCTTACATACCTTGTTTTTGTATGTATATACTTGTTCCCATATAAATGTTGAAAAATATGTCTATTCCTGGAAGGCAGAAAGTACATTTGTTTCTATGCAGGATATGGCATCTGTCTGCACTCATTTAACCAGGAGGCCTAGAAGGGGTATTTTTATTTTTATATATACATACATATACATACATACATATATATTTATATACACACACACACACATATATATACACACACACACATGCACACACATATACATATATACATATATACATCTCTCTCTCTCTCTATATATATATATCTCCCTGATCATATCTTTAACATCACTGTTTTACTTCTTATTCTGCTTTAATATACTCTTCTGCTTTTGCTAATTTACATAAGCATACATCGTATACGAAAAAAGTATAAGACTTATTTTAAATGCAAGGCTCCTAGCTCCTACAGTGCAGTAGTGCATACAACAATTTGATTGGCTCTGCTCTGTTTTCATTACTGGCAATTTCTGGGAACACAATAGAGGTAGAAAAGTCTGACAGGAGTGGACAGTATTTATTTTGTGAGAAATATTTGTAGCCTTTTCAAGGCAATTGTATTGCAAACTTTTGTGTGAAATTATTGCTTCTTGATTTTGTTTTGTTTCCCTGGGAAGAATGCATTAAAAGGTCTGTGACTGTTCCTTTGTGGATTGAGTCAGGTCTGTGGTTTGTTTTTTTGGGGGATTTTTTTAAGGATACTGCTGGATTTTTTCTCCATTTGCATAAACGTGAGCATGAGCTATAAATAAGTAAAGAATCATCAGATTCTCAAGGTTTCTCAGTGAAAGTAACAAGACAATGCAACAAACATTTGAAGAAGTTGAAATATATTGACTTTAAAAAGTTAAAATACAGAGATTTTAGTTTAGATTTTAGTTTAGAGATTTTAGATTGTTTTGATTTTTTCCCCAGGAGAATGAAATGGCTTCTGAAATGTACATTCATCATTTTCATCCAAGTCAGGTGATGCTGTTATAGCATATAGATTATCCTTATATTAAGCACGTATTTTTAATAGAGGACAAAACCACAATGTTAATTAACCAAGATGCAGAAAGGTTTTACTTTTATTTTAGCAATATCTTAGTCTGTATGCTTATGCAGAAAGAAGGCAGCTTTTTTTCCCCTATTCTTCTTCTCCCCTAAAACAACTGTCATTTATTAACAAGACTGGGGAAAGCTATTGCTGTGTATGATTTGAGCAATAATTTTCCAAACTTTTCAGGCATGTTCACTAAAGTAGTATTTTTCCTGAAATAAAATGAAGGACAGTGTGGCAGCCTGACTATTCACCCATAATCATCATTCACTTTCAGTCAGATGCACAAAAAAGGTTTCTTTTAGAAATTTTTATATCTATAAATTACTTGAATTTTTTTTTTCCTGCTTTCTTTTGGTATTATAGGAGAGTATCTAAAGTTACTATATCAAACAGTTTCACAACATGCTTAACTGTAACTGTAGATGATTAGGTCATGTACAAGCTCTCACATGTTTGATTAGTATTTTTAATAGCTGAGGATACTGTCACATAACCATCTGCTACTTATATAAATAATTCTGTAAATTATTAGTTTTATCTGGTGGTTGCACATCACATTTAAGCAACTGAAACACAGTGCTGAAATGTCTTTTTTTTAACATCAACAGATTAACTTTATCAAGTTTTAGTATTTAGTATTTCAAGTCCTTGACAGCTCATTTCTGACAGGTTGCCTGAGCAAAACTTTAATTTTCTTATTCCCGTCCTGTCAAAGACAAATAAGGGATTAAATTAATAAATAAACACAACTTCTGAGCTCCCCAGGGTGCTAGACAAATGATGTTTTCTGTATATGCTTCTGCACTTTACTATTTTGAAAATCAATTCCAAAATGTTGCTAATAAGCACTTGGAAATATTTAAAAGAAAGTGCTCCTTTCTATTCCTCTGCAAAATTCTAGTGCAGGGTTTTGTTTTAATGCTGTGATCCATCAGTTCTGTCATAAAAACACACAAATGCCCATAAAAACTATTTAGCCAGCTGCTAAAACATAAAGCACCTTTCATACTTCTAACCACTGTAAAAGAGAAGCTTTTTTTCCAGACACATGCAAATCCCAAGTCAATGGAGCTGCCAGATTCCATGGTTTGTTACCAACCAAATATCCAGATAATTTTCTGTTCACAAACTCAGGGTCTCTTTTTAGTAAACCTTGCACTTAATGAGATTTTGATGAGATTTTTTTTGTGATTAAACTTGGTGGAAAGACAGAAAGTTCAGTTAGCTTGTGGGATTTGTGGGGGAATGTGGGTTTTGAGGTTTGTTTTGGTTTTGAGTGTTTTTATATTGTTGTTTGTTTTGTTTTGTCATGGATGTTTTTTGTTTGTGGGTGTTGTTTGGTTTGGAGTTTTTTCTGGTGGTGGTGGTGGCCTTTTTTTTTTTTTTTTTCCCCTGGCTGAGGAGCAAGGGGAGAAAGTTCCTGTACATCAAATCATTCTAAATATAAAAAAAAACCAAAACACAACAAAACAAAACAAAAAAACCCCAAAAAAACCAAACCTGTTTTGGTTCATTTGGCTTTGATCTTCCCACAAATACTGTAAATTTAATACAGTGGAATCCTAATGAAGATGCTCTGGCAGATGCCCTTTAAGATTCTCCATTAAGAAGAATTCTTGGTTAACTGAAGACACGACTTGAATAATAATTTCTTTGGGAACTTGTGGTGCCCATCAAACCACTGAGAGGCTCTCAAGCCAGTTTCTCAATGGGCGCAAGCCAGAAGGGCTCTGCTGGAGCCAGCAGAAATGGCTGAGGCTGCGTCTGTGCTTCCCACAGTTGGAAACCAATGTATCTGAGCACAAATGCAACTCCAGTCCTCAAAGACATTTGGATGTGTAGGGTTATGGGTCCCACTGGATCCTGTTGACATAGTGAACTGCAAATGGTTGGCCAAATCACCTGGCAAATCCAGTCTAAGGGTGATCAAATCAGCTAATCCAGAATGGTTGTGAGATGACCATCATGGTAATCCATGATGGTGAGCTGAGCTGAAACAAACCACTGAGAGACAAGGATGAATATTAAACTGACTGTACACCAAAGAAGATGAGTCAGTGAATGAAAATGCTCGTCAAGAAATTATGAAGAGGAATTTGTGAACTATGGGGACAACAAAAACTCGCAGATACCACTGTGTGATTAGGTCATGCCCTTGATGTGGAGAGTAGTTGTGTTAATTTCACAGTGATTGCTGAGAAAAATAATTTAAACATTCTTTTGTCATTAAAAATATGATACATTAGAGGTAAACAACCTTAGTAAGACACTTTTCTTTTAAAACCACATTTTTCTGCTAGTATTCAGTAACTTGTGTGCAAAACATGGTTTAAGTGCTCAGCATCTTACAAAGGAGTTCAGTGTCATCAGAAGTGGGTCATAAAATCATCCTAATCACATCTACCTTTTGTATATCTGAGACTGATCTGTCATACCTCAGCTCCGTCCTGGTGTTGATTATACAATCAATAATGAAACAAAAAACCTGAAAACGTCTCATTTTCATGTTGAATACCTGAAACTGTTTTTCTTCTTTTTCTGTAATTGCAAGGATTTTGATTCTTGTGGTCCTCTCCTTTCTGAGTAGACTGTTTAGTGGGTATCATTTCAGCATCTGTACAATTATTTCTATTGCTGATATATTGTGCTGGTGGTGGTGTGCTTCCTCAACATTAACTTGAATGCAAGGGCTGGAGGCTGTTGGGTCTGGAGCAGACTCGAAGGCTGAAAATCTCTGTGATGTCCTGAGTTGGGGTGCAGGACAGTGGAACAGGGCAGAAACATTTTCCTTGTAGAAGAACAAGATGCATCCAAGCTTCTAGAGGCTGGGCAAACTCATGCTGTTGCAAAACCTCACACTCAGAAATGTCTTTTCAGGATGACGCTGGTCCCAATCCCACTTAATAAAACTCTAACATTACTAGCATGGAAGGAAAGTTAAATCAGAAGAGTCAAATGCTAATCCTGAATGTATCAGATGTGTTTTGTGAAGTCCTTGGTGAATTTTGCCAATGGTTCAGTGCTGGCATACAGCCATTTCATCCATGGCAATTCCCCATGACTGACACTTGGTGTTCTTACTGTCTGGTTTACTTCCTGTAATTACAAAAATTTCAGTATCAGTAGAAGTGATGGCAACTGTTTTATAGTGCATACACACATGCATGCCTTTCCTGCACCTTAAATCAAGCTAAATGGTTGTCTGAATTAGATTCAAGAAAGTCAATACCCCATAAATTCTGATCTGATATCATGCTTTGGACACGGCTCTACATTATCATTGTTAATTGGGATGGACACTACATTATCATTGTTAATTGGGAGCTGAGCTGCTCAAGTACTGCATTACGCTGTGTGAAATGCCTTCTGAAGTTCAATTTGAACTGATGTCAGTATAAGCAGGGTTTTTAAACAGACTTATTGTTTTATGCCTAGCCTGTTTCATGAAGGAAAATGGATAAATTCAAGGTAGAACTTGTTCAACTATAAGCAGTGGCACAGTGCTTACATGAAAGACGCTCTGCTTCAGATCAGTTGAACACTCAACCATTGGTCATCCTATTCACATGCCACTTAGGTCAGCATCATGATGTAAATCTTAAGATTCTGAGATGTCTGAGCAAATCAAGGCATTTGGACACCCCGATTCTTTTTAATCTATCTCCCTGTCTTCTTTTTCCTTGTACTTTTAATTTTTGATGTAAGTAGTAGGAGGGGAAAACGCAGTTTAGTTATAGAGAAGTAGCTACTACAACCAACTTAATCTTTTCCTCTCTTCCAGCTTGGGAAGAACTTGATGATTATTACCATCTTCATCTTGATTATTTTTTGGTGATGATGATGATGATGATGATGATGATGATGATGATGATGATAGTGGTGGTGATGATGATGATGATGGTGATGTCTATCAGATTCTTGTCCTCACTGGAACTGGAGAAAAACATTAATATTTTGAAAATTATTATTATCAATTCTGTCAGGAAAATTAATCCACAAACACCAGAGGTTTATGTCCAAAAAGGACACAGAGGAGTCCCGTTACTTTATTTGAATAAAGGGAGAGGCCATGGGGCATTTCCCATGGGATCTCTCTCAAACTGTTAGAGGATGCAGCCTCCTTTTTATCCTGATTTCCTGGGCGCATTTCCCTCTCTCTTTCCCCATTGGCTGAGGTGCTTGAGAGGTACAGACTCCCCGGATAGCCTAATACAGACCTCCTTGTGATGTACATCCCCCCTTTGTCTTTTCCTATGGAATTAATGGTTCTTCCCATTGCTTCTTTCATTTCTCAGTATCTGTCTTTACCTATCAGCAGACCCACAGTTTGTAAAGAGAAATCTGTCTCATTCCTTTCAATTCCAATTTTAGTCTTCTAGGGCTGAGTTCTTGTCACGGTTTAGAGACCAGTTTAGGAGAAAAACACTCTGGAAATGTGTTTCCTCTAAAGAAAAGGGTTCCAGCAATCCCTTTCTGCCAGTAAAAAAATGAATATTAGTGGATGAAAGTGAAAAAAAATCAACTGTTTATTGACAGAGTGCCCACATGGCACAAAAAAGAAAAATGAACAAATACTAGATATTGAATTGCCTCACTGTTGGGAAAGATGAAACAGGAAAGCCTTATAAATATGATTGCCTGGCAAAAGATGCTGAGAATATGGAAACTATAAGTGACACTGAAATGAAAGCATACTTTGAGATACCAGGCCTTAGTCACTGAACAACTGGAAAACAATGGTATGGCCGACTGAAGGCAATCCCCTTTGATTGAACAATACCTTCTGATAGCAGACAGGTCCAAGGGTCAAAGCAGACCCTGCTAGCTTGGCAGAAGGGGTCCAAAGAGTAGTTTTTAGGGTTTAAAATATAATGCAGTATGGTAATGCAATGATTCTTATAGGCTGTATGTAAATGCTATAGGATTTGTATCTTGTACTAGACTGGTTGGTGAAAATTAGAATTTTTAACACAGAAGATGTATTGTATTGTAAGCAAGAACCTTGCGCTCTTACACATACTCTCTTACCTCTCTTATACCTCTCTTGCATATACTCTCTCACACCTCTCTTACATCTCTCTTACACACACTCTCTTAGTTCTCTTACATCCCTTACATACTCTCTTGCACTTCTTTACTCTCTCTCTCTATTGCTTCCCGCTTTCTGGCCTGCTTCTAGCAGCAGCTGGCTGCTTTAAGCAGGCCCCCTATACCCAAGCCCTGAGCAATAAACCTCATGCTCTAAGACCGGACTTCAGAGATCTCTCGTCTCCATCCATCCCAACCGTCCAACCGAGGAGAAACATCCCACACCTCACTTTACCCTCCCACCAGAACAACAACAACAAAAAACCCCAAAATGCCAGGGAAAGGGGAAAAAAAACAAAACATGACGGCTGCAATGCGGTGGGGGAGGGAAAAAAAGAAATGGCACCGGTTTTTGTCTGAGTGAAGGAAAAGAAACAAAGGGCTCATGCAGCAGCTCAGGAAAAACAGATGGAAACCTGTTGAATCTCTGGTGTTGGTCTCCACAGCAGATGAAGCTGGTGGATTTGGTGTCCTTTCTCCTGTTGGTTTGGCTTTTCTGAGGCCTGGGGCTGGGAGAGTGCAGCCCCTCGGCTTCCCGCTGGTCCCCAGCCAATTCTTCTCCCATTGATTTGTCCTCTCTGATCTCAGACCAAAACCAAACGGAGCAGTTCAGGTCAAAACAAAGGCCTCCGAAGGATTGCTGTCGCAGTCTCCAAGGACAGGGAAAGGAAAAAAATACACCTTCTNCCTGGGGCTGGGAGAGTGCAGCCCCTCGGCTTCCCGCTGGTCCCCAGCCAATTCTTCTCCCATTGATTTGTCCTCTCTGATCTCAGACCAAAACCAAACGGAGCAGTTCAGGTCAAAACAAAGGCCTCCGAAGGATTGCTGTCGCAGTCTCCAAGGACAGGGAAAGGAAAAAAATACACCTTCTTGCCTAAGCTAACAAAAACCAAGCTGTCCAAACAAAAGAAGAGAGCCCAATCCACCAGGCACCATGGACACCTGGGGAGTGAGGCTTTGAAAAAGCCCTCGCAAGAGCCCCAAGGCTCCCCCTTCCCCCGGACCCACCTTAAATCTCCAGCTATATATTTCTGGGCATAGAGCAGAGGATTGGGGAATAGAAAACCACCCCAAGACAATTATGAAGCCCGGATGAAATCCTTAGTCAAAACTCTCACTGTAGTCATTTGTCTGATTAAAGAGATTTTCTTGATCTGCAGGGATGGCATGACAATAATTTTCAGCACTGAGTTGTTGAGGAATATGTTTAGTGCAGGTAGCTGAGTGTGCAGCTGCAAGTTGAACTCTGGATGGGGGAAATGTTTGGAACCTGAGGCAAGAGGCTGTGACCTCCACTGCACCTTCGCACAGCAAAGGGATGGTACTTCTGGCACGAGCCGTGGGATCAGACACTCAGAGACATGCCAGGAGAAGGTGACTCACCAGAAAGAGTCCAGACTACTGCAGGCAGGGGCTGTGAGGGTATAAAAGCCCAGGGGTTCCTTGGTTGGGGGACCCTCCTTTGAGGCACCCACTCCAGCTGTTTCTGTGTTACTGTGCCATGAATAAATTGCTTTAAGGATATGGACATCTGAAACTCTGCTGTGGGAAACCTGAGGCTGAACCACTGAGGAAACCTTGTCTGATTGTGTGAATGGGATGTGTGAGGAGTCAACTGGGGATCTGTTGAGTCACTGGAGCCACCCTGGGTCCACATCTGGTGCACATCTGGTGGTGCAAGTGTGAAGGACAGAGTGGCTCCTGGATGGGCAAAGAGGAAAGGTTCCCTAACAGACCCTACTGTCTGTTCTCCTGTGCTGTAAGAAAAAGTTCTTTTTTTTCTTATTGGAGAAAAAAACCCACTCACCTTTATATATTATGGTACGCCAAACTTTTCTAGATGTTTTCAGAATGCTGGTAGACAGATATTTAGCTGCTGTGAATCCATGTGGTGAACCTGACTAATGGAACTGTATGTTTTTCACTATTGTTGATTATATGCCCTTAGTTTTATTGAAGAGAGACAAAAATTTTATGGTGACTGATGCTTACATTCATCAGGAATGATGTGGCATCCTAGATTTTCCCCATTGTCTTGCTAACCAAAACCTAAGTGGGTGAAGAGGTATGTTTGCGTCCAAGAGAAGCTATCCTTACAGGTTTATCCATCCATCATTCAATTAAAATTACCAAATTAGTTCAATTAACTCCCAGTTGTCTCAGATTTCTTAGGCTTCAACTTTTTCTCTTCCTTTTCTTTCCCAGAAGATTTTCATTTTATAACATCTTGGTTAGTCATCAAAGAGACTTCAGTGGAAAAGATGGCATTTCTTTTGATGTGTCCATGTAAATAAACTATACTTTGTAAATCCTTTCAGAACCTTAGTGTAAGAGCCAGGATTTCTTGGTTGGTTCATCATTTGTATGTGTATGCCTAGTAATGATGATATATTTTCAAATATCAATTACTTCCTGACAGTTTCTTCTGCTGCTTTAGGAAGTAATTGCGGATGGATTCTTAAGTCCCCAGAACTGTTAAGTCTAGGAAAGCATAATATGGACTTGCAATATTTATCTCTTTTAACCCATTTTTTAGGGTCAGCATTTGAATCTGAAACAGAAATCCGTTTGTGTCATTCAAGATATAGAGATCCAATAGAAGACTGGACTCTGTCCAGTGGCACCTGTGCATCAGATTTCCATCTATCATGTCAATAACTATGTGGGCAAATAAATGTAAGGGTTTCATTGTCCCTGTAGTCAGAGGGATGACTGCGCAAGAAGACTGCGTATGCTCTATTACACCTTTTGAAGTGGATTTTTTAGGTTGGGTTTTTCCTCACTGCTGTATTGAGCTTGTGATGGCCTTTGAAATACATCATAGTAGAAAGTTTATACCCTCTTGCAGTGGGTAGGAGGGGTTTGCCCCAGCCACTTCCATGTATTTTATCTGTCATTGTGTTAATGTGAGGAGGTGACAAGCACTTTCCTTGGTGGAACCTGACTTTGTTGGTATTAATTTGAGAATTATGCAATGCAGCAAAACAAAGCTGAAAACACAACCAGTGTTGGTTCAGGTATGCTGATTTAAGTTAAAAAAGGGAGTCAAGCACAATAAAATAATACAATCATAAAATGGTTCGGGCCATGGTGATGTCTGGGAGAATACTGATCCACAGTTCTCAAGATCTTATGTTTCAGCTACATTGGTTGCAGCCTATCTTGATCTATTTTTATGACTACTGTAATCTGAGCTGAAGTCAGCTCTCTATCTGTTGGTCGTGTTTGCTGCATAAACATTTTCTTGATCTGAATATGATTTCCCATAAAAGGATGATGATAGGGGAATTCCTTTTGATTTTAAAATACCGTAATCTACAGAAGATCATTTCCTCATAACATCTCATATTTTCCCTATTTGCCCTGAAGCTACGGCTGAGAAACTTTTAGTAATCTACAATTCCCAGGATTGCTGTTTTTTTTGACAAAGATATTTATTTGCAATTCAGTCTCTGCACAGCTCATAGCACACTGACACAAAGCTGCGTGTGAATGTGTGTTCTTTACGTCCTCCTGTGAAGGCCCTGCCTACTGTGACCAGGGGTGCTTCTATTCATATGATAAACAGCAAGTTGCAGCCACTTCACATTATTATTTTAGTCTGTTGGTTTTCATGAGGTGCTCTTGTTGGCTGGGGCTGCTGTGGCAAAAAGGAGACTCATTACATAGAAGCAATTGCAGGTTTTACATTGGAAAAAAAAAAATACGGCAAGCAGCTAGAGTACATAAGAGATAAAGAGTCTGAAATGAAATTTTACAGTTGCTCTGGGCCATTGGAACTATCGGCAGATAAATCTGATTGTTCAGAGTCGCCAGCCAGAGATTAGCAGAGGATCTGAAGTGGGATTAAGACATGGGAGGTTTGTCATTTGCTGTGTCATGTCCAGTCTAGTACCAGAACTTTGAGTTATAAACAATCTGAGTCCAATCCTGTTAAAAAATGCAGTGCAGAAGCTGTCATCGTGAGCATCACTGTGATCCTGCCTTCTCGACCAGATGAGTATTACAACTTGGAAAAAACCTAGGATCATCTGCTTAATAACTCAGAGTCATTTGTTTGCTATTTACATATTCTTAAGAAACTGCTGGTGTGCTCAAGCTTCCTCTTTTCCTCAGCACAAGGGAAATTCGTTGATTATGAAGGACCTTACCACATCCAAGCAGGAAGCTGAAAGATTGTATGTTAAGTCTGCGTTGGCCTGTACTATGCTTTCCAATGTGTGTACCGATTTTCCCACCCTTTGTGCAAGAATGGGAGAAAAAGAGTGTATTTTCTATACTTTTTATCTTTTTGTGGCAGATGTCTTAGACATCCAGCCTGCTCTTGGTCTTTACTCTGTATGGCCAAGGAGTCGTCCCTTCTCTGAAACTTCTCCTTGTAAATCCAAATACTTAAAACATTCCTTTATTCACAGTCATTCCTTCCCCTTTAATCTCAGTGGCCTAACTGTAAATTTAGCCCAAGTTTTTGAAGGTGAAGTAGTTTCCCTGCCTTGCTACTAATGCTGTTTTTCACTTGCTTATTTTCTGCATCCTTTTCTTCACTCCAGTTCCATGTAAATGAAGCGGAAGAGAACTTGGGCTGGAAAAGCATATCTTCCTCTGGACACTCCACTTCAAGACAGGCTACCAGTACTCAATGCTGGGAGCTCCTTGCCCTTTACTTAAAACTTGTCCGTGAACGCAGCTGTGAAGAGCTTTTGTAGCACATGTAAAAGGTCGTCAGAAAAGAATGGTACTTTCCTGGCACATTCCCAAGTGAAGGGTTGCTGTGTATGTGTTGTGCTGTTGGCTGGGAGCTCCACCTGCCTTGCCAGTACTTGTACCATATTGACTCCAGTCTTCCAATTCTAAAAGACATTTCCATCTTGTTACTGACGGTTGTCTTATATGAAAACGCAATTTCTTTCCTCGGTGGTATGAGACAAGATTTCCAGAAGGTAGCTGTCATGGGGAGAGTGGGAGAGTCAGACAAAATTTACTAGAGAATCCCTTCCACTGGGTCATGAGGTGCAAAAAGAACCCCCTTGCTTTGTAAACTCCTTCTCAGAGAGGAGTCAAGGTGCGGCTGGATCTAATCCTAGCCCCAGACTTTGTCAATGGTTTATGTTTAAAGGATTATACAGGAGTAATTGAACCTTTATGCAACTTTGTCCTGCAGGATTAAGGATGACAAACCAGCTATATTTACACAAATATGTATGATTTATTAAGATAATGATTAGGCAAGAGGAATTAATCGGAATTATTTACTACACAGTATAGGAGCTATAACTCTTGGTATAGTATAGTGCACTATTTTGAAGCAATACTGAAAAAGTATATTAAAGCAATTGTAATAAAACCAGCAAAACCCATCATTAAATAGAGATTGATGTTACTCACCCATACTGACAACTGTGGGCAAATCTCTTTCACTTAGCCTTGAGAACTAACCTTGAGGGGTGTCCATAATCAAGGCAGGAATCTCCACACACACTCCAAGAAGGGATTTGTTAGAAGACCCTGCTGTTAAAATACAGGGCTGCATTTTGTAGTATAAAATGATTGACTGTCAGTCAGATGCCCCCAGGTCAGCTATGTCAGTTCTGTAGCTGTAAATGTTAATATTAGTATCACTTGTTTCTTTCCTTTATTGGGTACTTTATCAGGTTTACCACATCTTCATCTCACTATCAGGATGTTTAACTTTGGGATTGGTGAGTCAGACTGGTTTCAGCATTATTTAACACCAAAAGCAGCATGACTTGCCCTTCTTCATTCGTGAGTGTCCTTTGCAAACAGGGCATTTTATTGAGTTGTTTTACACCACTGCAGACAGAGCAACCTGCTACAGTAGCCTGTAAATTATTAAGAAGCTAGAAAAAAATTAATTTATCTGAATTACTGTTTTATTCCAAAGCATTTCTTGGGCATAACAATGCAGGTAAATCTATCCTAATAAAGAAGAAATCCTCTTGGCTGAGTAAAAATTCTTATTTGTTTGTGCCAAGAAAATAACTTGTTTATGTTTTTACACCGGTTTCTTGATTGAAACATTAAAATCTGTGATTTCTGACCATTAGGATTATGGTAATGCCAGAGTTTTTGCTGGTCACCTGGGAATATTTATAATGACCAGCTTTTTTGGTGGAACATTAAAATCAGGCTTGCTTGATAAGGATTCAGAGAAGCTGAGTGTTCTGCAAGGTTGTGAAAGGTGCTCACTGCTGCCAGGAGAAGTGAGGTCTGGAGAAACACAGAATGTAACAGGCTGAAATCTTGTGCTAACATCAATTCAACATTTTTGGTATTTAACGGTGGACATCAAGTTAGTGAGTGGGAACTAAGAAACTAGAAAAAGAAGAGATATTTGAGAAACTGACTGCCCAGTAGTTTCTTCTGAGCACCTCATGTAGTCATTACGTGGACAGTGGAAGAAAACTGTCATCATTTTATACTGCATTGGAAGCGACTCGGCAAAGTATAAAGTAGTGGACAATGAAGGATTCTTTAATTGCAATGAGCACAAACGTATTCCATCTCAAACTTTACATAATGGGCGTTAAAGGACTATTAGATGTTTTCTAGGCTTCAGAGTTTCTGAGTACCATTATGGAAATACAACCACCAGCCCAGGAGCTAGGCTACATTTCATTTCATGTATTAAAATCATATTTCAGTGCTTGTTATTGTACTTTTGTTAGCTTCTGGTATTTCTCTTTTTCAGATTCTCTCATTGTGTGCTCCCATGCTATTAACAGTACAGAAAAGTTAATGTTGGTAAATGTTGCAAAATACGCAACACTTTACTATTAGAAGACTTCTAGTTAAATAAATTACCTGTTGAAATGGAGAAAAGAATAAGCCTTTCAAAGCAATTAGGTAAGAAAATTTAAATGTGTATCGTGCTTTGTTTGGGCATCAAGATCATCTTTGGAATTTTCCATTTCCTTTAGCTGAGGCTATACATTGTCTCTGAAAGATGGGCTAGAATCACCATGCCACATAGCAAACATCAATTCAACAATGTAAAATCATATAAGCAGGTCTACAAAAGCTATTTTTTCCCTCCAAAAATTGCTCCAGGTTGAAAAAAAATCTGCATGTCAAAACAGAAGGGAATTGTAAGTTCTTGAATGAAGATGATGGAGAACTCAGACCCAAATCTGAAAAGGTAAAGGTTTGTAGAACCGTGTTGAACTTTTAGCTAATAAGCTTTATTTTCACGGTAGGGGCAGGCTGACTGTGTGCTTCTAGCTGATTTCGTGGCTTGTTTGACAGATGGTAATGTATGAAGTCACCAAAACTCATATCCTTATTTTGGGCATTGACTTTGTATATAAGTGCAGTTGCACACATACTATCAGCCTGACTCTTAGGAAAATGATACATATGTGGTTGTATTAACAGTCTGTTAGTTTTCACTGCATGATTCTTAAACTTCTGAGCAGTTTTGACAGCCAGCCAGCCAGTTCAGAGGTGTTAATTTCCTGTGAATACTGTAAAAAATTGACATCCATGACAAAACTGAAGCGGGAAATGTGAAGGACTTGGCCATCCTCTTCCTGCTGGCAGCAGCCAGCCAAGTGGGGGCAAGATGGAAAACACAGGCCCAAATTAGTGCTCTCTGGTGAGGCAAAGGCAGTTTAGATCCTTGTCCTTTCTCGGAGGCAACAGCGGCTAGTCAAACAGCGTGCACATGTTGGCTGATCCATCAGCACACACATAATCATGGCACACTCTGTCAAGCGTGGCAAATAGAGGGAGGGAAAAGGAGATGGATAAGCACCAGGGAAAAATTTAGGGGCCACAGAAAGCAAATCCTTTGGAAAGCAGCCCTTCTTAATTCACTTCCTACTAATCAGTGAGCACCTTCCTTTTTTCCTCCACTGTGACCATGTGTTTAGCCTGGAGAGATTGGTCAGTGGCATGAGAAGGAATATTTGAAGCTCTTGAGCACACAGCCCTTTTGTGCTTGTCACTGCTTTGTGGGGAGAGATAAGATAGAACTGAGCTACAGGCTGCGGGACGTGCCTGCAGAACGCCACAGCAGCACAGAGAAGCTTGTCTCCGCCTGACCTTGGGGAGAAGAAACACCACAGGGCAGACACCCTAGGTGAGAGGAGAGCAGCCTGCTGGAGGAGTGAACAGCTCGTGATCACCCCCACATAAGGACATCAGGAAAGTGTGTTGCTGACGTGACAATGTGTGACAGTAGCTTAGTGAAAAATGCCATTTTAGGAAATACCGTGTCTTGAAGAAGTGTGTAAAACCAGCTCATTTCTTTGGATAGATGTTTCAGATTCTCTGCCGGTGTGAGTCCATGTCTCAGTTGTTACACTGCTTTTCTTTCAGCAACTGCTTATCTATAACATGATCAGCCATTTATTAAACAGGCAAAAACTATCAATACAAAGGGTGGATGTGGTTGGGTTTGGGGTGTCGTACTGAAAGAAGTGTAATGAAAGCCAATGATCACTTTGGAAAACCCACTGAGTTGGTTAGAATGTGGCTAGAATTCCACTTTAAAATTAGTTAACAGCTTTAATTTGACTTGTCCTGGCTCATAAGTCTGATTACTTTGGTGACATTTAAAAAAGGTCAGGCTTGTTTGCCAAGTATTTTTCTGCATTTTAAATGTGTAATTACCATAAAAATTATAAAGAGTGTAGGTTTTCCTTGAATTCAGCAAGAGATTGTTCCTCTGTCTTCAGCAGTAACAGCTGAGGCCAGTAATCCTGTAGTTTTATTAATATGCTTTGGTTTGGGATGTGTATTTTGCAATAAAGTAGTATTTTTAGAATTATTCTTTTTGTGAAATGATTAGCCGATGTCTTTGGATGTCTCATTTCCCTTCTGCAAGAACGTGAATCTGAAGTTAGACCACTGATCCATCTGCATTCGCATTTCAGTAAGGTACTTAAGACTGCTGCTTTATTAATATTCCAAGAGTTGCTTTGAACAGAAACAATCAAGAAAGGATCTGATACTACAAATATTTTCTTTAAAAAGAAAATAAGGATAAGAGGTGCTCCACTGCCTATTTCATCTGAATTTTTTCCTGCTCCTCAAAGAAAATGCATTTAAAAGGTGTCCTACTGCCTCTGTATAGAGTAGATGTATCATTAGTACAATGCCAAGCAAATATCTTCTGAAATATTTTTTTTTAATCCGAGTAGCTGACTGCTGTATGTTCTGACTGTAGAGATGGTTCAGATGTAGGATGTAGTGGTAGCTCTCGTTCAGATGTACATAGGCTAAGTAGAGTTTGAGTACAGGGGCTACCTTTTTTAACACCTTACAATTTACCTGGATGGGAATTTTTGAGACATTATATAGCAAAGCTTTATCCCTGTACATTACTGGGTCCTTCACCCGGTCAGTTTTTTCCCCTCAGTCCATTGTGAGTCTGATTATTCCCTCCTGAGGACAATATCTGGCATTTGCTTATATTGAAGATCATCTTAATATTTCTTGTCGTATTTCCAACTCGTTAAGGTAATTTTGAATTCTAATCCTTTCTCTAATCAACTGGCAGTACCTCTCAGGCAGAAATTGCTTGAAGATGTTTTAGACATACCTTATATTCTGTCAACCAAGTCCTTAATGAAAATGAAAAATCACATGCACTCAGACCACAGGCAGGAATTTCCAAGGTCTCACCGTTTTTATCTTCCTGGTTGACAGGAATACTTTGATAGCTGTTTGCTGAGCAGCATTCTTCAGCCAACTTTTTCCACCTTAGGCGTACTGACCCCTCCTACTTACAGGAACAGTAATGCGCGTAGTTAATGTGCCGGTTATGCAGTAAGATGGAAAGAATTTCATAGTCAAATTGATAAAGCGCAAGGTGGAAAAAACTTAACTTGTATAAAAATCTCTTCCTTGTGTTGCTTTCTGGGGAACAGCTTTGTTCATTAAGAGGGGTGTTAAGATGCACATTGAACACAGTTGAATCTCTTGCACTGTGGGTTAATTACCTCATGATTGGAATGGGCAAAGAGGATACATTTGATTAGTGAGGATTGGTCAATCAGCATTTGGTAGCTAATTACGCTCCCACAATTCATTTTTGGTCTTGTCTGTGTGTCTCTTCAGTCATGAATTTTCCACCTATCTCCAAGTCCTTCACAGGCAGTAAAGCTGGGTTTTTCTCATTTGAGCTGAATTTAGTATGGTTCTTCCTGTGGGGTTTACCCAAGACTTGCTACAATATTAACTGATGGTCTATGCCCATGTGGATGACAAAATCCTCTTAGTAAATGTAATTCCTAGCATTCATGTCCTAAACTGGCCTTATTTTATAATAATGTGAAGAACTTTGGCTTCAGATTATTTGTGAAGTGATATAAAGGATGCCATCAGATTTTTTGAAACTTGCATTCTAGTAGAAAATTTGAGTTTTGATTTCAGCAACGTATTTCAGGACTATCAGACAGTATACAATTCTCATGACTCATTATTCAAAATCATTTGAGAGAAACAAAAGTGTGTTCTATAAACTGAATATGGAAGCAGACTTTGTGAGTTCAGAGCCATGATAACTGATGAACATGACAGTAATAGATTTTGCAATACAGAAGAGAATGTTTATAATATATTAATTCATGGGGGCCTGGCAAGGAATCAGGACAGTCTCGTATAGTAGAAGTGGTTGTGTGAGTTCTGCATGGTAAATTAGTGGGTTTTATGTTTGTGTGTGCATGGGTGCACGAATGTGCCTCTGTGTGTGTGTCAGATTTAGAAATCTATAAAATGCAAGTACGAAAAATAGCAAAGTACAGAGGCAATTATCTACAGTAGACGTAAATTTTTTTTCAACTTTGTAAGATGTTTTCTGTATTAAGTACAACCTCAGCCTTGTAACTTCTACAGTTTGCTGTTATGTATTATTTCTTTCTCTTGAATTTTTGTACATGACAATTGTACATGACAATTGAGACCTGAGCTGTTGGGTACTGAGCTCTTCTGAATACCTGACATGCCTTTAGGGGATTAAATTGGAACTGAATCTTTTCCAAAGATTGGACTCAAATGTGATGTGATGATCTCATTTTTACACTAGAGATGCGTATGTGCATCTTTGAGAGGGTTGTGTTATGAAGGTTGTCTGCACTAGACAGTGAATCACATGACATTTTTTACAGAAAGCTTCCTTGTGAGGGAATATTATTAATAAAAACTTTACACTGAGACATAGTGAGAGGAGGATGATTTAAGAAGGCAGAAACCACCAATCTTCTTTGCCTTTCCTTTGAGAATCTGCACTGACATGGCATTTCTCTTTACTACCAAGAGACAGATCAGTTTAATTCCACATGTTTCACGTCAGCAATTGGCAGAAAATCCGTGTGTTGAAAAATACCCACCTCCTGCAGATCACATCTACCAAAATGAGGAGAAATTTCGAAGAATGGGAATTTTTGCTTAGATCCAGCTGAATTGTTTTGTAAATGACTCTAAGGCTGAAAAAGAACATTGCAAATTTTGCCATTGAAAAATTTCAGTTGCCAGGAATCTTGTATTGTGCTGCAAATATGTTCCAACCTGGACTGGTAAGTTGTAAGCTGATAGAGCAATGTGAACCATCTCCTTGAAGCCAGAAATATTAGCTGTGAAACAACAAATGCAGAATTGTATTTAATGTGGTTTTATTTTTTGCTCTTTACACGCCTTTGGTATTGCCACTGTTGCCTTCTTAATTGCACTGTATAATTTAATAGTCTCAGTTTCAGGCACAATTTGTTTTGTGCTGAATTATTTGCCTTATTTTAACAGCAATTAAACCACGCAACTTGCCAGGTGCAACGGCTTAGGGTGAAATCTCAGCTATGGAGATAGTGTGGACAGACTATAATTTATGGGGGATTTGCACAGCCAGGTATTTCTATTTAAATTTTTAAAGATTGCAATGCATAGAATTGTGAAATATGGCTAAAGTAACTGTTTAGTTTTCTTTCTTACCATGACTAGGTGCTTGTTGGCCATGCTAGTGGATGAAGAAAGAATGAGTGTGAACAGTTTATCTGAATCTGTGGCATTTATTTCTTTTAGCCACATTTGACTAACTTTTTCAGATACTGCACAGATGCATTATGGAGTGAATTCATCATGATGTAATTATCAACCAGCTTTATACTAATTACACATAATAATATCTATGGATCACAAGTTATTATAACTGTTTCTATGAAAAATGTCTTCTTAGTTTCATTTGAAAAATTGAGTAAAAGAACTGAGATGGATCTCTGATTTCCCACTGACATTCAGAGGCGTGGGCTCCAGGCAACATTTTCGAAAAGATTAATCTCAAAATGCCTGGACAAACCCATTGCTGAAAGAATATAATATTTAGAAAGTAATGAGCATTTCACTCAGCCTTGAGGGGTAAACTTGAGAGGCATCCCCACTCAAAGGGAGGAATCTGCACATACATCTCCAGGCCAGCTGTGTCAATTTCGCATCTTTGGTTAAGTTATCAGTAGTATCACTTGTTGGTTCCTTTAGCAGGTATTTTGTCTGCCACATTTCGCACCTGTGCCAGTTTCTCTCAGGGAAACCATTGTTCTTCCTCAGGATGTTTAGCTTTGGGGTTGATGACTCATGCTGATTTTGGTGTTCTTCAACACCAAGGGCAACGAGTGGCCCCACTCACCATTTATAGCTTTGCAAATGGGGAAATGTTCCAACTCTTTTACCCCCACTCCACGCAGAGCAGCCTGCTGCAACTGCACGATTATCTACAAAAACAAACCATGGCAAATAACTGAAGAAAAGCTTTAGGGCCTGGCTGTGTTTCACATGCTGAACATATGTCAACAGTACTATGCCGCTGTGAAAATGGTGGTGGAAGTATAAACAGAAAGGCAATTTGTAAGGCCCTGAAGTTATTTTTCTGCTCATTGCTAAGGCCTCAGCTGCAGTAATGTATGCAATCTTAGCCACTATACATAAAGAAAAATACAGACCAGTTGCAGACAGTTTCAAGGGAAAAATGAAAAGGAGCATGCTCTATGTGGAAAGGATTAAACAAAGTGGGATTATCTGCATAGGAAGACTGAAGGAGGATATAACTGTTTCCAGGTTTGTGAAAACTATTACAGAGTGGTAGGGAGCAACCTCTCCATGTCTGTGGGAGGAAGAATAAGAAATAGTTATCTTAAACTGCAGTAGTGAATAACTGAAGTTGGGCCTTAAGAAAAAATTCTGGTAGTAATGGTGCTCTGGGACAGCTTGCATGAGGAGGCTGTGAACTCAGCATTGCTGGCCTGGGATGGCTGAGAAAAGTTGGGGCTGACTTAGTTTATTGTTGGCAAGAGATCCGTGGGATGTAGCTTTGCTATTAGAAGTCTGGATTCTGAGTTTCAGAATCAGCCTTCTGGCGTAAGACCTGAACTACTCCATCAACTCTTCCTCCTTGTCTTAAGATGCAGTGTCTGATTTTGTTAGGGTTGTACCTGTTCTTCATCTTCCTGAGACTATCCGGTAGATGACAGACCATCAGTCCTGAATTCCCAGCTCTTCTATGCAGCAAGTCTAGTCCCGGTACAAATAACATAAACAAACAAGTCTTATTTAGAAAAACTTTGCAGTCATTTTATCATTCCTGACCAGTCTCAGACCTCTTTCAACAGTTTACCTTTTGTATGTGCAAACTTGCCTTCTGTTCTTGTTTTTAGCAAAAAAATCAAGATCTCAAATTCACATTTCTTCCTGTTTATTTGTAATAAACAGATAAATAGATAAAAATAATGAACATTGAAAAAACGCTGTCTTATTTATGTTCTTTTATCTGTTTATATTAGCATAACGTTATTTATAGGCAGTCACTCTTGATTTACTTTTGTGTAAGAAAATAAAATCAAGCATTTGTAGCACTAATTACTCTACATTTGTGTAGCAGGAAAAGGAACTATTTTGCCCACAGGATAAATTTAGAAAGATACTAGAGGAATGTCTCTGTCCATCATTACTAAAGCGTAATTGTAACAATAATTTAATATGCATCTCATATATTTTCTCCTTGCTTTCTATGACATTTCATCTCAGCAATGGGACAACACTTTGTGCTATTTCTTGCTGCTTTTCATGCTGTTGTATTTATCCTGCATTTGCTTGGGTGTACTTTAACATCACTCATTTGCTCATTTCTCCTTGTTTTTGACCGAAAGGTGCCAATTTTTGCAATAAAAGTTTGAATATATCCATTCATGTCCCCTCATATTACTTCAGTGCCTATCACCTACTCCATCATGGACATGACCCAAAACACAACCCCAAAACACAGAGGTTGAGACCCCTCAAAGCATTTTTTTTAAAATTTTTTTTTAAGAATTCAGTAAATTACATTCCTCAGATTGCTTGGAAAAGAACTTCATGATTCTCTGGTTTTAGCTGCTTTGGTGGTGCAGCAAATGGCACTGTTAGCCTGGTCTGTCCTGTGTCACAGCAAAATGCAGCCCTGTGGCCCCAGATGACCGATCAGTTTTGCAGGTAACGAGTGGGTTACAACAGGTTTCGGAAAGAATTTTTTACAGTGTTTGATAGCAAAATGGGCTGAGTCATACTGGTACAGCTGGGAGATCAATGGTGTTGTGCTTCAGTGCTGATGCACAATAAAATCCTGTCAGCTCGGTCACAGAGTAAGGCAAAACAAAAATTAGATGACCATAACTACAGAATCAATAAATGCAATGTTACTGCACCCAAAAGGTTCCCAGCAGTACCTAAAATCATGTCCTGAAGATGAGTTGCAAAGGTAAACTCCTGAAATTATGTGTTGGGATCACAATCTCTGGAACTAATTTAATTTTCTCCAGGACCACTGTCTTCTAGTGCAAAATAAAATATTAGAGTTGAGTTTGTAATGTGAATAATGCTGATTTGTCAGGGTTCAGGTCAGTGCTCTTGGCTGTGATGCTCTGCAGGTTGTCCCCTGGTTCAGCTGCCTCTGGGCCTGTAAACTGCAGCACAGCCAGCAGCTTCCATCATCTTCCATGGGGATGGTGCTGCCCTTCTCTTTGAGGCAATGCTGGGAACAGGTGGGACCAGACCAGAGGCAGGCTTTCTCTTGCTCTCTCACAGCAAAGGATGACAGTGGGAGACACAGCTGGAGCCCCTCAGGGCTCATGGTTTCAGCTCTGGCACAGCAGGGTTAACAGAGGCATGTTCTCTCCCGTAGGTCTTAGAATATTCGGTGTACTTTAACGTCACTCATTTGCTCATTTCTCCTTGCATTTCTCCAATATATTTCCCAATATATTGGAGCTTTAAAATAATGTGTCTGATCCATTGCTTTTCTGGCTGGCAGTACCTGGCACTGTCAGCTCTTTAGGAGCAGTCACACAGAAGTGTTCCCTGAGACTGTTTGTAGATGAGCTGCCTGAGAACAGCACTGTTGCATACCGAGGTGAATTGCAGGTTTGCCTGCAAAGGGTTTTTTCTTCTAATTGGGCGCATATAAAGAGCAGATGGATTCTGAGAAAGAAAACCATCACCAGTGTGACAACCTGCTGAGGTTCGTAATAGGTATGTGCTGGAGGCAGAGCTTCTCTGTGGAAAAGATTTTTGGGAAAAATTGCTATGTGGATGTACACTGATGCAATTTATTTATTGAAATGTTTAAATGGACTTAAAAAACACTCTTGGTGGAAAACACTTTCAAGGAACTTCATTACAAAAAATATTTCATACCACAAACGGTTAAGTGCAAGAAGTTACTGAAGGACATAAGATTATCATATTATCATAATAACATAGGCAGCACTGGTTCATATTCTACCTTTCATCATGGAAGAATACAGTCCTTGGTGGATATGTGTGAATACCCTATTTATTACCTTTTAAAATAGGTTAAAATAGTTCAAGGTAATTATCTTTACAATTTTATTTGCTTGTCTTTTAACACTTCTATTTTTTTTTTCTTTTCCCACAGCGAAGTTTGGCTCTTTAGTGGACTTTTCAACTGTAGACAGTAAAGTACCTCAACAGAAGAAGAGACACAAAGATTAACACTGCCCTCTGATGCAAGAGCTGTCTTGTTAAAAAAAGGAATAATTGAATGCCTGGCAGTAATTATTCTGCTGTTCAGAGTGTAAAAAGTGGTATAGTAAAAGATTCAGGTGTCAAATACTGCCACTGAGCTAGGTAAACTTCGAACTGGACTGCCAAATGTGTTTAGATACCTTCAGGTTTTAGATGTGGATGTCTCTGGGCTTTCTAGAAGCCCTAGAACAAGGTGGCTGGTAAACTACTACAGGGGTCAATAGCCATCAAAGCTAAGCTGCATGCATGAGGGTTAGGTGGCTGTAGTATCAGATGTCTAATCTCAAAGAGCAATAAAGAGTGTATATGAGCCCATCAGTCCCAAAAATCCTTTGGATCTTATCCTAACATTGCTGAGCCAAACACCTATAGTATATGTAGTTATAGGAGTGTCCATCTCCTTTTTTTTTTCTCCTAACAAACAGAAGGTGAAACTGCCTTGTCTATTTTGGAAATCCAGAAGGATGTCCTTACCGTCTTGGTCTCCTCCTGCATCTCCTGGTCTGGAAGTCCCACATGCCTTCAAATGCCTCTGTTGACCCTCTTTTCTTAAAAGGATGAACCAGTTATGGAACCCATTGCTTACTGTTTATAACAAAATGAGAACAACTTACAGCCAGGGGATCCCCAACTGTTTTAAATGGCATCCAGTATCTGGGCTCCCCTTCCTCCCACCCATCTCATTTCTGAAAGGAGTGACATAAATTCCACTGGGAGCAAGGACTGGCATGGGAGAAAATGCAAAATAATTTGTTTGATTTTACATAGGTGCAGTAGTTTGATCACATCTATTTCACTCTGTGAGATAAGGATTAGAAGAAACGCAAAGCAGGCCTAAAACTTTAAAGAATATAAAGACGTTTATTACTAACAGAGTTAAAAGTAACAAGAAATAGTAAGAAGTTAAAGAAAAACCCTCTTCCCTCCAGCACTCCTCAAGCAAAAACCTCTTCCCCCCTCCCTTTTCTCCCTCCAGCACTCTCCCCGCCTTTTACCACCTCGCACAAAAGGTAACAATTTTGGTCAGTGTTGCAGTCCTTAAAAGTCTCTTTCTTATGCTTAGGGAAAAAGGTTCCTTCTGCTGATGCCGTGGACATCCTTTACAACTCAGTAGTCCACCCGGAAACCATCTACTGAAGCGAAATATCTCTCCCATGAAAATTCCACAGTATATTCATACTGCAATCATGGGCCATCACATGGGGTTACAAGTCCTTTTAAAGATGAATTCTTCCAGCCCAAACACAAAGGTTCTCTGCTTCCACTCTCTTTTAAACATGAATTATTCCAGCTTAAACACAAGGGCTTCTCTGCTTCTTCACAAACCTCTAAAAGCTGCTTCACAACTACATGGCCCGGCATAGGCATTCTCTTACATCTTCACAGGCTGCAACATAAATTCTCACAGACATGGATTTTCATCTCCCCATACTTTAAAATGATTTGAAGAGTTCAGTCCTCCGCAGCTGCTAGAAGGGGTTTTAAGATTGGCGCTGGAACGCACACACCCTTTTCTCCCACCGCCATCTCAGCGTCGTCCCACGTGCCTGACTTTCTGTTTCTCCCTGACCGTGCAGCCTCCATGTTCTTCTCCCTCACGTCTTTCCCCACGGGCTGCGCTGATGTTCAGTTGGGTGCGAGCTGTGCAGGCTGGAAAAGGAGGCTCCGCTGGTCCCGCTGGGTCTGCGCGGGCTGCAGGAGGGGAGAGAGGCTCCCCCTGGGCTGCATGAAGGGGGAGGGGAGGCCCCTCCGGTTTCAGAAGCCGAGCCGGGTGAATTCGGCTATCGGGCAGTCCATGGGTAGTTTAGCTGCCTGCAGCTCTGAGGGAAGGGAGAGGGGTGAGGGGGGGCAGGCAGGAGCCCAGGCTGGACGCGGAGGCCGCCCGTGGCTCGGAGGCCCCCCCTTCTCTGTCAGGAGACCGGGAACAAGAGGAACTTCCCACCCTTGCACAGGGTTTAAATATGCAAAATCCGCAAAAGCGCATTGGCTTAAAAGCTTGTCAATCAACTCAGTTTCAACCCATTACAACAGGGAAGAGGCTTTGTGAACTGAGAGTGAGATACAACTTCCCAAGCCTCTGCCGGGTTTTGAATGTGGGAAGCAAACTAACATTTGAAAAGGGGACCTAAAGCAGAGAGCTGTAGAAAAGAATTACATTGTTAAAAGACTAAAGTAGAAAATGGGGTTAGAAGCACTATTTTACTGCCTCATAAACCTGAAGATGCTGAGCAGAGTGACCCTTGTGAAATGGGAGCAGGAAACTAGTTCTGCTGTCAAGGGCCTGGAAGCATTCCATAAACTCAAGGTGTTTGAAACAGGTCATTGAGTTTCTGCACTCACCCTGGCCACAACACAGAAGCAATATAAAAATGTGGAGGTGACTTGTTCTCTCTTCTGAATCAGAACCAAGACATAAAAGAATATTTTCATAATTTAAGTCTCTGATCACTGGCCAGCTAATAGAAATTAACAAGTAGCAGAAAACTGTTTTATGAATATTTTTTTGACTTTGAAAACTAATCTTGAGTTAGTTCAATACTGTATTCTTTGATCTTCTCATAACATTTGAGAATACAAATTGTGCTAGTGAGGATATGTGGAAGTAACAGCAGGCCTGACAGAATATCTGATTCCGACATGACAGCCTGTCTGTGAGAAACTTAGTAGAAGGAATCCAAACAAGAGGGAGAGAAAACAGCAACGAGGCTGCACCTGGTGTTTTTCTGAATGCCTGAACACTTATGCTATGGGTGACCAATAGTAATATGTTGTAGCTAAATAATAGCCAATAGATGTATTGTAGCAGTTAGAGACCCAATGAACACGTAGCCTGATTGAGAAACATACAAGAAGTGTATAAATAGCAGAATCGTAGAATTGACGGTTTTTCAGCCTTAAGTGTGTGTGAGTTCTGCATGTCGCGTCCGCCCCAACAGCAACAAGGATATGCAGAAAGAGCAGAGTTCAAGCTCAAATATTTAACTGTCCAATTTAAATTTTGCTTTTGGCCATTCTAAATTCACAGCTTGTTTACAGCACATGAGCTGCACTATAATTGTTCTGGGAGTTTTGTTCAAGTCATGTAATAAAACTGAGCAAATTGCTGATGCTACGAGAAAGTAACTGAATGAGTGTTGGTGCTGTTTAGCTTTATAATGTGAATGGGACTGGAAAAAATCCACTGGAGTAGGTGAACAGATCTTGACTGATCTATTGCTTAGCTACTGGAATAATATTTCAAGTTCTTAGCAGGCACCTTTAGCAAACATTCTCCTTATGCTTCATGTTATGCAAGAAGGTAAGAGGATCCTGCAGACCAAAGTGTTGCACAACATAGATTATTTTGTAGGGATTCTGGAAAACACAAGCAGTGTTAGTAGCATGCAAGCACATTCTTTGTGAAGGTAATAGGGAAAAAAAATCCTCTTAAGGTAAAAATAAAGAGGCGTGAGTGTGGAGTCAGAAGTTGTAGCAGATGGTGAAGTTAATAAATGTGTGGAAAGATAAAGGATGAGGGGAAGCAGGTTTGCTAGCTGACATGCCTCCCCATCAGGCTGAGAGGTGACATGAATGGGATAACCAATCAGTGGGAAATAGGCAAAGGGAAAATAAAATCCAGAGGGTTTTTTGTCAGTTCCTCTCAGCAGCTTCTTTCCAGCTTCAGCTCCTGTTCTCCTTATGTAAGTAGGAGTTGATGGGCCCAATATCCAAGTTATAGCCTCATGTGGTGACTATGGAGGTATCTACAGAAGACATGATCATGCACAGGTAAGTGTTGTTTTACCTGCTCAGGTGGTATCCATGACCTGCACTGACCTATAGTACATTCTCTTGAGCCAGAGCTTTTTCATGGGTTTTTTGGGTTATTCTTTGCTCTGTACAAAGCCTAAGGCTGTAATCTCTGTTACCATAGTGCAACTAGTAATACTACCAGTGTAAAATAAATAGTCAGTTGGGGCTCGATATCTGGATATGGATGCTGAAAAGTTAGAAGCAGAGAAATTCTTCAGCTTTTTCTCAGTGTTCTGTGAGAGCATTGCTTTCTCATGCAGACTAGGTGAAAAGAGTGAAGACAGTTTCGTAAACTAATTCTTTATCTTTGCATCTGGAATTTGCTGTGCAGAGTTGTTATGGTACACTGAGGAAAATATTTTGAAATGGGTGTTAAATAGCCTCCACCGATCATTCTAGGAGGTGGTTGATCGAGGGACCAATAGTACCATGCTACTCTTGCGAACCAAGTTACATAAACCGATTTATAATTAATTAAATAGCCACTTTTTTTCCTGAACTTGGATCGTATTGTTTCTTGCCGCTCTTGGTACGAACAGCGACATCTGGACAGCAATGTCCTCAGCTGGCTGCCCTTGGTTTTGCTGGGTTATCCACTGCTGAATTTTGCCTAGAAGGTTGCCCCAGACACCCAGCATTTCTTGGTCCCCCTGAAGTCCTCCCTGCCATGACTGCATTCAGCAGCCTAACAAGGAATTTTTTTCAGGTTAATCCCATGCTGTTGTGCTGGAGGTCTCATCTGCCCGCACTGACGGCCTGCACTCTGATCTTAGGGCTTGTTGCGACTGTGGAGATCAGTATCTTTATCTCCTTAAGTGTGGAGCCATCTTAGGCAGAGTAAAGAGTGGTTTTTTGATGTTGGGAGTATAAACATATATATACACACACACACACATATATCTATGGCCAATATACTCTTTGTTCATGGGGTATTACAAATACTGCACCACATTTTAAATAATCTTACTTTCTTGTGGCATGAGAGATAACAAAGATTCAGTGGTCTTAGAAGGGAAACTCTTTCCCCTAAAGAACCTGAAAGGCAAGTGTAAAAATCCCTTTCTTCTTATCAGATAACATCTTAATGTTGGCTTTTCTAATGATGACTGCTCCCAAGAGAAGGGTCATTAATTTTAACTACATTATGCAGGGTGAAGAGCACCTGCAGTTACTGCTGAGTAGACTAGTTTTGGGGACCCAATAAAATGAACCTGAATATCCAGCTGTACAAAAGTGATTCTTTACCTCCCTCAGATAGGCTGAGTCACAGACTCATATGCTAGAAGATCGAAGGTAATCTGTTTTTTATGTGTTTCTATTGCTCTTGCTCCTCTTGAGGCACTCTATCCTACCACATGGTCAGCAAGCAGAGGAAAATTATCTCCACAACCGTTTTGTAGCTGCTGCAGGATTAGCAGAAACTCCCGCTACTGCTTTGGTGTTTCTTGTGATGCCTAAAGATTTTTCTCTTCCTGTGTACTTTTCATAAATTTGTAACTTTGTAGACTGTTACAATTTCTAGTACTTTTCCTGCTCTCTCTCGTAGTTTAACAAACTCCTACAAATACATTGTTGCAATTCTGTTTAGTCTTGCCTTTAGTCTAGCAAGGATACTTTGTTTTGCACGACACATAGTAGACACAATGAAGTGTATGGCTAAAAGATCAGGGCGGGGGCTCTAATGGGGCAGATCCCGGAGGGGAAATTACTTAACCAACTGCTCTTCTAATTGGACAATATTTGACAGTTATACAAATTAACTAACCTTATAAAAATTGTAGAAACAGTGTATCGTGTGCATATTGCCATACTGTGCACCTTGAAAGATTTCAATTAAAGACTTGCTTATATATTTTCATTTTAACACTGTTTGGAAAGGTTTTGTGTTTTATTCCGGGCAGAAGTTGCTGCTTGAGATCTCCTTTGGCCACACACCACTTCTCTTTTCAGCCTTTAGAGTTTCTCAGAGTTTTATGTGGGGACATAAAATGAGGCTCTTTTTTTTGCTCTTTCCCTAATTATCTTTATGAATATTTTCACATTCTCTTTTTTCATAGCACAAGCTCTGCAGTGTTCACTTGAGCTATCCTGATGTGAATTACTCTGATAGTTGTGTCGGTAATAGCACAATGAAAGTATCACAGTGAGCATAATTCCATCTCTGAGTTCTGCACTCACTGCACTACGTCTTTATATCCTGGAAATCAGAGGGAAAATGTGTAGCTTGGTGTTCTGGGTTATGACGTGGGGTGTAACCAAATTATGTATTCTACCACCATCTACATCACCTTCTGAGGAACTGTTAAGGGTGGAATAGTGTCTCTTTATCTTCACAAATGAGAAGTCCCTTCTGGATATCACCAACAGAGTTACACCCATCCTGAGGGGGCCATCTCTGCTGATGGGCCATAATGGCTCAGCAGCATAATGGGCAGCTGTAACAACCCAGGCCAGTAAGAACTCCCGAAGATATCCTATGACTTATAGGGTTACATTGCTACATTGTGAAACTCCCCGCCTTGGGGGAGGTACCAACTGAACACCATTATATATAACACCAGTATATAATCTTGAGGTTTAAGGACTTGGGACACCACCGCCACCACTGGACATCCAGAGGGGAACCCAAATTTCCACAGGACCACCATTTTCCACAAGACCACAACCATCATTTCAACACTACTTAATTGGACTGTGACCACCACCCCTGACCAACAGGGCCTGAGTTGTACTCTCACTTTGTTGCTTTAAGCCAGTGTTTATGCACTTTCTGCCTTTATTGTAATTTTTCTATTAAATTGTAACTCCAACTTGAAATCTCTCTCAAGGTATTTGTGTGGGGTTAATTTCTCCCACTGGTTTACCATCAAACCAGCACACTTGGATAAAAGGACATATGAGGTTAATTGTATGGGAACAGGGCTGAGGTGTGGAGTTCAGACCTAGCCTGCAAGAGCAATACCACTGACCCCAGGCCATCCAGTATCTAAATCCCAAAATCACAGGACAAAATGGAAAATATATATATAGTCATTGGGATTATTTTTATTTGCCTTCTGATTTTGAGGTCTTTGTGCAGAGGCTCTGGGTTTGTGCTGACTTCATAACTGCAAGTCATACTCTGGAGTCAGTATGAACAGAAATTTGGATTCCCATTCAGAAAAAAAAAAAAAAAAAATTGGAAATTCACATGCAAACTCTTGGTGCAAACTACTAGTTCTTCATGGAAATCTCCAAATAGCAGGAGACTTCTGATAAACTCTTAAGACTTTTTGCTGCTGTGAAAACGGCAAGATTTGGCCAGAAGTGAAGACTGCAAGCTCTTTCTCGTCTCACCTTTATAGCTCATTTAATCTGATCAACTTCCAGAAACTCTGTAAATTTAAAAAACAAATCTGCTCTCATTTTACCATTTGTCTCCAGAAAAACGAATGAAAGCCCTCTGAACAGGAGAGCAGAGAAATTCTTCCATCTTCCTCTTTATTGTGGTACCCTGTGGTGTTGAGACTATTTTCTGAGACCTCCTATTCCCCTGCGAATGTTCCCCAGCTCTGCAGAGATTTCTGGCATTTTTCTCTCATCATTGATAAGCAAGAAAAGTTGGAATGCCAAACTTACCAAAACCTGTTTTTAACACCCCAAAAATATTGATAGCCTTAAAAAATTTATAATATACTAATATAAAACTATTACTTAATATAAATATAACCTTTTTTTTTTAAAGTATTTTGCTCTAGATGGTTATTTCTACTTCAACTTCTAGAAGTGCTGTATTGTGACTTATAGTATAGTGCAAACATCACATAAGGGAAGTTGATAATTAAAGGCATGGCCTTGTAGGAGCAATGTGTTCCAGTAATCTTTCAGTAAAGTTTTGACAAATACAGTATTGTTTGGAAAATATTTCTCAGGAATGATTGTTAGTTTTCAGACACCAGCAGTTAGCTTCACTTCTTTTTGGTGATAGTCAATTATTTCAAAATACAATATAAGAAGATTAATAAACGTACCCCTTTCCCAAGCACCACTGAGAAACTTATTTGCCAGATTTTTACAGCAATGAAGTATGATTATAACATATACACGGTGTTCATGCTTTGCCTGTGAATATTTTTGTAATCATTGAAGTAGGTATCTTGAGCATCAGGTTTATACAAAGTCTAGAGATGACCATTTGTCATCTTCCAGCATTTGTTGCTGCATTACTGGACCAGTCCTACAATACACAAAATGTATTTTCACTGAAGTTTGAGGAATCTGAAATTTGTTTGTACTCTTTCAGTTATAAACGGAAGTAGGACTTATAATTTTTGCACCTCAATTATGTTTAATTTGGTATGGATATTTGAGTTATTATATCTAACATTATATGCCTCTAAATAATATTTATTATATAATAAGCTTTGTAACCATACAGAGACCTTCTAATTTTTGTTATGGAAGTCAAAATAGCTAGCTCTCACATGTACTAGCAAGTTTTTTTTTTAATGCAACCTTAGAATTTCAGATGTGGTTACACAGATTTTTAGTGTAACCATAGAGTTCCAGGAGTTTAAATATAAATGATCATTAGGGTACTGAATATGATGTATTGATCTAGTGATCTATTTGGGGTCTGAATATAAAGTTTGTTTTGCACATACATAGAAGTTCTTCAGAGACACAGGGAATGGAAACACTTATAGGAGAAAAAACAAGTTTAGATGTAACATAGCCTAAAGACTTTCTTTTCTTTTGAAGGCTCCTTTGCACATTTTTTATGCTCTCTCCTTCACACGCTATTCTTTCCTAAGGCTTCCTATAGAGAATAAGAACTCTGAAATATTCAAATGCACTTTGCAAACTCCCAGTGTTAAAATAGTCCCCAAATTAGACATTATAATGGATTAACGCCTTCAACTAATAATGCTGTTATTTTTACCTACTGAACTCTGACACATGGCTAGTATGTTTAACTTCAGTTTTGATGGGTGCAAAGGACCCAACACTCCTACAGACAGCGTTTAAATCTGTGCATAATGTTCGTAGACTACAAAAATCTTGACAGGGCTCTGATGTATTTGCTCATCCCTCAAATAATTGTTTTTTCCAATTTCATGGTTGTGAAAGTTGCACTTCTCTCTTTTCTTCACCGAAGTAGTAAAGGTAGTTTATTTATTGAACTTGTTCCATGTCGTTGATAGCTGCAGTGACTGAGAACCAGAGTCTGAGACCTTCACATCTGTCAATTAGGTCTGTGGTTCCTAGAGTTTCAAACACTGGTCAAGGATAAACTATTTAAACAACATACGTCCAATCTGCTCTTACTGCACATCTCTGCCTATGAACACCACCTTCGGTTTCTCCATGTGTTACTTTTTTCTCATCTGTTTCAGACACAAAAATTGGTTTTATCATTTGTGTCCACTGTAACTGTTATAAAAGGCACATTAGTTGGTAGGTGTTACGCAGTCCATTTCTTTTTTTTGTAAGATTTTCTTAGAAATATAGTTGCCAATGTCATTTTATGGCTCTTATACGTAGTGGTGTATCCGTACTAAACCAGCAACACACTAATCATACCATTATTTAAACAATAATTAGGTATGTTTCTTCTGGCCAGTGCGCTGCCTTCCCCTGAAAGCTTCCTTGAGGGACTAGGATCTGTGTGCTTAGGTCAGCCGGGCCTCCACGCTGACCTTTGCCACCAGCATGTTTAGTGGACTGCTCTGTAGCCTGCTCATGGTACATGCAGCATCTGGGGCTTCTTGGTTGTGATGTCCACCTGCTGTCAAGTGACTTATTACTCACTTTCTCTTTGTTGCTGTTAATCTGACTATGGAGAGAGAGAAGTACAACTCTTCTCAAGTCACCTCCTGTGGCAAAATGGGAAATATGTCTTTATTGTAAGAATTACCCTTAGGCACAACCCAATAAAGAAACAAAAAAAGAATTACATAGTAAGTGTAGTGGTTTCTGATTGCTTTTTCTGAGTGGCTCCATCATTCAGGGAACATTGCTTTTTGAAAAATTATTCTGAACAGATATATGATTTTGTTCTATTATGTGCTGTGTATAAGATATATTTTTTTCTACCACCTTGCTTTAGCTGTGAAAAAAATTTCTTTGAGAACCCAAAGAAGAGGAGTACCTGAAATCTGAGAATACTTTGGCAGAGTTTTTGATATCAAATGTCTCAGTTTTGTTGTCGTAGTTGACTTTTCATCCCTGAACATCAACCCTTCCATGTATATGGTACAGAGAAGAGAGACAGTATTGTGTTTTATTTCCAAAGAAAATGGAGACTCAACACTCTTCAGTGTTTATTCCCTCAGGTCACAAAAGACTCCCCCCAGAACTTATTAACTGTGTTAGGAAAATGTTTTATACAGCTTGGATGAGAAACACTGTCTCTTTTTAGGAGAAAAGCAAAATAACCCACATGCCTTGTAAAACCACTGTAGTTCTCAGAAGATACATTTGTAGTGTGATACCGTTTGGTAGTGTGTACAGAAGACAGTGCTCATGCATCTAGAAAGTTCAAACTTTCCATTTGGATCTTTTCAATATTATACCCCCTGCCTTCCCTCAACTTACATTGTAAATATATGTGTGTGTGTACATATATACATATAAAAACATATCTATATATAAATATATAGATATATATACATGGAAGACTGGAAAGCAGGAGGAAAAAAAGACGCCTGAATCTTTTATCCCAATGATGCACAGCCCATGCTCAGGTTTACTCTTTGTGTTTGATTTTGATTTCATAAGATGAAATTTTCAGAAGAGCAGTGGATTGGAATGTTTTTTGACCACTCAAGATTTTAATTTCTGCTAAAAGTCATGTAGGCAGTTCATGAGTTGAGGTTGAAACACTTAGAAGAGTCTTTAGTCATTATTAATTCTATCATTAAGTAAAATAGGAGAGAGAAACATTATTTTGTACTCTGAGAATGAGTATTCCAATAAGATAAGTATTTTGCTCGAAATTTTCCTTCAGCTAAAGGGACAATATAAATCCTTTGAAACCTTCTTTCGGCCCTCCCTGACTAGGTCATTAATACTTAGCAGCCTGGAGATACAGAACAGAAGCAAGGAAAGAAAAAAAGACGAACACTGGAATTCTTTTTTTTTTTTTTTTAATTCCTGCTACTGAATATCATATCTATATCACATTCATTAAAGAAGTGGTATAAAATGCATGCCAGATTATTAATGCTCACTGCCAGCCTCGACACCTTTCATATGTGGAATCTGGCAATTTTCTTTCTCAGTTCCTATGCAAAAATACATCTTCCACAAGGACCTCAGCTCCAACCAAGGTAGCTAGTTTCCAGACTTCGCAGGACTTTATTCACAGCACGTGATCTTTACCTTCATGTTAAAAACAATGTTTCAGTACTAGAATCAGATAACCTATTTTTCTCTCTCCTTTTTTCCCCCTGAACAGCATTACCTGTGGAACCTTGTCTTTTATGTTGCTCGAAAGTGAGATTATTTTCCTCATTAGATTGTGTGTCCATTTGAAGGGCCACCTGCGGCTGTAGTGATAAAAATTAACAAAAGAAATTCCTCATAGACCAGGTGTTTTTCAAAGCAGCTGTTAAAAGACCCCTTGGAACAGTAGAGTATCAAGATATTGGAACCCAGAGGTGACTTTTGAAAGTAGAGCCTTCTGTCTTTTCTCCTTCTAGTCTGGAATTTGATTCTGCTCCTGCCTTCAAACACTCTTAGTGCACCTCTTGCCCATAGAAAGAGATATGTGTCCTTCACTATCCTATACTGTGATTTCCTGTACCTAGGTGACAGCAGAGTGTTTTGAGAAGAGAGCAGGCTTTCATACAGGGCACACAATTTTGGGTTTCTTCAAATTGTACAGGATCTTTCTGCCTGGTCCTCTTAATTTTAAAATACCATTATATCATAAAGATACATGTTTTCCTTTCATTTCTCTTCCATCTTGTATAAGTTTTCATAAAAAACTAACCTTTGACTGCGGCACAAATTTCCCATTATCCTTATAGTAGCAGGTTTAACCGTATAAACTTATGCCTCATCACAGCTAATGTCACAGACACTCCAAAAGGTGATTCCACCCTCACTCAAATCCACACAGTCCTCCACAACTTTTAATCTTTAGTCATCTTTGGTGGTAATGCTTTTTTTGTTAATCTTGAAAGTCCATACTGTCCACTAGCACAAGAAGTTCACATGTTGGCTGTGTCCTTTATGGTATGGATGGATCTTCTAGAGGTTTCTGTAACAGTTTACAGTATAACGGCTTTCTTTAAAACTTGGAATTATTAAAACTTTCTTATTACTTGGAATACTTTTGTGTAATTTTGATTGGCCAGCTGTCAGCCTTGTCTGCTTCAATAATATGTGACACAAAGTTATCTTTTCACTTCATTCCCTGATCTAATTCCTGTGATATTTAATCTTTGTACAGTTCACATGGGACCAAACTTTCCAGTCTCACGCAAAACTAATGGTGGAATGATGGTGCCAGGAGAGGGAGGATTTCAAATGGGTTTTGGTGTTGGTGGGAAGTTCAGGGAAGTTACCAAATAGGAGTAAATAGTTGAAATAGTTGAAACAGCAGCTGAGATGCAAGAGAAGGATAAAGTCAGATGGAAGCAGGGAAATGTAAAAAGAAGTTTGCAGGAAAGGCTACTAAAGGAAGCAAAAATTGTCAGAGATGAGCCAATGCAGTGAAGTGAATCCCACGCAGCAGGTAGACATGCTGCTTTGACAAAAGACAGAAAAGCTGTTATTATGGAGACATCTTCTATGCCACCTTTTCCAAACTGTAAGATCAATTTGGAGTGTGGTAAGTCAGAAAAGGTTTGACTCATGCATCCATATGGTGGTGCAAGTTACTGTTTTTATTTCTTTGGAGATCCAGGAGATACACACCAGTTGGATGAACTTACAAAGTGTTTTCTTCTGCATGTCTTTTTGTCATTCAGCTTTGAAAACTGCATGAAAGTCTGAGTTTAAACAGGTACACAGTCTCTGTAGGAAAGGGCAAGCCAGTACAACTGTTCCCTCTTTACCTAAATGATGGTGAAACAGTGCTGGGATAGAGATTTCCATATGCAAGCTCCTGAAAAAGTAGCTAAACCTCCAGCATTGTCACTCATCCAGAGACTGCAAAGTGAAGTTCCCTTACTGCTTCACTTATGCCATTTGCTATGGAAAAAAAAAGTAAATGGGGAAGAGGAAAATGAGAAATATTTTTAGTATGCATTTTCCACTTTGCTATTCCATGCTGTAATGGGTTGATGCTAGCTGGATTCCATGCACCCACCAAGGTGTCTCTATTACTGCCCTCTGCAGCTGGACAGGGGAGAGAAAATATAATACAGGGTTCAGGAATTAAGATGACGACTGGGAGAGATCACTCACCAAATACTGTCGCAGGCAAAACAGGCTATAGAGATATGAATTGAATTTGTTACTAACAAAATCAAAGCGGGATAATGAGAAGTAAAATAAAACCTTCGGAACACCTTTCCCCTACCCCTTCCTCCTTCCCAGCTCTACCTCCTTCTCCAACAGCACAGGGAGATGGGGAACGGGGGTTGTGGTCAGTTCATCACCTGTTGTTTCTCCCACTGCTCATGAAGATCAGTCGTTCCCCTGCTGCACAACGGGGTGCCTCCCACAGGAGACAGTTCTCTGTCAACCTCTCTGATGTGAGTCCATCTCACGAGCAACAGCTCCCTGTGAATTACTGCAAAGCAGGTGTGGAGTCTCCCTCAGTGGAGATATTCAAGAACTGTCTGGATGCAATGCTTTGCCATGTGCTCTGGGATGACCCTGCATGACCAGGGAGATTAGGCTAGATGACCCACCGTGTTCTTTTTCAACCTGACCCATTCTGTGATTCTGTGGTAACATATCCACTGGCACCTTGCAGCCAGTAAATCTCACAAGCAAGGGCTCAGAAGTCATAAGCTGGTATGGCAAAATCCCCAGTTCCCTCTAGGACTAGTGAAAACATGTGGAATGGAATGGTTGGCCTTCATAAACAAAACAGAACTGGCAGTGAAGCCTCAGCAGTGATGATGTCAAGAGTGGACCTCAGTTTCCTCCTGTGGGACCATCACTCTGCTTTCTGAGAAGGCTCATTTGTTCTCAACTAATCTTACCATGAGCTTCCTATAAAAACCAGTGATCTCGGTTCATGCATGCCCATGGAGCAGCAGTTGGGTTTTGCTGTGGTGGTTGTTTGTTTTATTTCAGATGAAGAGTTATCTGCTAACGGCAGACTATATATGTATGTGAAAATCACCAAAAAAAGCCAGATGTACCTACTGATACATAATTCAAATATCGTATATGAAATGATTTCATCTGACCATTCTTAAAGCTTGAATTATATTGACTCTGTTAATAAATCATTACCTGCAGATGGGAACCTCTCTTGAAAGTGTAATTTGTTGATGGAAATAAATGCAAAAGAGTACAATTCAATATGCTACATAAAAGTTGTGTTTCTACTTATGTGTATTCTGTCTTATCAAGAATATGGTGGTGCTTGATGCTGAATTGATTTTTGCCTTTTTTTCTTTTATATATTTTCTATATTCTTTACTGTCCTAGGTTACAATGTGAGATGTACGCAATGTTGGTATGTGTGTATGTATGTATGTACGAATGTATGTATTCTATTATCATCTTCCCAAGCTGTTAAAGCAGGTGGGGCAGTGCTCGGTTATCTCCTCCCATGACTCATCCTTGGGATCTCCCTCTGGGAGCTGTCTCTGTTTAATGGGCTATCAAGGACCCACTGTGACTCCTAGAATTACATCAGCCCATTGTGAGATGCTCCGCCCAGCAGGGAGGAGCCAAGCATTCCCACCTGGACATAATCTGGGGTTTGGAACAGCACAAACAGCCCTTACCTACTGGATTCCCAGAGGACAACAGCTACCGTTGGACCTTCAGGTGAAGACCAGACTGTTTTCCACAGAACCACTGCTTCAACAGGACCACTTCATCTGGACTGCTACCACCACCCTGACTAACAGGGTGTCAGGCTGTATCCTGACTCCGTCAGTGTTCTTGTACTATTACATTTATTTTAATTTTCCTACTAAATTATAATTCTGACTTGCGATCTCCCACTGGTTTCTTTTCAATCTAGTACATTTACATGTATATTTGTGGCTCTGTAGCCTACCATAGTACTTGTAGCTAGCATTTTACCTACTCTATTAGACAGAAAGACAAAAATAAATGCCCCAGTGGCTCCAAGCTGGGGGTCCACGGTTAGATTCTCGGGGAAGCCAAGGTTGAAACTTGCTCTCTGAGACACATTTTCATAAACAAAGTTTAATTCCTATCTAAAAGAGGGGAAATTCAAAGAGGGTTGAACCTGGGAAGAATTACCTCACTACTTATGTCTCTAATTGGGGATTTTTGTCAGATATGCGAATTTGCTAAACACAGAAAAATTGTATAAACATTATGCTACATGTGCATCTTTTGCATTTTCCACCTGGCAAATTGTCACCTAAGGATCCTTATAAAGGTAACCCCTTTTTATCACCCTAACTGTGTCTGGCTCATGATTTTAGGACCAGCAAAAAGGCATCATGCTGCTATGCTGTATCGTTCTGATTCTGAAATATCTCATTGTAAAACAGCATTATCAGGTTTGGTGATTACCATATTAAGAACTTGCACTGTTATATTTGAACCTGATTTGAGAAGTAGAATTTTATATACATTTCATATGTATTTTGATTTTTAATTATAGAAAAGCATGGTCCTTTAAAAACTATTTTAGGCTGGGAAGAAGTCCAGTGCAACAAGAATATCAGCTCTATCACATATAAGCCTGGATCTGGAGGGAAGCAGCTACACAACAAAATGAAGATATCAAGGAGCTAAATTTCACTCCAGTTGGCACACTCTTCACTACTGATTATCTTGAGAACAAATCCTCACCTGAAAGACTAAATAAAACGTAACAGAAGGCCATAGGTTTTGTTCTTCATGTATTATACTGTAATTATTGTTGTAATTATTTTTCACCTACTTGATATGCTTAAGGACCCTGTTTACATAGTTACAGAATAAATACAGTTGACAAACATCATTGGTTCTATCTTGTAAGATGGTGATAATTGCAGATATGTACATTGTATAAAAATAGGCTTAAAAATTACATGCTTATATAAAACTTCTGAAATCTGTAATTAATTTTTATTACTTTTATTATTTTACTGTACTCTTCATTCTCCTTCCTAGCTATAATTTTCAAGATTTATTTGTCACTGTTCTCTGTTTTTCTTCTGTGCATAGTGTTTGTGGACTACGGTGACCAATCCTCTAGGGCTTTCTTTTGTTTTAATTTGCATACACACAGACATCATATGAATATTCAGTAAGTGGCTTTGCATTTAAGTAAGTGCCCTTAATCAGCTTTTCAGTTCAGTTTTACTGGTTGTGCACACAGTCAGTTATTTCATTCAGAAATTCTGAGAGCCCTACAAAGCTAACAGGTAAGGTTTGCAATTCTTTGATGCATTTAATGAAAGAGAATTTTTATGAATTATATAGATTCTGGGGATGACTCAAAGCATACTAGTTTGATCAGGGAGAAGCTATGTTAATGTGTTTTTTAATCATTATTATTGTTGTCGGTTTTATTGTTATTAACCCCAGATGGCCAGGTTTGGAGCATGCTTCTCTAATTTGCATAAACACCGACTCTTAATGAATAATACATTAGAGTTATTTTAAACACTAGGCTCCTAGCGTGGATGACGGTATGGCACTATGGTTTGATTGGCTCTGCAACACTTTCATTGCTGGCAAATATTCCTATAACCATGAAAGCCACTAAAGAACCTGTACTAATGTGGAGTATTTGCTTTTCGAAAATGTTGGCTGTCTTTCCAAAGAGAATTGCACTATTTTCTCTCCCTCCCCTGCCAGCTATTAGCACTTTTTCACTTTTCATGAGAAATACGAGCTTGATTGAGCCCACTGTTTGTAGCCTTGACCGGTGCCTGGGATTCATGGGGAAAGTGGCATCAGCTGTGTATGTCTTTAACTTGCATAAATAGGAGCAACATGTAAATAAGAAACGATTTTGTTGGTATGCAGTGTGCACCCTTCCTTTCACATACTGGAAATCTCCACCCCCACCTCTGTTTAAGCTGGGATGCAATCTGGGAGAGGAATAATTACACACTAAATATGTTACTTATGATTCTAGTGTGATTTTTGTGCTATCTAAAATGTTATTTAAGGGAGGAGGATTGGAGGGAGGGCTATCTTTTCATAAACTAAGGAAAGGCAAGAAGGCAAGAGTTAATTGAGGACTCAGCGCTCGGCATAGGAAGTCAAAGCTAGTTTATGTATTTAAATTACTGGAGATAATTAGCATCCTTCTCCTTATTTTTAGCTTAGTACTCAGCTTTTGTGAGTGTCTTGAAATGACCCAACATAGAGGATAAAATAATCCCGTCTAAAGATTGCTTGTTACAAAGGGTTCTGATCCAGAAACTTGTACATGTGCTGGTCCTTAGAGGAGTCAGTGTACCAGGCAAATATAATATATATGTGCATACCAAAGATGGCCACGTGGAAAAGGAAAATTAATGAAACAGAAATGTGATACACAATAAAATTTATTATAAAAGTCTTATTAAATGAAAAGCTTGATCAGCAATCTGTCCATTAACCTGTATCAAATACAGCAATGGATGTGCTTCACAAAAGATGATGAGGAATACTTAGCTGTCCATGGGTCTGGACTACAGGTAGAACCTCTAAACCTGAACAGATGGATTTTAACAATACAACATTATAAAAAATATGCATTAGATTGACTGCAGGTAACCTGGAATAATGTGAGGTATATGATGTCCAGTTGGTGTGTTTTCTACTGTGTTGTGATCTCTGATGACAAGATGCTGAGCAAATAAAACATTTTCAATGCTGGTGTCAACTATTCCCATGAATGTAGTGCAAACAAAAACTAAAAAAAAAACAAAAAAGGAATGAAGAAAAAGCAAAAATGTTTGGTTTAGTCACTAGTTTCCTCATTTGAGGTAATATTATTTCTTTAAATATTTCTGCTATTTCTTATATGACATAAAAGGAATATTTTTAGGATTCCTAGCAGGGGGCCTGCCAACCTTGTGTTTTATTATTTGACCTGGTTTCAATTCTTGTTTTAATTTTTCCTTTAAATCAGTGCCTGGTATTTTGAAGAAGAAGCAAGAAAGTGGACTAAAACTTAAGACGTAAAAATAGGAAAAAAAAGGCTCTCATGATTAGGTTTTAAAAAGTGTTAACTTTATGCAGAATTATTAAAACTCATTTTAAATTTACATCTCCTATCAAGTTGAATTAATTAAATCTTCAGGTATTAATAAGTTCACTGCATTTAATCTTCAGTCATTAAATGTTTACAGCTTTCATAAACACTAAGTGATCTTTAACACATTATTGGGATTGTAGGGCTGATAATTTTAAAAGAATATGCTTACTAGAACTAGGCAACATTAAAAAAATGTTGTGAGGAATGTCTGTAATAGTAAATATATTATTATGGGGTAATTAGAGGATGTAGTACCTTGCTCTGTGCTAAGCCCTCCCTCACTATCTTTTTTTCCTAATGAAAAGACAAATAATACGGTAATATCCTGATTAAATTGATTATAACCTGTGGCTGTTACCATTGCTGCACAGGTGAAATTTCCGGAGGCAGTGCAGGGATTTTACATGTAGGAAGAACTTTAAAATTTTTTCAAAATTTTGACAGTCGTTCCTGAACAGCAGGTGGTGCTGCTGTTGGCGCAACAGAAGGGAAAGAAGCTTATGCCTGAGGCATTTTCTGGGAAAAAACCTGGGGGCCAATGAGCACGATGTAATTGTCTGTATTGAGACAGGACGAAATATATGGTGGGAAATTCTTTAATGTCTCCAAGCAAAGATGTGATAAAAGCCAGAAACCCAATCCTTCACTCTGGGTGCTTAGAGATAACCGTGACAAACACGTTCTTCCTACACACACTTTTTGGCTTGGCATGATACACTTCTGAGCACCTCTGGAATACCATCACCAGTCCTTGTAAATATACAGCAGTTTCCGTTTCACCTTCAAAATGAAACCATAATATCAGTTGAATCAATCTCACCTGTTCTTTCAGGGGGAATCAGAAATAAAGCAGTGCCTGGCCTCATAGGTCATGTTGTTACTGCTTTGTTTTTCCTTATTTTTCCCCTAGGGGAAATAAATAATTAGTGGAAGCCTGTCTTTAATAGCTGTGATTGGAGAGTGAACTTTGAAACGAGCTCATCCTTAATTGATCAGCAAGGGGACCAGCAATGCATGAATTTTAATTCAGCAGTTTTATAGATTTTTAATTGAAGGCATAAAATCAAGAAGGAAATCTGAATGTAAAAGTTCCCACTTCCACTGTCTTTGCTCATCCAGTCCTTGTGATGGCACACTCCATTTTGACAACAGCATGGAACAAAACCTGTATTTCTGGTATTGGAAAAAGTTATGGGGAGAAAAAGGAAGCAAACAGGCTTGCAGGTTTTGTATACTGTTTTAACAAGAAAAACTATTTTTCATTTTCCGTTGTGAGTAACCTTTAGATGGGCACAGTATCACTGATTTTGGTTGCCGTGCTGGAGAACAGTAGGACTAAGCCCTAAAAAGAAAAATAATAGCCTGGCATGGAACAATGAATGATGGTGCTTATTTGCTTCTCTCTCACCCCAATTTTAACCGTCACAATACCATTGACATCAGTGGTGGTACTGCTGACTTACCTTAAGGAAAGGAAGGAGAAAATCAAGCTCTGAATTTTTTATATCTTTCTCAGTGATAAAAAAATCCAATAGATCGCTACTCTGGCTGTGTTACCATAGCCCTTGGCATAAGCTACAGATTTTAAACATGGGCAACTCAAGTGTATTTCACCTTTATGCATTCTAAAATAGCAATGCTACACTGACATCCAGTAAACAGGTTTTTACCCACATACACTGCCTTGCCTTAATGCATTTGTATCCATTTAACCTTTCACAAATTCTTCTCTCTTGTCTTTTAATTAACATCAAAAATATTTTGAGACTTTTCTGCTGCCCACCACTGTTAATCAGCATTTAGAATGAAAGTTCTGACAGATTATTAACAATAAAAAAAAAATCTATAATGAAGGAAGCACTTCTACACAATAAATGAGTTGTTTGCATATCCAGAGCTGCAAGGTGAATCATACTCATGGGAATTCCTGTTTCTTTAAAAATCAGCTGCTAGAGTTATTATTGTTCTCATGTGTAATGCAGGGCATATTAGAAAAACAAAATCCTTCACATATGTGTTGGCAAGATGCTACAGGAACAAAAGGCTAATAGCTCTGGATTCTGTACAACAAATTTTTACACTTCCGGAATAAGCATGTTTTCTACTTTCAATTCCTATATTCTGTTTTGTTTTGGAATTTTTCCCTCTCTCCTTTCTTTTTTTTTTTTTTCTGGTTCATGCATTGAGGAATGGGAAAAAGACTGAAGGAGACGTTTTTCAAGTGCGATTTTCAAAGATCATTTGAAAATACTATTACAATCAGCTCTTTGTTTTACCAGGTAGTCAAACACAGATCTCCTGTGGTTAGTTTGACTTTATTGTCACTGTATAGGGCTTGATGTCTTACTCAGGAGATCTTGCAGAATTAATTTTGGTAAAGGGAGGACTGGGTCCCATTGTGATATGAGAGCACAAAGTCCAGGAAACTCCGTAGTGGACAGCTCACCAAATAAATTTTAAACATGGTGTTAGGATGATGTGTGAAAGTGAGTTAACATCAAGCAGCAATGACAATGAGTTCAGATGATCTCCTTCCTGAGATGCAGATTTCTATGTGCAGCAGTAATAAAAATCTGCTCATACTGTAAAAAGCCCAATGGGGGACATACAGTATTTTATTTATTCACCTAAAGCTCCCTGTTTTTATAAGTAACTTTGTATGTTTATGACATCATTTGCTATGTTCTAAAAAGGTTAAGAGTTTTTTAACAAATATTGTTATTTCTTGGGTTTGTAGGGTAACTGTACTTCATTACATTCAAAAACTATGGTGTAAAAGTTTGTATCCTTGCATTACTGAAGATGTACAGAACATGATGAGTCATGCACTACATCAGCACATAAGCAGTGACATCACATAATAAACAATTCTCCTTCCTGCCATATTTTTTGATCTATTTATTTATATGCTTACTTTTTAAAAACAGAAATATGTTAATAACACCAACTCCTACTTATATAAGGAGTCCACATTTTATTCAGCAAAGGGAAATACAATAAAGATTTACCCAAACTCTTTAATTACAATGCCACAAATGAAAAAGAAACAAAAACACCCTAAAAATATTTGCTGACAATACACTCACTTTGCCACTATTGTAAGGTTTTGCTTTAGAATTCAGCCTAATCTATGTATTTCAGAATATTAATTATTTCACACAATCCCATTCTGATTTTCTTAGAATCATACCCTCACAGAATATGCTGACTTGGAAGGGACCCATCATGATCATTGAGTCCAACTTCTGGGCCTGCACAGGACACCCCAAGAATCACACTATGGACCTGACAACTTTGTCTAAACACTTCTTGAACTGTGTCAGGCTTGGTGCTATGAGTATTTCCCTGGGGAGTCTGTTCCAGTGCCCAACCATCCTGTGAGTCAAAAACTTTTTCCTGATATCCAACCTAAACCTCCCCTGACTCAGTAAAGGAAGTGACTTAAATGCTCTTGCCCCAAGTTTACTGACAGAATACGAAAAAAAACCCAACACCAACCCCCCACTAAAAAATAGTATTGCCTTTTCCCCATAGTCTCTGCGTAACTCTCAAAGCTCTCCTTGCGGCATTGATCCTGAAGGATAAAGGATGAAGAATTTAAATGTTAATTTTATTCATTTAAAAGTTATTTGTGGTTCATTTGCTGCAGTTGAATTCAGGTTAAAAAACTGTATACGAGGGATGAGTGCCCTAAGAAAAGCTAGACTATTTCAGTCTTCAGCATAGACATCTGGGCAAATAAAAAAAAATCAGAAATAATTTTTCAAGGAAATGGATATTGTTAAAGAAAAGAAATCAACTTCCAAGAGCAAAATTCAAAATCCTAGGGAGGGAACAAAGAATCACGTATGTGCACCTCTTCTGAAGACAAATTAAAGAAAATGTAACTGTCAAGCTGTTTAAACACATTTCTATTAAACAATCAATAGATGCCTTCACAGGTGTGCCTAGGGACATCAGCTTCAAAATTTTTTTAGCTTTTCTTGCAGATTTTAAAAAGAGATTGTGAAATCTGAGGAGGAGATGTATTCACTGATATTTGCTAATAATCTGAGGATTTTCTTCTAGTTTGGAGAACAAAAAACCTGTCCTTCTCTAGACACTCATTCAGCCTGTTCAATTCTGTAAAGAACAGATGGTGCTGGGAGATAGCTCTAAAAAATATCTCTGCTTATCTACGCTTGATTTATTCTCTCTTTATGGACCAAATGACAAACAGGGGTAAATATTTGAAACTGATGGCACGCCTTGAGGATTCAACCTTAAAATATTCAATTAAGTTGCTTAGGAAGACAATCTTTGATTGTCCAGCATTTGATCAATGCCCAGCCTCCACTCTCCACATGAAATTATCTTCTGAAATATTACAGATGTAATATCTTCTATCCACATGTCCCTAGCAAACAGATTGCTCCAAGAGGTAGGACAAGATGTAATTTTTTTTAAAAATCAAAGTGATTTTTCCCCCACATGAGGGTCTCCAGAGAGCAGAGAAATAAATAGGAAAAACAGATTAGCCTAAATTTTGAGGTGCTGATATTGAAAAGAGGATTCATTTCATATCATGGAGTACACCCAAACTGATATCCTGGGCAGTAAATGCCAAGGAGTAAGTTTTCTTGCAGGTTACCTAAGGTCTTTTCAAGGAGTGTTGGTTTGTGGTTTGATGAACGGCTAGAAACAGAGACCAGCAGAAACATTGGCAGGGATGGGGAGTGAATCACTATCTGCAGGTTTGAGTAATGCCTTCTGAAGGGAATGACAATCAGTAACTTTTCTCTCTGGGATGAAAAGAAAACAAAAGAAAATAAATAAACCCCCCCAGAAGAGTCCCACTGTGCCCAGATCCAATTAGGAAAAAAGATTCATAGAACCATTAGATTTTACCACATTCTTTGTCCTGTTTTTTAGAAATATTCAGGTTTCCTGCAGGCTGGGGATAAACCAGAAATACCTTTTTAGCAAAGACAAAGAAAAGGTGTCAGTTTGTTAGAACTCATTCATTATTCAACCTATCTGCTATAATTAATCTCTAAATCAGCTCTCTCTAAATACCATGGCTGTATTTTTGATAGGGTGTAAAATACAAAAGATGGTAGTCAGTCCAAAACAATGAAAAGAAAATTAATTGAATCTAATAAAGGAAAAATAGTCCAGGACCCCAGCCTAAAATAAAGCTTCAACTAAGGCTGCCAGGGGCTCCTCAGAGGTATCTGTGGTGGGTTTTTTTGCTGTCCATGACACCAAGTTACAGCAGAAATAAAACCTATGGATGATGAAAAGTTAGAAGCAGAGAAATTCTTCAGCTTTTTCTCAGTGTTCTGTGAGAGCATCGCTTTCTCACACAGACTAGCTGAAAACAGTGAAGACGGTTTTGTAAACTAATTCTTTATCTTTGCACCTGCTGTTGTTCAGTTAGTGTTGTTATGGTACACTGAGGAAAATATTTTGAAATGGGTGTTGTATAGCCTCCACCAATCATTCTAGGAGGTGGTTGATCAAGGGACCAATAGTACCATGCTACTCTTGCGAACCAAGTTATATAAACTGATTTATAATTAATTAAAGATTCCACTTTTTCCTGAACTTTGATCGTGTCGTTTCTCACCACTCTTGGTACGAACAGCGACACAAACCAACTTTTTGAACTGCTTCAAATGTACCAAAGCAGGCTGGTAGCATGGAATATTCATCTTTAACTAGGATGCTAAGCCTTTCATCTGAGTTATCTAGATATCAGAAATGTAGATGTGCATGAAAAAGGAAAGAGTGAGATAAGCTTGAAGCCGGGGACAAGGGACGTTGGCTAAAAGGACTGGAAGTTCTTATGTTTTTTGTAAAGCCTCTTTTAAAGGAACTCTTATGACAGAGCCACTAATTGAATTAAGTGGCAATGAAGAGGCAAAGCTCATTTTTTCTTGGTTCATTAATCAATTAATTAGGGTGACTTGGTCTGGAGGTGGACTGTCGCTGTTGGGGCGACACGCAGAACTCACGCACACTTAAGGCTGAAAACCCGTCAATTCTACGAAGCTAATGCTATTTATACACTTTTGTATGTTTCTCAATCAGGCTACGTGTTCATTGGGTCTCTAACTGCTACAATACATCTATTGGCTATTCCAGCTTCAACATATTACTGTTGGTCATCTGTAGCATAAGTGTTCAGGCATTCAGAAAAACACCAGGTGCAGCCTTGTTGCTGTTTTCTCTCCCTCTTGTTTGGATTCCTTCTACTAAGTTTCTCACAGACAGGCTGTCATGTCGGAATCAGACATTCTGTCAGGCCTGTTGTTACTGCCACAGTGGACGGTAAGATCTGAGCCTCTCAAGAACCGATGTATCTCACTGAGCATAATGCATCTGCCTTCCTCAGCAATGTTACTGGGATAAAGAACATCAGTACAGACTGATGACCAGCTCTGATTTTCCTCCTCACACTTAAAAGCTAATGTTAAGGGACGATAAAAAGTCTCAGTCCTTTGAAAAAATCCTGCCACACTAGTTTTTTATGCTAAGTGCTCACAATCTGACTGTAAGGCAGTGTGAATTTTCCATTTGCCAGTGCATTGCACAAGGATGATTTCCTTCCAATTTGTTTTATATAATTTTCTTTTTTTCACTGATCTTTTGTTAGGAGTGGGTGCAAAAGGGAATTGACTAATTTTCCACTCTACCCTTCTGATTTTACTCATTATTGACCTTTTCATTCTCTCAGTGTTAAATAAGAGAACATTCTGTACCAAGAGCACATTCTGTGCCAAGAACCTCTGCCCCTGAAATTATTTTTATTGCTCCTCTCTGTTAGCTTATGGTTGGACAGGATTAGACACACTGGTAGCCCAGCTGTGGCACAGCCAAGATAAATTTTTGGCATTTAACTTCTCTTATTACTTTGTATCATTAATTCTACATTGTGTGGGACAGAAGAAGAGTGTCACTTTTGCTGAAATAGATAACAGCTATTTTGATTTCAGAACTGACACAATATTCCATAAATAATTGTGTTTTCTGGGGAAAATAATCCTAGCACCCAAGCAAGTGAATATGAGGCTTCTCCCAGTTGCTTATAGACTATTTTGAATGCCTCTTCGTCCTGGTTAGGTGGTCTGTAACAGACTCCTGCCATGAAAACTTCCTTGTTGGCCTTTTCTCTGATTCTTACTTATAAACACCCAACCCTGTCATCACTATCATCAAACCTTGGACAGTCAAAACCCTCCCTACCATACATGGCTACCCCTGTCTTTTCCCCCTTCAAATCTAGTTTAAAGCAGTTTCCATGAGCCCTGCCAACTCTTTTGCAAAGATCCTTTTTCCCCTTTGAAAAGGGTGAACCCTATCGGTTGTATTCCAGCCTGGTGTCATGTATACCGAACCCATCACTAAAAAAATCCAGATTCCGCTAGTGATACCAGGCTCACATATTGACTTGCTGGCTCTTCCTGTTCCTTCCCACATCATTCTCCTCTGGAAGGACACAGAAGAAACTTCTTGCATTCTTGATCCCTCACCCACTAATACCTAGGCCCTGAAATATCTCAGTTGCTCTCAGACTTACTGCAGCTGCATCATTGCCAACATGAAACAGCCATAATGGATAAAATGATAGTTATAGGTAGTTTCCCTTTTCTTCTTCAAAGAGCAGTATGATCTAGCAGTTCGGAATTTTTTGAAATGCTAATGTTCTTGTCACAAGTGCATGTATTGTAGCAAGTAGTTTTATAAGATTATATTATTATTTTACAGTTTGTTAAGACATTAATTGAAATTAAACAAGCAAACCCCAAACATTTACACAATAGGCACTTCAATAACAACTAATTGGTGACTTTTGACAGGATGCTATAGTCTTGCAATTTAAAAGTAATTAGGAGATTTTTCTTTATTGTGTATTAAAATATCCAGGTTTTAGCTGGGAATTTTATGATAACATTTTAGAGAATAGATTCAGCACCATGTTCAGTATTTCTCCTGAGTCGACAATCTTTGCATCAAAGAGTTACAAATATACAGAAGCACAGTGGTAAATGCAATCCCAGGTCAAATCTCTGTACCCACATGTATTTCTTTGACTCCTGGAGTCTCTGCACAGTTTTGTTGACAAAAATGTTTTTATCTGAAGATAAAGGAAGTATTGAATGACTTTCAAATAATAGTACTGTGAAAAAGCATCCAGTAAAATAATTTCTGGGATTTTTTAAATGTAGTTTTTGATACTGATGATAGTATACTGAAAATGATCTTTCATGCCTCAGCTTCATCTGTTTTCCAACATTAGCAGTATCACATACTTTGAGAGTGAGCATATTACAACATTGAGTTTGACCTGTAAATAGGTACATGAAAGTTGTGTGAAATGTGCTTGTGGTGACCAGCTTTGAAACTCCATTGTTGTGAAAATACTGACCTTTTCAGAACATAAGTGAAACATAAGTGAAAATAATTTCCTAAACACACCAAGTAAAAAAATGGAAACAAATAATGATAGTAAAAATAGATGGTAATATTTAGGACTTGAGAGTAGTTAAATTTGTCAGTTTCCTGTGTCCAGCTGCGAGAACTGTTGCCATAACCCTAGCCATATTGCAGGAAAATAAGCACTGGGATGCTTCTCTTCCAATTCCATAAAATAGCGACATGCCGTGTTGTATCTGTGGGTGGAAGTCTTCCTTACGCCATGTTCGGCTTCCCTTGGGTGCCAGCTCTGCAGCTAGGTCAGAATGGATTTTCACAATGGAGAGAAAACCCTCCTGTAATAACTCTGGTTCACAGCTGTGAAAAGTGTGCTCTGTTTACAACGAAGCAATGCCTAAGCCCCAAGATACAGATGATAGTAACAGCCCCAGCAGCTGCAATTCACTTTAGAAATAATAAAAGTGAACACAGAAAATTACTTCAGTTAATACCTCTCCACCATAATGTGCTTAAGTGCAAAGATATTTTATTTTATTATGTTATGTTATGTTACTTTATGTTAATACTTACAACATGCTTTTCCTGGCCAGTAATCACAGAAGTATGTAGTTTTCTTTAACGTTAAAAAAACCCCAAACCCAACACCAACCAACCCCCTCCCCCCCCTCAAAAAAAGACCACAGCTCAAGTTCTATTTAGCTTTTTTCTTAATGTACCATGCTATTTTACTGCATCATATTTTAGACATATCCTTCTAGTTGGACACAGCACTGTTAGATATTATTGCAATGTAAGTGTCTGGTATTTTAACTGCAAGATCTCCATTGCATTACATTAATGCCCTTTGTCCTCTTAATTTCATATGATTGGAGGGAAAATAAATAAGAAATTGAGAGTATGGATGGCTAATATTTTCATATTTTATTGCTGCTATTTTTAGTTCATCATACTAATAACACTGGCTTGTGTTATTATGTGTTTTGTGTATCTCCTGCAAAACTGAAGCATCAGAAGAGATAACAAGATGAGAATAACTACTTACAAATGTTCTCTGTGGTTAATAAAAGGAGAAAAAAACCCCTGATAATCCAAAACAACTTCAAATTTGTCTAAATTAGGTGTGAACACTTATTAAATTTCTTTCTTTGGAAGTTAAATTTGTATTACTAGATCATTTTCCTTAGTGTTTGGTCTTTGCATTTGTCAAATCAGGGCCATGTCAAGGGTAGACCACTGGATAATATATCTTGGACTCCAACTTTGCAGCAACAACAGCCTTCAGAGGGGATGTTTTGGGGTGCCCTAAAATCTGGATGATTGTTCTACTAGAGGTCAAGTGAGTATATCTGAGACTACATATGATCTCCTGACATAGATAAAGATGGTCTGAAATGAGGGGTCAGTCTTGTCTGTGGCAGCTGGAGGGAGAGGAGACCAGTGGCACCTGCTGCAGGTGCCCAAAGCAAGTTCAGTGCTCACATTCAAGGCAATTCCTAACACATCTGAAAGAATTAGACGGCTAAGAGCAAAATGCACACAGCTTTCCTTTTTAAGCACAGTACTATAGGTTTAGGATGCATGAGAAGTGTTTGTCCTGTGTAAAGGCACAACATCTCTGGCAGTCCTGTAGTGTTATACCAGTGATGCTGCTGTTGATGACAACAAAATTTAGGCTTTTTGATCCTGTTGCGTTCTCTGAGAGAAGGACTGGTTTTCAGTGAGACAATGTCACTTTGCCTGAGCTGTGGATGGGTGCCTGTCCCTACATGTTCATACTTACATGCCCTCTTTGCACCATGGGATACATAAAACCTACTGTGTATTGTATGTAATTTTGATTCTAGTTGGGGACCTCTTTTTCAAAATGTTTTCCTTAATAATCATCTGCATTTCAAAGGGTTGGCAAATGCTGTTAGAAAATCCTGGAAACAAAACATTTTGAATATTTCTGTCACGCTGATCTGTGATTTAGGTGTTTCTGTAATTGGTTTGTTACACTTATTCTAAAAAATGGTAAGAGCTCCTATGGAGCGTTTCATTTGACTTTTTTTTCAGATGAGTCCAGGTTTTGTGCCAGAAGGCTTTGAATAGAAAAGTCAAGACTTCAGCCTACCCTTTCCTATTCCTTGGGGATTTAATACCATGACAGAGAAATGTGATGATAAAAGGAAATTGAGAGATGGGGTAACACAAGGAGAGGTAAGGTTGAGACTTGATTTGATTTGGGAGAAGAGAAACTACATAGAGGAGGTGAAACAAAAAGGGAGAAAATAACTGATGAAAAGAGAGGAAAGATGCTATGATGTGATCTTTCTAGTGGCAAAGAGAGGGATACACCTTGTCTTGAGACCAATACATTCACAGCAGATATTTATGTGGGAAGTTACTGTTGAGACAGTTTCTGATTATAAAAAAAGAGAAAATAATTGGTACATGACCACTGCCATTGATATCTTGGCAGAGCAATAGTGAAACCGTCAGTGAAATTTCTCCTAAGCTGTAACACTTTGGGGCCCTTAACTTGTCTCAGTCCTGACTTCAATATCTTCAGTCAGCGAGGGTTTTTTCATGAAAAATATTAAAATTGGATCAAACCACACGGTGAACGCTGTGAGCAATGACTTACCATACTGTAAATAACTGGAAATTCTCCACTGCCCTTCAGGCAGATGTTAAACCAGAGAAACATCTGCTATTAAAGAAAGCTTTTCTTGAGCCATGTCTTGCTGCTGAAGGACTCTACCTTCTAGCGAATCACCAGCAACTATAGTGGTGTTATTTCTGATGTCTATGTCTCACCTGTGTGGTTCATGGGATGCTGCTGAGAAGCTAAAGCTTGCACCTTGGGAAGGGAACGTACTCATTTTGCTCATGCTGTCATCAGAAATATTTTCTCTACTTGGAATGAGGACCTTAAAATATGGTGGTTTTGATACTGAGACAAAGACAAAAGAGCTTTTTATGCACTTTGGAGGATAATTTTGAACAGAGGAAAAAGAGATACTGAGGATGGGAGAGAAATGCTTGGAATAAACGCTTAATTTTAACACACATTCTATCAAATTTTGAACAATCAAGGCTTGTACTGGGGAGAGATGGCAGTTGTTTTACTCTTGATCTAGTATATTTAGTGGCATCTATTTTACAAAATAATTCCTCATTCCTTTATGGTGACAAACATCCCTTAGTTGCAGACAGACTTCACCCCTAAATGTCTTTTTACCTGAAATCCTGATCTGACACATGAAACTGTGGTGCAGTAGCATTAGCTGTAAGCTTCAGTAGGAAATTAGTGTTCTTCAATTCAAAAGGGTTTTTAAATATTATAAAACTAAATTTAAATAATCTGAGTGTATGATTTTGACCACTTCAAGCATCATCCCTCTGATACTCCTGGCCCTTTTTTTTGCACATAAATGATTATTCTTTATTCAGTGCATTATAACAACCCCTGGATAACTCAGGGTTCCATTAATCTGGGTATTGTGCAAGGAAAAAAAGGAGGAGGGGAAAAGAAAAGAAGAGAAAAAATCCCCAGCCCATATTCTTAAGATCATACCACATAGATGTGAGGACTCTACATTAAATAAACCTTAATAAAAGGTTTAAATGAATTGTTATTTATAAGAGGTCACACTTTTTAGTCATTTTCTATCTTTATCTCAGCAAACTTCAATCAAAGCCAGTGAGAACTTGACCTGATAAAAAGAGTCTTTTTGTATGGTTTACCATTGTCTTATCCAAACATGTGATGAATAGCAAAGAATTGAACTTGGTATTACTCTCATCAGGAGGGTATTATTTATCCTGCCTTCAAGGAAAATTAGAAACAGACTGTTGAAATGATCTCTCCAGGAAAATGGAGTATTTTGTAGCAGACAGAGAAACAAAATATTTGACTCACAGTCACTTGCATTAGGAATCCAAATTTTCCTCTGTTACAGGCTTGGCTAATTTTCAAGTTTTTATTCACATAGACAAAAGAGATGGTAGTCTCAGCCACCAAAGCACTGAAGTGGCATCTCAGAAGGACAGGTTTTACTGCTGTGCATCCTCCTTTGTTTATTCTGCCCTCATCATGCTATGCCCCAAACATATCATGTTACTTTAATAAAACAATTCCCTACTCTTCCATGTCAAAAGCACACAAAAAGTACTTGAGGAAATGAGCAAAGAGGTATAACTATCCCTTTGATATTCTTCAGATATTTGCTGTGTTTAATTGTTGCAGAGACACTCCAAAAGCGGCCAACACTGAAAATCAAAATCATTGCCCGTTATGTTAAATTGCTGTCTCCCATTCAGGGTTCATGATGAATTTTGCCATGTTTATGAGGAAAACAAAACAAAATAACCCATGAAAGTTTGGCATTTAAATTGAAAACTGAACAGTTTTTGTGCAGAATGCAAACACTTGCTACCAAAGACTAGGTTAAATAAGGAGAAATCTAAAATCACTTATTTAAATGATGCGTGCACAAATACATGCTGAAAAAGAAATCAGTACATAAAACCCCCTCACCTAATTGGATAATGCAATAGAAAAAAAGGAAAAGCAGAGGATAAGAAGAGGAGGATCAGAAAACAAGGTACCATTCCTTTCTGAATTTGCTGAGACAGATTGTCCAAAATAAATTAACTCATCCCAGTCTCTGGAGGGAACCTCCAAGTTGCAGGAGAATTTTCCTGATGGAGTCTTGTTATAAATTATCTGGAAATTAAAAATAACCCAGATCTTTCAAGTTACTGAAACACTTAAAAAAGGTAGTATTAAAATATATTTAAAAATATAAATAAAGCATTTCATTTATTTCTCCACGGTTTCAGAACTGAATTATTTGGTTTCGATTAAGACTCAACCAGGTAATAATGTTGAATGAAGAATTTACAATTAATATTTTATTCAATGAAATTGGCTCGTTTTGTTTCTCGTGGAATATTTTCTCTCTTGCTTTTTTAAAAATTTCATTTGGTGTGACATCCTCACTAGTATTTCAGCAAAGTTTATTACGTTCTCTCCTTGAAGTGCTCAAACATTCATCTCTCTTTATTCTCATCGTTTAATGTTTAGGTTTTTTGTGACTGGGCAGGTTTGTCTCATGGCATTGTGCAAATTGTCTGATTAGAGTAGTGCATGGACTTTCCTTGCATCAATACACAGCTATGGATTTGCCATTCATTTCCTTCAAATATTTGTGCACATGGGTGTGGAGTCCACCTTTTGCAGATACTCATGCAAATAAAATATTATTGAATGGCTGTTTTTGAAAAACAAACACATACAGAGTAGTCCATGATGGTTGTAATAAATTCTCCAAAGAATTTGAATTAATAATTTCAGGCTTTCTTGAGTTTTCAGTTTTAAAAGTTTCTCCTATCAAAAGTCTTCTCAATTGTTTATCAGGAGTACGAATATTTTCTTAGGTCAAACCATCTGTTCTTTTCAACATAACAGTTTTATTGTTATTATTGTTACTAGCCTTTACATTAGTGCCTCCTTTTCAAGGTCATTCCTGGAACACAAATATTCACACTACTGTGGGAAAAAAAAGAGGGGAGAAAAATGTGTTATTTGCTATGCACATTAGGTTTACATGTGAAAGATATTGTTCACAGACAAACGAGGTTGAAACACGTTGGTCATTCACAATATAATACATGTCAAGTTATCTTTACAATGGTCACGGAAAGATTTTGATTTTAAAAAAACTATTTGACTTCGTTTTGCCTCCTTATTTTTCTGGCTAAAATGCTTGCACAGAAATACCATGAATTCTGTGTTTCTTATATAAACTCTCCTGGATTATGGATCATTTTTCGTCTCATTTGACAAGCTGCAGAAGAAATCTTGGGAGACAATGAAGCTCTGATTCACCTCTCACGAAATGTGAAGTGGGTTGTCTGTTCCCTTTCCTGAAAGCTCAAGACAGAGAGAGGTCCTTTTTAATTTATGCATTTAGTTTTAATACTTATCTTCCTTTTGTCAAAAGCTCAATGACATTACTTGCACCCACAGTTGACGCTGTTGGAGCTGCCTGGGGGCTCACAGCTCCCATAATGCTGTTTCTATGAGCACGTAGAAAGGCGGATCTAATTTGAGATGTTTGTCCTCTTCAAAAAAATATACATCATATTGTTTCACTTTGTCCCTTTCCTCTCAGAAGTTCTTCTGGCACCTGATGCTACCCCATGAAGGACATATAAGTAGTATGACAAATAAATTATTTTGTTTTGAAATTGCTTTCTGTTTTTATTTTTAATTTCAATACACTCTGGAGCCATATAACTTACCAACCTTTTTTTGGAGTGTTGAGGTGGAGCTACTTCTATGTTTGAGCATGCTAAACTATTCTGCATCTGGGATTTTTTTTCTGAGGAGTAAGAATTTCTTCTGAGTATTCATCAAGACATTTCCAGCAAAACCAGTTCCTGAATAGAAATTAATCAAACATCAAAATATGCAAAACTTGTGATGCAAAACCTGCCTTTTTTTAAGCAAATGTAGACATAGGGTGACAGAGTATATGATGCAATCTTGCTCAAATGTCACCTTTTTCCTACAGAATTCTGCAAAATGAAAGGACAAGTCTGGCACAATTCCATTAGTGCTGCCTTCATAGCAACTCATTTCCCCCCTGTTGCACCATCTGAAATGTCCCCCAAACAAGAGTCAAGCAGTACTTGAAGCCACCGACTCATCTCTTCTTCTGAAATCCTAGGTCTCATCTTACTGAACCCTTACTTATTGTTGACATCTTAAATTATTTGTCAGTCTTCGAAAGTGACTAGCTCTGTTTCCTCCTGAAAAAGGGATCTGTTAAATCACTAAGAGAAGTATTTTCTCTACCGGTACTTGTGTCCTTTTTTTCCTGGTGTTGGAATTATGATTTGTGGCGTTTCATAAAACACTTTGATAATCTGTGAGATATTGCACTCAATTGTGATTCTATAGCAGAGTAATAGACTTATTTCTGAACTTCTTATTCGCTCAAAAGTTGTATTAATTCTAAACAATTATGGGGTGGGAGGGAAAAACATCCTGAGAACTAGAACATTTAAAACTGCTCCAAAGATATATCTTTAGTCTGCAAGTGAGGCTGGTAATGGCATTTTCCACTGCCAAAGTTGTTGGGATTGCAGCTCAGACTCTAAAGCAAATGAAATCCTAATTTCTAACTGGTAAGTATTATTGCATGGGATAGGTATTTAAGGTTTCAGTCCAAACATTAGGAAAATCTGTTACCAATATACATTTTTAATAGTGTATCTAGTTGTTCTTCATTATTTAATTGAGTGTGTAATAGTTGGGTCCCGATTCAGAAGAATAATACTGTGCATGACCAAAAAATGTGTGGTTCAGATATTATCTGTATGGCTAAATTGGGTTTTTATAAGGTTAGGACAAGAATCACACTTTTTCTTATATTGGGGTAAATTTAACCTCATTGAAATTGTAACAGCATAAGGCAAATCAGAAATGGTTCCCCAAACATCTCAACTAAATGCGAAATCTGGGTTTTAATGTGTGATATTAAGTAACACCATGCAAGTCTTTGGAGCATGTGGGTGCACTGTATATATTTCATTGGAAAAGCTGTCAGGATTTTTGATGTTTGGGTTAGTTAGATTCAATGTGCTGAAATAGGTTAACTGAATGGTATGGAATCAGAATCAGTCTTTAAATAAGGTACAGAAAGTGAACACAAGGTCAACAAAATATGAAGAGACAAGAAAATTGAACTCTGTGTAGAATGCCTGCAAACAATGTAGGAAAAAATACCTAAAGATATTTTTTTTAAACTGTGTTTCACTAACTCGTAGTTTACCTGTTCATGCAAGTGGAACAATAATTTTCTAAACTCCAGAAGCCAATAAGGATCTGAAAGTCAAAATGGATTTTCTTCTTCTCCTGCACTGTCTCCAGAAGTGAAGATACTGTAAACTAGATTTACACTGCCACATAGCTCAGTCAATGGGATTTCTGTCTCCAACTCAGTATGAGTCAAATTTATGCTGTGATACTGCATGGGTATGTGTAAATCAGTCTGAGCTGAGCACTGATGTTTCATTTGCCTGAATGATAAATAAAAATGTTGAATTTGTGTAGAAAACTCAGTAGTCTGTGGCAAAGCAGTGGCAATTTTCATCTATAAGCCTGGGTAGATTTTGTGCTTAAGATTTGATATAAAGTAAGTGTGCACATAAAACCCATATTCCACTTATAAAGTCCGTTTTCAGAATAATGCAATCCTCTACAGGAATTACAAAGAAGTTTCAAATAAATCAGTGCAAACACTAGAAAAATAGATGTATTAATAAATTAGATAGAATAGGTAAATCAGTGGTGAACTGTAAAATAGTGGAGTAGGTGAACTGTGTTTTTAAATATGTTCTAACTTAGAAGAATGGGAAAAAGATATATATATATATATATATAACTTGAAAGTCATGAAGAGCTGGGAAACTTGCAGATTAAACTATTATAAATAACAGGTGGAAGATAGCTGGAAAATATTTAGTTTTGAACCAATAAATCATAAGCTTTCGGGTTATCAATGCTCTTATTTTTAGAAGGAACATTTCAGGTGTAACAAAAAAAGAAAAAATTGGTTTGATGAGGGTAAGGGTGAAGAGAATTTACTGGTTACTAAACATGGGAAAGAAGAAAATAGAGATTTGACTTTTGAACATTCTCAGAATTTCTTATTAGTGTATAAAAAAAAAAAGTACTTAGTATTGGGAACACGGAATAAAATATATCAGAGCTGCCTTAGATGCATGACTATGGTGTTGAGAAGAGCTGTCATCTCTGCAACCATGAGAGAGAACCTGCTAACGATGGTCATTAAGAACTGCTCTCAACTGCTGGTTTGGTTTTTTTTAATGAAAAATGGACATTATTGCTTGTACTGCAATGGTTTTGATGTTGTACGTAGGCATGCATGTTCTGGATTAAAAACGTGGCTAGCTGGTGAATATTTTTTCTGGATATTTTAAACAATACTGGCTGCCAAAGTATAAACATAAACTGTTTTCTGTGGTTTGTGGATGTTGCAGACTCTTCTGTACCCCAGTTTCATCTCATCCGATTCACACAAGCACCATGTTTATCCACTCTCCATACTAAGAACTTTAGTTCTTGGTCTTTAGTTTTTGGTCTAGAAAGTGGCAGTTTCTCAGCAGTGGGAATAATAGGAAAGTTGGCAGTGAGAAGGGAAGGGTTTGTTCTTTAAACCATTATACAGTTTTAAAAGGTTTGGTTGATTGCAATTCAGTCTGCCTTGAAGAGAAGGGATATCATTATTCACACCAAAGACCAATTCATTTGAAAGATTTGAATGACACAAGATGGAGCTGCTAGTGACTGCCTAATTTCAATTAAGCAAACAATAAAGACATATATAACAAGTGGTGAAACTGACAAATACCACTGGTGATTGGAAGACGTGAGAAACGGAACGAACTAACAATATACCATAGACTGATCTCATTTTGTGATTTTTTTCATATTGATTATGCTACGATTTTTGCCTCTTGATTTATGTGCCTAGTTCCTCAGTCTTAGGCTGTCTAATGCAATCCAGACCATATAACAAACTGAAAGAAAAAAATACTTCCGGGCCGAAGTGGCTATTTAGATCAAACCTGAACAGAATTGGTTTGAGTGTGGATAAATTTCCACGAACATGAGTGGTGTCATCTAGATACGATAACAATCTACCTCTCCTTTATGTAAAGGAGAATAATTTTGTTGCAGTTGTAAGCAACTGTACAATTTCAAATTTGGAACAGGCAATGTAAAGGTTGGCAAGGTATGATCAATGCATTTGGCTTTTTACATCCCCAGCACGGGACCTCTCGTACTGGTGAGGGTTGTATGAGTTAATGAGTTGGAAGACATAAACTCTTTGATATTGACATAGCCAGTGCAGGCACTTCATTCAAACTATGATAGAAAGGGCATTTGACTTCTTGTTCTACGATGTCAGATGTAGCCCAGATGGTGCCCCCAGACCATAAAGGGCTTTTAGTATAGGTACCTTGACTCTCCATATGGCATTTGAATGTGAACAGCTTTCAGTAAGAAGGCTTATTAACAATGGACTCAAATGACAGTGTCAGAGCCTGAAATATTATAGTTTGTGACTTCAACATTTTCATGAAGGACTTTTAAAATTGTATTACAAAAGCTGCAGAGAAGACTACCACACCCTGAATGGGGCTCTGAGAGGCCCAACACTGCTCGCTGATGAAGATGAGATAAAGTGACTCAGGTCTGAGCTGGGGCAGAAGAATACATTCAGAGGGATCAAGCTTAGCACCTTTGGGGTGGAGACCACAGCCCCAGGGCTATCGGCTGCCAGGCTGCATAGACCCTCGCACCAAAGTGGAGGGAGAGAGAGAATTTGGGTGTGTGTTGGAAAAGCCTCTGGTGAGAGGCGCAGTGACCGCCCATCCTCCTCTTGTGCAGACCAGCTCAGCTGAGAGGCCCTTCACCCAGGGAGAAGCTGCATCCACATGAAGGACAGAAGGGGGACATGGCCCATCAAAGGCCACCCCCCCAAAGGGGTCCCCAGACCCTGCACCAGAGCACCAGAGATGATGCAGCAGACCCTCAGTGTTGCAAGGGACAGTGTGTCAAGCTGGCCCCCTGCAAGGGAGACACGTGGGCGTTCCCACCTGGCCAAAGTGTATCTTAATCCACGGGACTCTGTACTCTCTGGTGTGTGGTGGCGTGTGGCGGCGTGGCAGTGGGGGTGATGAGGGACTCACACCACCAAGAAGACCAGATGGAGGGGAGGAACGAGATGTCGTTGGGACCCTCAGATGGGTGATATTCTTCCACCTAGCCCCTGTCACTCTCTCCCTGTCCCCCCACCCCTCCCACACACTTCTTTCTTTCTTTCTCTTTCTTTCTTTCTTTCTTTCTCTTTCTTTCTTTCTTTCTTT
>VZTE01001416.1:65607-92661 GCA_013397775.1 Eulacestoma nigropectus | reverse complement strand
TTCTTCCCTTCTTCCTTTCTTCCCTTCTTCCCTTCTTCCCTTCTTCCTTTCTTCCCTTCTTCCCTTCTTCCCTTCTTCCTTTCTTCCCTTCTTCCCTTCTTCCTTTCTTCCTTTCTTCCTTTCTCTTTGCCTCTTTACTATTAAATAAAATACATCAATGTTTTGACACCAACATCTAACCTCGTTTGGTTTTAATCTCGTTTTTGGGTGTATTTTGAACCTTCTAAGTTCTTTCCGGTTTATACACAGAGACTTCATTTGCTTTGCTCTTCTGGGTTTAAACCAGATCGCAACACAGAGTAGAACAAAAGTCAGTCGAAACTTGCTGCTGCTGCTGATAGTAGAGCATGGTGTGACTATAGTAGGGATATTAATGCATATGTATGTTTATACAAAATAAGAAACTTGTCACTTTCTGATGTCTTGATTTGTAAAGTGTAGCTTTAAACCACGGATTTCTCATGCACGTTTTCTCATGCAAAAATAATAATCTGAATGGTCGTTTTGTGGATAGTCATGGTTGGAAAACATCTTCCTGTTATCTTTTATATTACTGATAACAAAGGTGAAAAAATAGTACAGAGGATTTTATTTTAAACATTATCTGTTGAGTCTTATAATGAATACTCATGTACAAAATTGCCTCCTGATTTTGCACTGTTTACATGATTAAGTTTACCTTACTTAATATGGGAACACAATTGATCTTGTTATCTTTCACAGCAGGATGACATAACTGGTTTTCATAGGAACACTTCAGCTGGTGACAAAGGACTGAGACCAGGGATTCTGTTATTAGGAGTTATCATATCTTGTTAATATACCCTCTCCACTCCTGACTCTCACAGCAATAAAAATATAATGTAGCTTATTTTTCTTTTATCTTTATAAATACTTGTAAAAATTCATTTCAGCAAAGAACACTGTCTACTAGATACAAAGCCTGGTATCCTCTCCCATGTTCCAGTAATTAAAGCTGTGTCCACTTTTCTAGAGGATTGAGGTATGATGATTGGGGGATATATTATATGATTTGACCTGCATTGTCAAATATATACTCAGAAGTGACAAAAGCAAAAATACTTCCTTTCCATTCGTCCATTCTCTCTCCATCACATTCCCGTCCTTCTCGTTGTCTGGCTGAGGAATTTTCCTCAGAGCACCACAAGCAGAGTATGGGTTCCCACCACATCTCCATTGAGCAGCAGATGGGCTGGGTGCTTCAGAAGGAAGCTGACAGCTCCAGTGAGGCCATCCTCTGTCTTATATCTCAGGTTCCCTTAGGCCAGGGGGAAGCCCTGATTTTTAATGTCTGCAATAACCTTTTGCAGGTTCCATAAGCTCCCTTCAGAAGAGGCACTGTTGGCATGCTGGTGTTTCAGAAATTTATGTTAAAAATGTCCTCCTTTCAAATGCCTTTGGAGAAAACTCAGACACAATGCTGTCAGTGGAATCAATATTTTACGAGCTTCTGAATGCCATGGCGGTGGAGAAGGCACCAGTGGTCAGTCTCACTGGTGTAATTTGTACTGGATTCACAGGTACAGTGTGCTATATGTACAGGACTCTGTTGTGTATTACACTTTACTAGTTAAGGTATGACTAAGTCATATTGGTTGACAAGATTGACATTCACAGAAAAATACGCATTTTACTTTGTGAGAACACTAATTTTTGGAATAAATTTTTTTACTTTGATTAGTTGAAACATTGTGAAAGATGGGTGCACTTACATGCTAATGTTCAAATTACAGCATTTGTATCAAAAGGAATACCTTTTATTTTGGATAATCACTGTTAAATTACATTTTGGGGAAGTTTTTTTCAACAAGAACAATTTTGCTGTTGTTGATTGCACTGCTGAGTCACAGACATGTGCAACGATTTCACTCTTCCCACAGTGCGCAATGAAGTTTTAGGCACAAAATTATTCTTGCAAGTCACATAAAAACACTACCAAAATATCTTTGCTTCAAAATAATATCCTTTTTAATGCTGTATTTTTGTCCATAGTTTTATTTACCAGGTAACATTGACAAAGTCTAGACATCCTGATTTTTCTTTGTATGAAAAACAATAGTCAAAGCCTTGCATTTCTCTAGAGTGTGCTTTGTGTTCTGGTGCCTGAAACTGGTAGTATCTCCTGCTCCTAGTTCAGCACCACAGGTGTGGTGGGGAGGAGCCAGCTGGTATTTTGTGGCATTTTTTCTGTGTAAACAGTTTCTTCGTCTTACACCTTTTGTTATTAACATTATTGCTGTTAACTGTTTGTTTTCTTATCTCATTGCTGTTTCTACTAAATTGTTCTTATCTCAACCCATAATCTATGCATTTTGCCTGTCTCACCGGACAGTGTTGGGGGTGGGGGAGAATCACTGTCTGTTTTGGGAGTCTAGCTTGGGGGAGGGGGCACTAAATTGGGGAGTGCTGTTCCTAAACCCCAACTTGTAGGAATCACCATTTGAAGGAGACCAAGGAAAAAGGATTGGTCTGTATGTGCATTAAAATATGGGGCAGAAGCCCAGAGCATTTAATGTTTTTTTCCCTCTGTCAAGTAGGAAAAGGGCAATCGCTGGAATCTGATGTCTTTGTACAAAAAATGGTGACTAATATGTTGAGGATTTATGAAGGATATTTTCTTTTTTTCCACTAACTGTAAATAACTAACTGAATCAAACAGTAGCTTTCCAGTCCTGAAAATCAGTACACTTTAGAGATCCAATTAAACATTGTTCACATACCTCAGCTCCATATTACTGTTCTCCTTTTAAAGCACACTCCGCGTCTTCATCTCAAGTGACATGGTTGGTATTATCCAAATAATTTAAAGACCATTATAATTATAATACAATTACATGGCAAACCAAGTGTCAAGAAAGCATGACTTTGCATTGCCAAGGTGCAAAACAAATTCAGTGTTCAGTCAGCCCAAGAGAAAAGAGACAATTCTTATTTGAATACATATGTAGCCACGGAAACAAGATGCATAGAGGTATAAGGAAAGAGACCTATTTTACATTGTGTGCATAGAATATTTTGACAGTTTAGATTGGAGTAGTCATTGATGTGGGTAGGAATGGTGCACTTCGTTGCCATGGATATGATTTTCCTTACTGACAGTGCAAAAATGGGCAGGGATGGATGCTAAAAAAAAAATTTATGTGCACATATTCTATAAAATAAATAGAAATACATAGATATGCAATATTTAAAGAATAATGTACATATGTCTGTATGTACTTAAAACACGATTCTTTTTTCTTGCTGTGGGTTATAACCTGAGACACTCATTTTTATACACATGTGAACTGCAAAATATGTATACCACAGTATAAATGTGAATTTGTGCAAAAAGAAAGAAAAGACATTTTTCATTAATATTCTCCGCTACCTTTTGATCAGCTGGTGTCAAATCCTTAATGGGCTAGGAATTACTCAAAATTCTACTCACCAGTTTAAAAAGCCATAACCAATTCCAAGCAAAACCGAAGTTCTGCTGTCATTCTACAGCTTCTGCCAAGCTGTAAAAGGTCTTTCAAGGTGCTTTGATCTTCATACTGAAACATGGACTTCACTTAGCTGTGTGAGAGACCCTTCTGCTGTCAGCAGGACAATGTGGACTCTTAAGCCTTGGTCCTTTGTTGATTTGCCACTTGAGTGCTGAGCATCTCAGGTGCTCTCACAAGAACCAAGCCCATGCTATCCTAGTCTAGCTCAGAAGCAAAAGCTTGTTTCATCTTCCCTCCAATGTACTTAATGAATGAGGCCAAGTCCCACTCAGTTAAAGCACAGCAAACCACAGCAAGGTATATTTTAAATGTATGCTTATCATGTTCTTCCGGGTATCAGTATAACAACCAGTACAGTTCTTTTGAAGCAGGCATTTAGAATTGTCATGTGACTTTTTCATCCTTGGTATTGTGGAATTTTTAAAATAAAATCATATTAAAATATAGAGGCACAGCTTATTATTTCTGATGGACCATTTCTGTATGAAAGTGATATTCAGACTTTAACCAGTGGCCCCATACAATAACCTTACAGCAAATGGACAAAAATTGTCAGTTCTTTATTGTGGTCTGGGAGACAAATTTATGAGCAAAGAGATGGGTGCTAAGGTCTCTGCCTAGTCCAGTACCTTTCTGGGTAGGTTATATTTAAGAAATAATTTGATTTTTTTCTTGCTATAAGTAAGAGTATTTATAAAGTGCACAGTCACATGGGATCTGTGGAGGAAAAAATATGTAAAAGTGGTGATGTGTATCAATATTATCTTTTCCCTACTATGCACAGATGGAACAAGTATTTTTCATATCAGTTCCAGATGTGTATGTGAATAAGCTTCTGCACCTTGTGCTTTGTGGAGATGCTCGTTCTCCCAGTTCCTGTTACACAGACTTGCTCCATTAGAGCTGCAGGGTCAGTAAGTTCTGCCTTGTAACAAATCCAGGACATAAATGAGGGAGGAAGAAGAGAGGAGGGAGAAAAAACAGGGAGAAAAAAGAAACCCAGAATGAGCTCTCAAGCAGCAGTGGTGAAATCCTCTCCTTACAGTTTGGATGAGGAGACAGTGATCAACACTGAACTAACACACCTGAACTGATTTGAAAGAAGGTGCAGGGATTTTATCCCCTACTAAGCTTCCCACTGAAGTGCTGATGGCTCAAACCTTAATGATTCTAATCTCTTTGCCTCATGAACAAACGTTTATTTAATTCTTACCAGAGAGAACATGCATGTTTCTCTTAGTCATCTCCAGTTCTTAATTTTATTCCCCTCTAAATAACTTTTGGATTTGTTGACTAATTTCAACCAAGCTTGCTAGCTAGGCTGATGCATCAAAGATACCAAGTCCCCATAAATTTTCTGGCTGTGAAGTAAAGGTGAAGGATCCTATTAATGCCCCAAGAGACTATATGGGAAAGAGCCATTAGAAAAGGTACTTTTCCAGGCTCCTGAAACTATGTGTTTTGATATCTAATCAAAAAGATGAAAGTATGGATCATAAATATCCTGCTGAATGGATCTCCTTTCACATGCCTGCCAAATCAGGTGGAGAGCTGTAACAAACATTATGGCCCCATGGCAACATCTGAAAGACCATCTTTCTCCTCATTCCCCTTTCCTGCTGCCCTTCCTCAATCAGCTCATAGGTTAGGGGCATGCACTGAGCTCTTACTTGAGCATAGAAGCAGATTATCCTTCTGAATAAGAATCCATTTGGTCTTTGGTCTTTACATTTTTTTTCCTGAAACATGGGAGATGAATTCTACAGAAAGATTGTACAAAGACTTGCTGTACTTAGAGCTATGAACATAACTCTTCAGTGATCAGGGGGGGAATTTTGAAAACACCTGTTTGTCTTTGGTGAGCAACCACCTTTAGGAACTTCACTCTGGGACCTATCTACAGTCTTTGATCCTCATTCTCTGTCCAGGTAGTCAGTACAAACTCTACTAAAACCTTCCCAATATATTAGTTTAACACTGGGGTTACCTTTCTAACTCAGCTGTGTAAGTGATTTACTTGGGTACAGTTCAGATGAGAATCTGGTGTGAGAAATCATCATGTTCAGCGTGCTCATTTCATTAAATGGATAGCTCTTTCTGCAAATCAACAGCTACTTCAAGATGCTGTTTTGCAGTTGATTTGAATGTCTTGATTTATTTCATGCTCTCTCCTTCTCTCTTTTTTCTTTTGGGTGGAACATGCTCGGCTTTGTAAGTGAGACTTCAGGAAAAAGGTATTTTGGGTTTTGTTTCCTGGCTAAATTGCCAGTATTAGATCAATAGTCTTGTGATATCTCTATCATTTATGTAGAATACAACTCTGCTCCTTGCTTTCTGAGCCACCCAAATTAAAGCTTAAAATGAAGGGAAAACGATATGAAACATGGATGTATCCTGACATTTAATTATATATTAATAATGGCTCACAATGACATTTATTTTCATAATGGTTTCAGGAGGCTATGGAGCCAATCTAATTTCACCTGCACAGAGAATATTACATCTCTCCTCTGGAAAAGTCATCAATGGAAGTTCTCAGTCTTTGGAAACCAGTTTTCCTGATATCTCAAACTGTAGAAAATCTCATCCAAATTAAAAACAAAAATGCAACTTGCATGCAGTCCCATGAACTAGTTCCCTGCTCCAGTGGTGACAGTGGATGTATGCATGGGACTTTTAATGGCCCACGTCATATCTTTTTCCTAAAGAAAGATAAGAAGGACATCAGAAATTTCAGCTAATTGGGTGAACCAGCCAGCTGAACTTTCTTGGATGCTCTGTCATGTTTACAATAGCCTTTGCACCTTGTTGCCACCCATGCCAGTAACCATAATAAACAGGGAGCTCTAAGGAGATAACAAGCAACATATTGAGGATTCCAGTGCAGGAATTCCCATCTTTCCATTATGGCTGAGCTTTGTTAAGGCAAATGTCTATAAAACCTATAATCACCTATAAAACCTCTTGTGTTGCCACCTCTCGCTGCTAAGTTCATGCTTCTAACCTTCCTTCAGACCACAGGAAAGTTGGTGTATATGACCCTTTCAGGGAACAAATGCTTGTCTGGGTCCAAGAGTGTAAATTTCACCCCAGTCATGATGAGGCAACTGTGCAAACATTACCTCAATGTGATAGACTGCACAACATAACAATGCTCATCAGCATTCAAACTAGATTTGAGCTATGTGTCACGGCTCCTAAACATCTATTCATAATTTTTTTTTGGAATGTGATCACGTAACTGTGCTATGGCTTCTTTTACTGTGCCTATATCCATCACTAATTTTTCCTAAGGTAAAGAACGTACAGAATGTTATGCTTTACAGCTTAATAAGCTGACTTTTAAAACTATTATGTAAACTAGTAAATCAGGCTCTGCAAGAAGCTGAACCTTAAAATCTTCAAGTAATTTTTTTCTTCTCCTTTCTTTCATCTGCTCTTTCTCCGAGCATATTGCCTGTGAAATTAATCTGATACAATACTGTAAAGTTTGGCAGAGAAACTACAGCATGATAAAGAAATAAAAATAAAAATATCAAACATGACTTACTTCTTTTGAAGTATTCCTTTAATAATCCAGTATGAAATCTTGGTGATAATACTGTGAAAAAAAAGAGGCTTTCTTTGCACATGCTGGTGATAGCTTTTTTTTAACTGTGAACTTGATTTTCCACATCAACAGAAGTTGAATAATGATGATAATAGATATAATTATATATATATATATCTGTGTGTGTATATATAGATATGGATGTATATATATACACACAGATATTAACTGTGCATTGTCTAATTTTCTCAATACATAGATGTAAGAGATGGTTCGTGGATCCTTCATCTCTCTCACGATCATCGACAAGGACAAAGACTGAAAGACCCTAAAAACCCCGAAGGGGGGAAGGGCACAGGAGCCCTAGCCAGTCCGAGGTGGGAGGTCTGCCAAGCGCCTGCAGGTGTGCACACTGAACAGGTTGCTCTGGTGCTGTTCCTTGCTGCCCAGGCGGGAGCGAGAAGGAATGTTCCGTGCCCAGACCCTGCACCAGTACCCTAAAACAATGGGTCTTACTCCCCTACCTCTTTGGCTAGCTGCCCTCCGCTTTGAAAGCTACCCCAAAACAACTTTTTACTTTTTAGGGGTTTTGCTCCCCTAAAAAGACTATAAAAGGACTTTCTGAAGAGACCCCATTTTGAGATCTTCTCCCGGAACCTCTAGATCTCCCCACGGAAAGAAGATGGACCACGAGGATCCCGACTCGCCGTTGGTAGCTATTAACCCCTCCCCTTTCTCTCTCTCTCCTTTCCCCATATCTCTCCCTCTTTTCTATCCCACAATCATGCTGTTGACACTCAATAAAGGTGCATTGTTTTGACTGAAGCAAAAAAACTTTCCCCGTTTCTCTTTCTTTTGCACTCTGAGATCAAGGTAATGAACCATCATGACCCCCGCTAGTATTAGCGGATCGTGACAATAGATTTATATATGACCAAGAAAAGAAGAACTAGTCTTCTTTCTGCCTCTAAAACATCCAAAGAATTCTTGCTTACACTGCTCAAAAGCTGCTTTTTCATCTTTGTACCACTAAACTCCATTCTGGTGGTAGCTACTTGCTTCACTTTTTCCCCTTTTAATGTAATATTTTAAGAAACCCTATCAAGAGTTATAAAACATCTGTTCAAAATTGTCTTTGTGTTAACACTTGTACATGTGCTGTGAGATAGAACAAGGACTGTGATTGTATCTTGAGGAAAGTCACACTACTTGATACGTCAAATCCATAGAGAATCACGACATCTCCTCCAAAGTTCTGCATCAGGAGAAATTAAACAATACAGACATGCATCCCACTAAGCCTTCTTCTTCTGCAGGCTTGGATGTAATGGATGAACAGAAACGAAAATTTTGGTTTCCATGCACTCAGACGGTTTGTCTTCAAGTAACCTATTTTTAAAGAATTATATTTCAGTCTATGGTGCTTTGGTCCTAAAAGAACAATGTTTCTTGAAACTCATTTCTGCTCATCCAGTTTTTATCCTTTCATCTCTGGCAAAATTAAAACTTCCATTTTCCTTCAGACTTGCCTTCTAAGAATGTGGGTTTATTGGATCAAAGTAGAGAAAAAAACCCACTACCTAATAATTTACAAGACCATTAACAGTTCACTAAGCAAAAATCAGTTTTGCATATTGACTACTTAGGGTAAGGAATCAGACTTCTGTTCTTAGGAGACAGCGGTTGGTGAAGCAATGACAGGGATAAAGGACCGAGAAAATAACAAAAGAAAAAGAATAAAATCTTTTCAGGTCAATAAATTCAAGACACAGTTAACTGCTTTGAGAATATCCTATTTACACTAGATATCATACTATTTTAAAAATTTTTAGTTAATAATATTAAATAATAACTGAAATTTATGTTTTGATAAAACAAATCTAGCAACTTCTGCTGCCTGTAGTGCTTATTCTGCCTTTGATTTGAAAAACTATTTGGATGTTATCTACCTGATACTTCTGTACGAGTGTATTTCAGGAGTCTAGAGGTGAGGTGACTATGAAATCTGTCATGGGACACTTCTTCCTTTCTAGAAAAAAAAAGGCAAAAGAAATTCATGGCAATTAGCTGGGAGGAGGAGGTCAGTATAACACACTACCCAAATAGTGAGCGAGATGAACTGGAAATAGTTCCACTCCAATCCTCTACCACACTTTAACCAGCACTCACGAAAGCAGAGAAATAATTTTGCCTTTTACATATGTGCACTGGGAAACATCATGAAGTTCTATTTCCACTGTATTTTCTTCACATCATATCCTTTGCTGGTCATGATCACCTCCAGCAGTTCTCTTTTATATGTCCTGGATGGATGTGCAAGAGCAAATTGTGAATATTCTGTGATTGGAAATAACGAGATACATCCACTGATGCTTTAAAATAGAATGTATGGGAGATTTAACTGGAGTGTTACTGATAGAGATTGGAACAAAGGAATTCTTTCCAAAGTGTCTGATTTCAATACCTTTAGAGCAGTCTAATTTTTGATCTTGACTGTTCAGAAAAGACTGTCTCAGAAGGCAGAAAAATAGTAAAAATATTCCTTTCACCCATGTGGTTCTCCTCCCATCACCCAAGGACAATTGCTTTGTCTTATTGTAAGATCTTCTAATGCTTAGTCCAGACAATAAATACCATGACGGCCACCTGCATGGAAAGTAAGATCTGACTAAGGAAAAATATCAGTGGTGCTCTTAGGCCTGGCTACAGTGCTGCATTAAGCAAAGCTGGTTCCTGTGCGAGAGAATTTCTTGCTTAAGAACACAGCAACCTGTCCTTGTGGCCAGCCATACTGTGGAAAAACACCTATTCTTCAGCGAGTGATGATTTAAGGCTTTTTTCTTAATGAGGCAGTTCTGCCAGACAGTTGCATGTCTTATAGAAGATAGTATGCAGACTCTTTTTAATGAAGTCATAGACATAATTTTGCATACTTTCACCCAGCAGCAGTGCCATACTTCAAAGTTTCAATGTTTTGATTGATGTCACTGACCATGATTAGAAAATCCTCAGTAGCTGGTTGGGGGTCGATCCCAGAGAAAGTCAATAAATTTCTGGTTGAGAAAAGACTTTATTGTGTGTGAACAAACTCTTTTTTGCGGTGTTAGTTCTGTTTTAATTTTATAGTACTTGTAACAATGGTTTTCATCTTGTCAAATCACCTATTAACTATAGCCCACAGCAGTTAATTTCTCCAACGCTCCCTATTTGGTTTCACTATATTTGTTTAGCTGACAGGTTTTTGGTACAAGCAGAGCTGTGTCCTTGACACTGTAAGTGTTCTTGTTGCATTAGAGAGACTGATATTTTATAATCCATTTGTGAATCTCACCAAAGTTTCTGTCCCTTGGGAAGTGGCCAAATTTGCCTTGAGATGATCAAATGTTTTTTTTATGGTGAAAGTTGCCAAACTGAAGCAGAAAAAAATCTAAGATGGTGTAGGAAATGTCTTTTCCCTCTAGAATATACTTATATTGAACTGCTGATGAGCAAGGGTGCCTTGAGGACACCAGGAAAGGAAAACTTGATCAATGTTTTAAATTGGCTATTAACACAACCTCTTCTGTTGCTCTTTAAGCATCGTTGACTCCTCCAGCCCTACTGCATTTGGGAGTGTGATGGCGATTTCCACAAGACAGAGGGGAAGGCTACAAGTTGAGCTATGCTAGCGATAAGAGGCAAATCCTACAAGGTCAATGGTGGTTTTTATCATGGTGTGAAAAATACATATTATGATATTGGCTTTCCGCAAATATTACAATGGATGCTATATGTGTATAGTGGTAAAGTAGCTTTGCTATAAAGATGTAGGATTTTTGTAACCGTAACTAATGCCTTAATTTCTGTTAACTAGACTTAGACAGCAGTAAAATAGCTGATACAGTTATGCCTGTGGTAACGGAACTGCCTGCTCGGTTGGATAGCGTTCAATGAATGTATGGTGGGGACCCCTGCCACGGACATGCCAGCTATCAGCAATCGCCATCTGCACAAACCACAGAGCAGAGCCCAAGCTGGACGTGATAACAAAAACTGACCAAAACCACAGCCAAGAAATGCGCCTGCTCTAAAAAGGCGGACCCAAGGAGGAGCCATGCGAAACAGCTCCTGGAACATGTAAACTAGTTTGGAGAAAAGTTTGAATATGTATAATTGTTTATGAATAGGCATTAGACTAAAAGTATGTAAAAAGTGTTTCTGAAATAGCAGGTGTGCTCTTGGCTGAGAGCCAAGGGCACCCGGCGCTGTAACCTTTTGCTTTATCTTTGTCCCCTATTGTCCTTTTATTAAACTTTTAAATTTTAACAGGAGAGTGAACCTCGTTTTTCACACTCTGTGAGGCTTTTAAAAGGGCTTACTATTGTTCATGTACTCTGAATTAGACGCACAGGAGAAATACCAACAAGATATTCTCAAGAGCTGAAAACAACAAAAAAGACTTCACCGGCATATTTAGAAAATCAGAGTATTTTGGCAAAAGGTTTAGAGCAGCATTCAATCAACCCAGAGAACTTCTCAAAGCGTTAATTTATCCCATGCAACTTATCAAACTCTAAGCCTGTTTCAATTTTAAGTTACTTAGAAATTCTGAGAAGAGAGAATTGGAAGAAGAATAAAGAGAAAGAGAGAAATACAGAAAAGTTATAGAAAAGCACACATATTCAGTTGCCCCAAACCGGGCCAAGGGACACTTCAGAGACAGAGTCAGAGAAGTGGGTATATGCTTTATTCGGCACCGGGTGCGTGGGGGATCATTCCTCCAAACACACACACCCAGCACTCCATACAGTCCAGTATTATGGGCAAAACTTATGAATATTCATCACATTCCTTGGGATAGGAGTGGTTATACAAATTACTTCTCGGGAATCATTAATATCATTAGCATATGTGCCATGCATGCACAGTGTATCCTGGTGGTCACACTGAGGAAGGCTCCTCTTCTTCCTCAGGAGTCTTTCTGATGAAGGTTGGTAGTCTTCATCACAATGCACTTTTCACCTCTCTTTCTGGAGCCTGCACACTCCTTTGTAGGGTGATTCAGCAGTTTCTGTTCGTTTCAAACAAATTCTTGTTCCTCTTATCTTGACAAGATTAAGGCGAATCCTGCTTCTTAGGTTTTGTGATTAACATTTGCTGTCTCTCTAATAGTTAACTGTGCTTACATGAGTTAGGTATTGATCAACCCCTATCAATACAGCCACCAACTCCTGGGTTCCAGCACTGTTTAGCTGATAAAAATTCCAAGAGGATGTAGGGTAAAGACATGTGCTTGCCTTGTGTTCAGCCTAAATTCTTGGCTTTCCTGGGCTCTTTCCTAAGGTTGGACTTCTGACCCTCTGGCCACTCTGGGGCTGGACGGGGGCTCCAGGGGCAGGTGTGGAGCATTGCTTCTGGTGTGCCAGGGATTGGCAGGCGCTGCCAGGCTGGGATGCAGGCCTGGGGACAGGGCAGGGCATTGCCTCACTAGAGCAAAGATCGATCACCACACATTCAAAATGTTTTGAGCCAGCAATACTTCGACTCTCTCACAACGTCCACATTCTTTGAATTGAAGTTTATAAAAACGAAAGCTACTGGACATGGATGTTTTTGTCTCATCTCTAAGTAGAAGGGGTTCCTTCACTGAAATTTCAGGCTCGCTCTTTTTCTGCTGAGGTAAATGTTGACAGGATATGACTCATCTCTTTCTCACTAGGGATTAGTACCATCTGCTAAGTTTGGTTTCAGAAAGATTTTGTGGCATTTTTTTCTTTCTGTAAGTCTTGTCTCAAACCATGGCTTTTTCTTTCATAGAGGGAATCATGCAATGCCAAGAATTTGCTCTCTTATCTAAAAATATTGCTAATTTCATAAAGCCTATGAAGTTAGTGTTGAAATAAAGCATTAGTAGGTTCTACAAATTAATCGTAAGGTTCACTTTATTTACCAGGCCTTCTAACCTGAGAGAGGAAACTCTTTTAAAGACTGTCAGCAGGAAGAGGGAAACAACTTTGCTAAGAGCCAAGTTATCATTAGATTTTGGAACACCACAACTGTTGCCTGGCTGCCTAAGCACCTCTTCACTACTTCTGATTGACTTTCTCCATGTGATGGGGGCTGCAGACCGCTCTCATGCCCAGAGCAGGTGATGCAGTCTAGGGGTAGGCCTGGCTTCATCCTTGGTGACTATATGTGCAGAGATATAAAGTTAGTCTAGCAAAAAACCTCATGTAATAATTCACTAGTTTTTGTACCCTAGAAAAGGCAAACAAAGAAAAAAATTCCCGCACTTGGACATTGCCAGCTACCTGAGCGGTTCAGACTGCTCAGCTCCTGGGTATTGTGGCCTCATGCACCCTCTTCAAACAAACTACAAAATTGTAATTATTGTCATAACCACACATTTCTTATTCTGCTCACAATTGTTTTTACAACACACAGTACTGTGATATTGGCAGCATTTAACTGTTTATATCATCTTAGCAGAGTGGATTAATAAATAGTTTGTAATATACACGTTTTTCATACTTTTTGTCCTATTCTCTACTGAAGTCTTTCTTCTTTCAAGCTGTCAAAAACTGGATCATAATTTTCACATATATATATGCTATTTGAAATTACTCAACCAATAATTTCTTCAACTTAACCCTAACTTGCAAGCTGTTTGTTTTGCCATTTTGCTATTGAGAAGCTGTACGGTTTCACATGAACAGGAGCCCTTTCTGTTAGATTGAATGAACATCTCATTGTGAATTGGTTTCCCGGTGTGAATTTAATTCTAATTGATTATCAGGGGGAAAAAAAAGTAGGTTATGTTTTTTGTCAATACCTACTTTCTGAGTGTTTCTGAGAATAGCTAGAAATTTGCTCAAATGATGCTCAAGAAATAGAACAAAAATAGAGCCAAATGCATTTATTTGAAAATGTGATCATAAAATACTGATAATTTTAAATAAATTTGTTTACTCTGATGGTGATTGTCATTCCGTCTCTGCTAGTTTGGAATCTGAGAAGAATTACTGGATTTTTTTAATGTTCTTTTTGACCAACTGGCATTTTAATTCTAGAAATGTTTTTCACTCACTCTACAGGGTTTAAGATTTTTGTATAATAATAATAAAATATTTTGATAGATGGCAATTCATCTCGCATAATTGCACTAACACCAAAAGCTTCTCAACAAATATTCACAGCTTGTATAAATACAAGCCTTTTCCATTTCAATATATGTTGTAAGTTACCTTTAGTCTGAAGAAACACTGTCTTCAGTCCCAGTCCTTGGTAAGCTGCCAAACACAGTAAGATATTAATTACAATGTACCAGGTATTCATCAACATGCATGGTAGTAGAGAAAAATTGCAGGGTTTTTCCTTTTATTTTTTTTCTTTTTTTTTCTTTCTCTTTTGTATTTCTATGTAATTCCTGAAAGATCTACTCCAGTATGTAAATCAGATCTTGCTAAAAACCCAGCAATACAGTTCCCTTTATTTTCTAGGGCTGTTAACAAATTTTTCGCACATCCAAGACATTTACTCTGTCTCTTTTTCATGTTCAGAATCTATTAGCTGGCTGCAGATGGTAAAAATAACATATTTGTTTACTTGTCATACAGTCTACTCTGTAAATAAATAATCTGATAAACTAGGGAAAAAAGGAACAGAATAAGATTAGTTTCCCTTAATGTTATACCAGTGGCAATAGTGGAATTACTCCCCCTGTTAGCCCAGGGTAACAGTAAGCTTGTCTGCTAACTTAGAGTGTAGGGAGGAATACTCTGTGTCATTTGCTTTTTAGCTTTTACCATCCAGCGGTGCGTAGTGAGATAAATCAGTGATGTAAACTAATTATCAATTAGCTTCCAGACCAATTGATAGGCCTCATTACCTTGGTCTCCAAGGAAGCCTCACATTTCCTTGTATGTTGTTGCTATTATTTCTACCTCTGCTGCTGCTGGTGCTGCTGTTATTACTGCCACTACTACTACTAATAATAGCAATTTTTAAAAGCGCTTATTCTATTCCCAAACATTTCCTTTCATTATTCACTTATGGTCCCAACACCGAGAGACTGTAGAGATCTCCAGTTAGGTTGCTGGTATCTTTTTGCTGCTATAATTCATGGCACAGAACTAAAGGAGATAAGAAAGAGGAGTTGTGCTATGCATTTGTAACATAAATATATGATAAATAAAGATGATATAACCAGCAGCCTGAGTGTTTGGAGAACTTCCTTTTTTTCTTCTTCTTCTTCTCAATCACTTATCTATTTTACTTAGATCGTTCTCAACTCATTTCAAATAAACCTTTCTCTGGTTCACCATATCAATTCCACTGTCTTTGAAAATATTCTGGGGCAAATTGCAGGCATTACTTCTGCTTCTTGCTATTTATAACTTCAAATTACTTTATTTCTTGGGATTCTCCATTAAAAATGTTTCACAAATGAGTCCATTTTACCGTAGAATGAGTAAGGCTCAAGACCTCAGCATCCCAATCTCCACAGTAAGAGATGAATTTGGATCGTAAGGAAAAGAAGTGAATTTTGGCAGGGCTGAACTCACTAAAGTTTAAGAAAAGTAAAGAGCCCACTGGAACCTCAAAAGAACCTTTTTTTTCTCTTTTTATGATAATGAAAATGTTTGTCTTATGAAGAACTAGATGTAATGTCAATCTGCATATTTTCAATCATTTGAGCCTGGCTCTCATGTATGCCAAGTATAAGTTTGAAACCTGAGTAAGTTTCAAATCAAGATTTTTTTTCATATGTCCTGTCTGACAGTTTTGAATACAGTGTTTTCCCACCATTTTTGAAAATGGTGTCTCTTCTGCAAACATTAGGACGGTCAACAATCTGTTTTTCTATAACACTTCTCCAAGGAACAAGAAAAAACATCTATAGCACCCTGAAAAACTACACTTGTGCATTTACAATTGCATCTAGATCAATAATTTTCCGGATGTACGATAATCAAGATCTGAGTTGCTAAATGTAAATGTCAAAAAATATTACACAAATTGTGCTGCCCATAATGTCCATAACTTTAACACAGCAAGTACTTAATTGAACAACTGTCTTCCTGTCCACATGTGCTATCAGTCTCTAAAATCAATCTGTGCCCATTTTCCTCTGATTCTCATGTAGACTGTCTGAGGGAAGTAATAATTATGGATGATTGCAGTACTTCTTAGGCTAAAAATAATTTCTGTGCTACACAGAAGGGTGGCTCCCACTCAGAAGGGAACAAATTCCTCTGGCCTTTAAGGAAAACAAAGACCTGAGTTTCTAAACTTCGAGGCAGTTTTATGCCTGTTCAGTGTAGCTGGCTTCAAAAATGTTACTCTTGATAAGAAGTAGTGCAACCAAGATCAGACTAAATGTCTTAGAATACCTCTAAATTACTACTGAGCAGTCAGAGGATATTTATCATCTCCATATTATGCCCATGATATATTGAAACAATTTGGGTGAGTTTGGGTGCAAAGTTAGTATATTTTTCCTTTTGGTTGTATTGTACAGAATTTAGTCCTTCTGTTAAATCTACATGATACTGTCTGTCAGGCACAAAAATGAGTTGTAAATGCTAAGCTAGATAAAAGTCCTATAAACACTACCACATACTAAGGAGTTTGAGCGCTGAGTTTTGCCCGACACCTGATATCTGCATGCTTCAACTTCTCCCCACTTCATGGACAATTAAGGGCTGTATATAGGTATATGACCTGATACAATGGGCAGTATTTCACCAGGAAAGCCTGGGGGATTTGAGGAATGTTTCATTAAAACTAGGCCAGAGGCACATTTAAATCATCTTTCACATAATTGGGAAGATACTGCCTGACATTTTCCTCTCTGTGATTCATACTGCATGTTTAATCACCAGCTAACAATAATGCATCCATGCTGGCATTTTACACAATGACATGCTGCTGTGATACTCTAATACACTAGTTTTATCGCCACAGTGCAACCTAACTCTCAGGCCTTAATTCTCAGAAGCAAAAACTCAAGAATGCTCCAAAAAATCTTTTCAGCTGTGTGGTATGATTGACAATTTAGTAATGATATTTATTTTGTTCATAGACACAGTTGTGTAGATCTAATTATTCTAACATGCCTGAAACAGGCTTGTCACCAAAGCAAGGTGCCCTTGTCATGAGTCAAAACACAGAATCAATGTAGAACATAAAAACTGTCGGAAACTATGTAGTATTCTGAAAAAAAAGTTAGGAGTCTATTAACCTGAAGAGATAAATGCTTGAGCGGAATACTTAGGCCTTTATAAAATACCTTTATTTGTGTATAGAGATGAAAATTTAAAAAAACATAAAGTTGAAAGAATAAAGTCACAGTATCAGCACAATTGTCCAATTTTTTCCACTTCTTTCCATTCAAAATTTTATTTTAATTTTTTTCCTGACTTTTTATTTTTGTCAGTAGAATTAGTGTTGCTAAAAGGCACAAAACCTGAAATCTCAGCAAGGTGCAGAGAGTCCTATTTTTTTGCTAATAGTTTAAACATGATTCTTCAATTGACTAATGGCAAAATTTTCTCTTTCATTAACCTGGCAAAATTTTTCTTCCTAAACGAGGCAAAGGTCCATTTTGTGTACATAGACTTCCATTTTTTCTATTTTTCTGTCTCGATATTTATGTCCTGGATAAGCACTGTGTTTTAAGTTCTTAGAGATATGGCAAGACCTTACATTCTTCCTAGTTTTAAACTGATACAAGCTTCCTTGATCAGTTTGACTTTTGCGATAGATTTGATTTTCTTTTCACCAGTCTTTTGAGATGCATAGTGATAAGTACTTAGAAACTCTGTTTTGTGAAGATTTTTAATGCAATTATGTTAGCACAAGAAATGTAAGTCTGTGGTGAAAACTAAGTACGTATATCTTGTTGGCAGCATCCTTTGAAACATGGAATTTGGTACAGCTGTCACTATCGTCTAGGAAGCCCTACTATTTTTCACATGGAGCATCTCTGTTTTATTTTTGTCTCCACCTTTTTTTTCAGATTGTTACGGAGTTTTTCAGGAAACACACGAACAGTAGGAGTTACTAATCCTAACTAGTATAGATAACTAATAACTAAATAATCCTAACTAGCTAGATAACTAATTTGGTCAGTTCTGTCCTTGAGTCTTGAAACTAGTTCATTCTGGACGGGGTGATAGCTCTGTCCAAAAACAGCTTCACTGGGAGCAGGGAACCAATATGGTTTCATTGAAATTCTGCTAGTAAATCAATTGGGAAATAAAAAGTCATGGTTCATGGTAATAACAGGAAATGCAAGCAAAATCCACTTTCAAAGTAGTATTTCTAGACTGAAATGTGTACATTGGGAGAACTACCAAAAAATCAAACAGAAATCATAAACTGTACACAGGCAGATTTTTCTTTTCTTTCTACTTTACCCTGCCACAAAATTACCTTAAAGGTGAGACATAGCACAGAGCTCAAGTTAGTAAACACGTTGGACTTAACTGACTTGTTTATGCCTCAGACTAGCATTGATTCAAGGGAGCAGAGGTAGAACACTTACAAAGAGGAAGGAAGGAGAAGAATGGCAGGAAAAAAACACCCTGAATACACACAGGGTGTGTGTATATGAAAGAATGGCATGACAGAGAAGACTGGATAGTTATTTTGTGGTTGCATGGAGAAAGCACAAGCCTGCACACATCAAACTCATTGTGAAGATTAATCACACAAATAATGACGTATATTACCAGCAATGCTAAAGTTACTCTGAAAAGCCTAAGAGACAGGATCATGCACGTGTGCTTAAAGTTCTCTCTGCTCTCTTGTCCTCACAAACGGCAATAGAGGAATATTCTGATTTAGAGGTTGTATCTAGATTTTACCTTTCATAGCCATCAGTGAATGTGCTCCCCATGATTTTTTTCAATCTTTTCTTTTTTTGAATCCTTTTCAACAATTAGTCCCTAGAACATTGGCAGTAAATTTCACAGTTCAATTATCTTGACCTATTTTTCGTGTTGCGAGTTTGCAGCCTCATGTTCATTTTTTCTTCCCTTTCATGATTGTACAGGCTTCTTTCCCAAGCCAAAAAGCCTAGACAGTTTAATCTCTTTTCATACAGATTCTTTTTCCTATGTGATCATACTTACTGTACTTACTGCCCTTTCCCTATATATTTGTTAGTTTCTATTTTCAATTACTTTCTTTGTTTGTTTTGATTTTTTGTTTTGTTTTGTTTGGTTGGTTGGGGTTTTTTTTGTTTTTTTTTTTTTTTGAAAGGAAGAACCAAAACTTCATGGAATATTCAAGCCATAGAAGCAGCAGAAATTTAAGCCATGACATGATAATATTTTCTTGTTTCTTCAGTTATTATTTTCCTAGTACCTCTGGATATAATTTTTTTTGGCTCTGCATTGAATCCAGAATGTCCTTCCTGTGTCTTACCATTTAATGTATAGCTCATCACTGTACACATGCAATCACAAATATTTTTGCCCTATTTGGACTAATTTGCAAGGATTGGCAAAAACTTGTGGTAAAAAGGTGGATGCAGTTTTGAGCACTGAAAAACTGTCTCATGACAGAATTCAAACAGTTTTCAGAGATCATTTATGAAGATGCTAAATAGCATTAAATTAATCATTTATCTTCATAGGAACTTCTTGGTAACATCTGCAGGAGGACAACTACACAGGTAAGAAACTAATGAAACCATGAAAATGTAGAGCTAGACATTTTAATTATGTCAAGGATAAAAAAGTACTAAGGAAGTGAGAAACAAGAGCTGAAATGAGATATGGCTTAAAAAACTGTTCAAAAGTAATAGAGGTCGAGTGCAGACCAGGCTCAAAATGGGGACACAAGGAGTAAAGGGTAATTAAGGGAGGTGAGGGATAAATAAAGAGTTCACTTGATTTTATTAAAGAAATTCTTAAGGTGGGAAGGAAGCCCATGTGAATGAGTTTGTGTTACATCCAGTGCTGGGTGCTCAGTTTGATTTACATTATCACTGACGTTGCTGGTAACTGTGAAGACATGAACAAAAAACCCTGAAAAAGCTTTTAAAAGTCACTGTGTAAATTCACAGGTATTCCCTGATCTTGAGCCTGTAATGCAATTCTGAGCACTCTCCTCAAGATAGCATATGAAAACAAGGAGGGGATACTTAGAAAAGAGGACCAGAGCCAGTGGTTGGCAGATGCCAGGACATAACAAAGGACAGATGGGCTGTGAAGAGGAAATGATCACTACTGATGGTCTGGCTCCTCCAAAGTCTGCTGCCGGGTGCTGTGCCGTTTAGGTGAACTTCAGTTTGACGGAACACCATTGGTACTGTGTCCTTCTTCCCCTTCACACCAGCTCAGACTCTAACTTTCAGCTGTCCTGGAATAGGCTGCGACTGCTCACAATTATTGTACTGCAACAAATAAGCTGCAACAAATATTCTACAAGAAATACAAAGGACATCAGTCCATTAGAAAACATACTGACCAGGAAGACTGCTGAATTTTCAAGCCTCAGAGGATCAGACATTGCAATAAAAAGATCCAGTAAAGTCTCTTTTTTAACTTGTGATGGATCAACAGTGTGCATCTAAGCTTATAACATCAGGTATTTTGCTGCTTAGCTGTACTATGTCCTGTGTATGAGATTCTAAGAGATTATGTTTATGTAATTTTACTGAAAAGTTTACTTTCTCCTCATAGGGAGAAAAGGTATATATCAGAGTTGACGATAATTACAAGTTACTTCTCATTTATGACATCCTCTTGCAGTTATTCTAAAACTTACCATAAAGCAAGCAGAAGCACCTTAGAAAGAATTTCTTTTAGAGAAAGGTTGTTAGAAGAAAAAAGTATAAGGATGATTGAACAAATAAAAAGTAATAACTCATTTACCTATTAATATCTTAGAAAAGCAGTGGTGTATTAATTTCCCTTTTTACCAGAACTACAGTGCTTGTATTTTGTTGTCTATTAGGAACTACTCTCTTGTTGACCCTACTTGTCACTTTCTTTATATTTCTATGTTTTAAAATAGAGTATGAGAGAAATAGGCCTAAGAGATTAGAGGAAGAAATTTCTTTGACTGGGAGCCAAATCCTCAAGCCATTACAGAGGTAATGGTAAGTCTTTGGTCTGTTTTGCTGTGCACAACCTACTTCAGTGTTTCAGTATGTAACTAGCAAAAATGGAAAAACTCATTATAAAAACACAACCAGTTTAATCAGTTATGTTGACCGTGTCCATATCAAGCCAGAATAGTTCCTTCTCTTTGGGTGAAACTGAAATCCCTTTTGTAAAATTCACCAAAACTTACAGTGCTTTGGAGGATTTGCCATACCTGAAAAAAAACACCCAGGTTTTCCTACAATTCTCTGTGTGCTTTTTCTGAAACCCCTGTTGTGTCTGTTCAGCATCCTGTACTTTCAGAGATCAAGTAGATATTCCAACAGGACTATGGAGCTACTTCACCTCACCATGTTGCTAAGTGTGCATAAACGCAAGTCCACAATTATTCCTGTAATCTGCATGCAGATATATTTTAATTATTGCCCTTTAACACTTAAATTTGCTGAGAAAAGGGAAAAAACAGATGAGAGTCATCATTCTGCCAGCACACGGAAAATGTAAAGATTATGAAAGTCAGCCTCGCAAATATGTCTGGAAAATAATGATTTGAGAAATTGGCTTAATTTGGTCATTCTGTACCATTCCCATATGCACAAAGATGGAGGAGGTTGCTGGACAGGGCTGGTTGTGTAACCACAATCACCACAGTGATGTACCTCTGAGTTAGCTGTGGTCCTCCCATGGGGCAAATGTGCTCTACTCTTTTATAGATTCTTGGTCAGCAACACAAGGAAACCCCAAATTGCACCCTGCCACTGAAAAGGGGAATATTTCTGTAAAGAAAAAGATGTGAAAATGTACGCATTCAAGTGAAAATTCAATCCTTCACAGTACAGAGCTTCTGTGAAGTCTCTTAAATGACCCTTTTTATCATGATGACATGTCCACCTCTCTGAATAGTGAGGCCTGGTAAGAAAAATAGATGTGTGTAGACAAGTAGTTGAGTAATGTATTAGTCATGTGCACTTAGTTCTTTTTGGCAAGCTGACCTTATCCAGAGAAGAAAATGCACACTATGATAAGACGAGTTCTGCTGGGAAGTTTGAATTAGCAGTGTGGAAGGTTTCTCCATTATCTCATTTTAAATGGTGATCAATCAGAATAATCTTTTTCTGTTTTCTGTGTTGATGATACTAAAGCAATGTGATTTGCTTGCTTTTTTGGTTATTCTTGTAATTTTCTGATCAGATGCTCTGTGTTGCATGCTTTAATGAACAAGCCCAGTTTACAGTAACGACAGTAATTGTCCAGTAGAAATATTATTATTTTGATTACATTTCTGCCAGTACAATATTGCTTAGATTACAGAGTGGGATCCAGTTTTTAAAGACTGTGTTCATCATGGTGTAAGTCAAGAAATGCCGAAGACAATGTTATTGCTGCACTAGAGTGAAAGCCCATAATGGCCATCAGTGGAAGGGTGACAGGGCTCAGGTGACTGGCACTGGGGGAAGATGTGTCTGGTTTCGAGCAGATAAGTGGAAGACAGTTGTCTGACCACCTCGTATTGAACAGCTTCACTGCTGTATGGTTGGATATTTTTATTTATCAGCTGCTGCTCTGCCATTTGCTTCAAGAAGATTGCTGTAGGTTTATGAGACCAATGAAAAATCAGGAGCCTGAACACATCAGAGGAGATACGTGTGACATTTCTTGAGCTCATCTGAGTGAACTCCTTTCTTCCCCTCAAACTGGAAAAAAAGTACCCTGGGGAAGTTCACAGGAGGAGATGACCCCAGATAGATGGCTTATAGACATGTTTCTAGAGTACAGACAAAAACTTCAGTTTTACCCTAAATATATAGACTTACCAGAAAAACAGTGTGTGCTCCAGGCCATTCTCAACAGATATATTGGCAGAAGCTAGCATTAGCCCACTTTTGTTAAAATATAAAGCCATCACATTGACCTGCAGCAGGGATTTTGATGTATGCAGCATAAAAAACCTTTTTCTGTTCCTTTTTTGAAATTACCCCATTCAGAATATTCTTTCCTGTTCTTTTTTTTTTTAAACTGTGGGCAAATGAAAAACAATTTCTAGTCAATATTTATTGTACCCTCCACGTCAAGAAACTCCTCCTCTTGATCACCTCTGACTGTTCCCTTTGTAGTGTTGGTCATCACTGTTTTGCTTCCCAGCACTAGGATGTACCATAAATGCAGAAGTTCTGCCAATTGTTTGATTATTTTTATTTGACTATCCTAAAACCATGGAACTTGGGCATTGCTTTTAAGGTTCTATTGGAATACTAATAATGTTCCCCAATCAGCAGCAACCTGGGATGAACTGCTGGAAAATTATTGTCCCTCAGATGTCTTCTTCTGGGAGGGGTCTTGTGGTATGGAAGTTGCTGCCACCACTGAGTTCAGTGACCTGATACAGCAGCAGACTATGGTCTGGTGTCCTCAGCTCCTGCCAGTCCCATGACAAGAGAACTAACATTTTTTAACTCTCCTGGCTCGTATGTCTCCTTAGCTGCTTAGTCTCTCTCTGCTCTCAGTGGTGGTGAAATAAATCGACCAATATACTTTTCTGAATAAGACTAGCATGTGTAAAGAAGCACTAGGCCCTGTAACATATTCAAGGGCAAAGTTTTGTTCATCTCATCTGAATTTCTGCCAGCATTTTGAAACAGAAGAGCATGGAGAATAAATCATTTGGAATATCCATATGAAGCTCACCTATGACAAATATAACCAGCGAGTGGGTGGTGTAATTAGTCACTACACAACACCATGGCTGAAACAATGTTCCTTTAAAAAAACAAACAAAAAAAACCCCATGAAACCTCAAGATAAAATACTTCTGGACTTCTCTTTTAGGACTCATTTCCCCAGGTATCCAGAGACAGTTCCATGAATACAACAGTACTCATATTTTTTGATCTCTGACTTTTATAAAACATGCCTCCACACAGTGAAGTAAGAATCATTAAAAAGGCATCATGTATGAGCATCCAGTGTGCCATGATACCAGGGAGGTTTTCTTCTGGGGAGGCGAAGTACTGAAGTACCCCACTTTTTAAAGGGTTGAAGAATACTGATGTTGGATGTTGATTGCTGGCCAAAGGAACTAAATACGAAGGTATGAAATTATCTAAAAAGGTGATAATTGTTTAATGGGATGAATAATTTTTCTCTTCTGTTTGTTTTCCTTCACTTTTGGAAGTTTATGGATCAGTTCTGTCGAGTGATATACAAAACATTTTGAAAGAGATCTGTGCACTGACAGAGCAGGTGCAATAGGCTACTACAGTAGGAAAAAAACTGCGGACATGGTTTCCCCTGCATCTGTAAAATCAATTTTGCGGCCAATAATGAAAGCAAGAAAGCATCAATGCTTTGGTTAAATGCTTTGGGCACTGTAGTGGGCACTCCAGTGACAACAGTAGCAGCACTCTGAAACTCTTTATGTCCTCCTTCTCCCAAATTTCCCGTCTCCACAGCCTCTGTCCCAAAAGTGGCTTCCCAAGCTCAACAAGCCTTCACTGGCTAAGCACAGTGCCTTATGCCTGGAATTAGGGTCACAGATATTTGATCCCTTACTAAGATACTCTGAAAAAAATGCTGTAGTCATAAAAGGGCTGAAAAATAATTAAAAATAAATAATTATCAGGGCAACCTATTCAATGCCATCATGAGCTCTTCATGAGGCACATTGTCCTGGCAAGCAGGAAGACACCAACATATATAACCACACGACAGATAGAGACTAATCTGTATGCCAATTTGAAAAGTATAATCTTAAAATGATTTGTGAACTGAATAACTTTAGACAGATATTACTGAATTTATCTGATTTCCATCCTCTTTCTATGTTTCTAAAATCTGTTTTGATGTTAATTCCCTTTCTTTAAACTTGTTTTAAATTAAGTAAATAATCAATTTGTAAAATTACAGTTCCTTTATTTTTTTTTCTTTGCACATTTTTTCTCCTAGACAATCTACATGGATATGAAGGAAGGCTTTTTGGAATAATAGGTCACAACATTGAAAACGTAGCATTTTCTTCTTCCATTGAATTCAATAGCAAAATTCCTACTAGTATTAATGAATCAAGAACTGGTGTCTTACTATAACACTGTGTCCTAGGTTACAATGTAAGATGTGCCCAAAAGTATGTATTCTATCACCATCTGCATAAGTGTTAAAAAATTGGGGGGGCAGTGTTCCCCACCTCCTGCATGACTCATCCCTGATAAACTCTGGGGATATCTCCTGGTAATGGGCCAGCTGTTGAAACCAGGTGGGGCAGTGTTCCTTATCTCTGCCATGACCCATCCTCCCTCCAGGGGGATATCTTCTGTTAATGGGCCCATCACTGCCTTGCCTCATGACTCACCATCCCACTGTGAGATGCTCCGCCCAGGAGGAGGAACTGAGCGTTCCCATCTGTATCTACTCAGAGGTTTGGAACACCATGGGTAGCTTTTTTTTCTCCTGGATTCCCAGAGGAAGATCAGACTCTTTGACAGGATCACTGCCTCAACAGAACCATCACTCCAGCAGACTGCAGGCACCGTTTACTCGGACTGCTACCAAGACCCTGACTGACAGGGTGTCAGGCTGTATTCTGACTCTGTCAGTGGTTTTTCTTTTTGTACTATTGCATTTATTTTATTTTTCCTATTAAATTGTATTTCTGACTTGGAGTCTCTCACTGGTTTGCTTTCAAACTAGTATACACTGTTTGACTGGAATGCAGTAAAACATGCTTGGTCCCATGAGAAACCAAATATGATCAGCTTGTGCACAGAAAACCACACTCACACAAGATTCTTATAAAAACTCTTTTCATTTCTCAGCACTGTGGACTGACTAGGGCCAGCATTCAGTTTCAGCTCGAGCCAATGAAAAAATGAAACCCATGTTTTAATAGGCTGATTTAACTCTATGTTTCTAAGATGCATCAGAAGGTACTCAGCTTCGCTGGTTTTTTACATTTTAAAAAATTTTATTTATTTTACTTTAATGTGAAACTGTGGCACTGAATGATGCCTCTAAGCTGCTCTGCAAATGGAATAGCAAGGCTCTTTCCTCTGCTGAAGTCACTTGGGCCACTTCTATCATCTGTAGTGGGAGTTTGATTGACGGCTGTAATTGCTTAATACCATGGTATCTGAGGATAGACTCATGGTCCTATCAGTTTCATAAGCTTGCATCTGCAGCATTTGAATCCATAACAAGTACAGAAAATGCAGGGATGCATAGCCCTACTGTACACACCACTAATGGAAATGAGCCACTGAACCTTGTTAGAAATTTTTTTGCCTACAGAAAATTACAGGAGGATACCACCTATCTTTTACTGTGATGACACCCCTTTCAAGAGTTCTCGTGTGACACATTGGCATGGGTTGAAACTGAGTTGATTGACAAGCTTTTAAGCCAATGCGCTTTTGTGAATTTTGCATATTTAAACCCCGTGCAAGGGTGGGAAGTTCCTCTTGTTCCCGGTCTCCTGACAGAGAAGGGGGGGCCTCCGAGCCACGGGCGGCCTCCGGGCCCGGCCTGGGCTCCTGCCTGCCCTCCCCTCACCCCTCTCCCTTTCCTCAGAGCCGCAAGCAGCTAAACTATCTATGGACTGCCCGATAGCCGAATTCACCTGGCTCGGCTTCTGAATCAGGAGGGGCCTCCCCTCCCCCTTCATGCAGCCCGGGGGGAACCTCCTCTCCCCCTCCTGCAGCCCGCGCAGACCCAGCGGGACCAGCGGAGCCTCCTTTTCCAGCCTGCACAGCTCGCACCGAACTGAACATCAGCGCAGCCTGCGGGGAAAGACGTGAGGGAGAAGAACATGGAGGCTGCACGGTCAGGGAGAAAGAGAAAGTCAGTCACGTGGGACGACGCTGAGATGGCGGCGGGAGAAAAGGGTGTGTGCGTTCCGGCGCCAGTCTTA
>VZTE01001416.1:4932-65091 GCA_013397775.1 Eulacestoma nigropectus | reverse complement strand
TTGCTTGGAGAGTGCTGGAGGGAAGAGGGTTTTGCTTTCACTTCTTTTTATTTCTTGTTACTTTAAACTCTGTTAGTAATAAACTTCTTTATATTCTTTAAAGTTTTAGGCCTGCTTTGCATTTCTTCTAATCCTTATCTCACAAAGTGAAAAGCATGTGATCAAACCACTACACTAAATTGGTGTTTCCACCCGGTTGGCGAACCAAACCCGCTACACACATGTACTACTCAGGTCTCTCAGCAGCATTCATTTTCACTTGGACCATGAAGGGTTTATGGAGGTACTATAAACACCAGGGGAAAATACGTGTAATGTGAAGCAATTAAGAAAGCAATAAATTTATAGTGATGACAAAGGTGAAAACCAGCAAGGACTGCTTGTGACTGGGTCATGTGCAATGGCTGTCATCTCAGAAGCTCGACCCTGTGGTGCAGGAGCTGGAGGAGGTACTTCTGCTTTAGGAAGGGCTCTTTGGTGCAGATCTTACAAAACACAGCTTCGGCCTCTCTGCCTGTGCCTGCTTCATTACTGCAGCTCATACAAGAGCTAACCCATTATCGTAGTTCACAAGAGTGAGGCTGCTTAGTGACTAGACATTTCATTAAAATGCCACAAACCATCTGTCATTTAACTTGTTTTGATTTGCACAATGCTGCTCTGAACTGCAGAGTGAATAAAGAGCTTGTCTGGCATTGTGTGCTGTGGGGTATAAGGCAGCCCAGCCGCAAAGTGAGGGACCTGCAAAGGGAGAGCAGTTGTTTAAATGGGGATGAAAAGGGATTTCTGATTCTTTTAAGAAGAAACCAAGAAATAAGAAGTGTAGAGTGAAACAAAAGGCGCTCTGGAGCACTAGAAGATCCAGAGAGCACATGTGAAAATCAGATAAGGTGTTAGGAATGGCAGAAGATACTAATCAACACAATGAGTACCTTACTGTATAAACCTAAGATTATAATGTTCATGGGACAAACTCTTTCGGGTTTAGTCTTAAAAAAATTAATAATCCTAGAATAGCTACAGTCTTAAAATGTATACTGAAGATCAAGGAACTAAAATGTAGAAAACTTAGCTTCAGAGGAGGATTTTTATTTAAGGAGAGTGGCACAGACCTTTAACAATTTTTTTTTCCCATTTCATTGAGGAACCAAAATCTACTCAAATTAATAGCAGAATAAGAGCACAGAGAAGGTTTTCTAGTTTTAGATATGGAATTATGTGGATACCTGGATTATATGGAACAATTAAGAACTTTTCTCTGTTTCACATGAGGAAATGTGCACAGCAATGGTAAGACTCTGTTCACTCTGGAATGATATGCAAAATACGATACATAATTTTGATATAAATGTACAAATCTTTCCATCCTTTTTGACTTAATGCAAAAAGCCACTTATTCACCATATCTAGGTCTCTAGATTTTACATTTGTGCTCAAGACTGAGCCCCCAGAATTTTCTAGAAGTCTGTAGAAATCCAAAGGGGAACAAAAAAAAAGTCACAGGAAGCCAAGATGAAAACAAAATGGGCATTACATAAGTTGATGAAGAAAGGCAGTATAGAGGTTTCCAGGTTAAAGAATTATGAGTGTAAAATGGTCCTACAATATTCTACCATCTCCTTGTTGTTTTGAATGTGCCTAGTAGAAGAAAGTCTATACTGTTTGCCCCGTGTTCAGACTGAGATACTGCTTAGGATGCTTGAAGACAGAGATCTGGGCTGATGTTGATGTTTTACAGTAGAACTTGTATACAACCTGTATTATATTCCTTACTCAGCAGATAATTAGCACTATCTGGATTTCCTTATAATGCTCTTTGAGGGATCTGAATGTTGATCATTTGCTTGACAATTATTTGTGTGTGTAAAGTCCTCATCACCACCTGCAACAACCTGCCGTAGTGGTGTAAGACAGAAGAATTTTGCAAATCTTAGAGAATAAAGGTGATATCAGGAGATCTGGAAATGGTGCAGATATGCAGCAAGCGGAAAGGAAAGGTCATTAAGCAGCTCAGAGTACTATGGCAAAATACACAGGTCCCAGGCTGAGTCAGAGAGCTCCCAACAAGACGAGATTAGAGAGAAAAGTGGTGCAGCCATGAGAAGGAAAAAAAATAAATACCTCTGGGCATCCAGAACCAATACCTTCGATTCCTAAATAGACTGTAAAGCTAATTATTCCACATTAGTCTGTGAAATTAACAAAATCTTCTCCATCATGCTCCAAGGGAGGATGGCTTTCTTTGTTACTGATTAAAGGCTGAAATATACAGCTGACATGGAGATTAGCAGTTTGGTCCAGCCCATAATTTTCTATGCCAACACATGGAGGGGGAAAAAACCACAGAAAACAAAACCATGATAGAAAAGCATTGGTGCCAGCTGGTCCTGAATCCTCTGATTTTAGAAAAAGCAAGCATTTGACTCATAATTATCCCTATTCTTGGGGGGAAAAAAAAAAAAAAAAAAAAAAGCTTGGGATATGCAGCATTATATGTTTATTCTAGAATTAAGTACAGAGTATTTAGTTAGAAGTGGGTACGACACAAAACTACGCAGAAACTGTCAGTTATTGGTAAAACCAGCTGCTATTTGAGCAACTGAGCGGCGAGAACCACTAGATGTCAGGAGAGCCCTGCGGGGACAGGCCCGGGCCGTGCCTGGGCTTGGCTTTCTCCTTGGCACCAAAAACAACCTCCTCGAACGTGCTGAGTTTGCTTTTTCCCTGGGAAAAAGAAGCAGGTTCACTTCTTTTCCTTCTTTTGTGAGAACTTTCAACCATCCCCATTTTTCCCCTGTGTAGATTTGTTGATTTAAGCAAGGTTGCATCAGGGAAAAATTTTACCCACTGTCTCTGTACTTTTGCAGCACACCCATAAAGATTTTAAACACTATCTGCACCTTAAATGTATGAAAAATTGACTTATTCCATCACACTCCATCATTTACTTCAGGGTGGAATAGCATTTATAAGCTTTTTTGATCTTTTGGACAACTGTCTTGATTTAAAATAACAGAAAAAAAAAACCCAAGTAAAAACAAAAACAAAGTGAAATTAAGTCTCAATGCCTAGCAATGCATGAATAACAGATCTGTTGTAATTTGAAGTATATTTTAAGAAACTCTTTTTACACATCCTGTGGAAAAATGACATATTCCTGGAAAAGGTACTGAATACATGAAAACTGAGACCCATTATTTATTTCATATGCTCTTGATATAGTTATGATTATAGAAGTATAATAGATTTTCTAGCTTCTGATTTGCTATTATATAAGTCCATATAACCTGTGAAGATTTTTAAACTTATTTTTTAATGGGCCTTGAAACAACTAAGTTTTTTGCCCTGTGCTCATAATGTTTTTATATTCTTTCTCAATGCAAGTAGAAGTCTTTGAAACTGTTAAAATTTAAGCTCCAACAAAAAGAAGAATTTGGAACCCAGACACCTGTAACCTGCTTAGAGACAGAGCTGAGATTTTAATGGCCTATGTAACGATTCTGTTGTGCCTGGTGCAGCAAATTCTGAAACTTGGGATCTTTTTGCATTATTTGAAAGATAATATGGATAATATACGTCCTGGGGTTATGGGGACGACTTTCCTTTCAAACGTGTTTTAAACAAAACTGCCAAATCTTGTAACAGAAACAGAATTAGGAATTTATGTGTAAGTCACAGGAAAAACAGCACAGTCTCAGAAACCTGGAGAGTATTTCTGCTGCTCTGTAATCCAGACCCTGAAAGGGTCTTCTAAATTTTTGTTTCTTTTTTGTCTAAGCCACTCTGTGCTTAATCTTTTTATTAACTAACAGATTTTTTAATGCTTTTAATATCTTGCAATTTAGAACTCCTTATTACTCCAAGTAACACAATAAATCTTATAAAAAGTCTAGCAGATCTGAGTTGGATTCAGATCAGAAGGTCTATACGATGACCTAGTTTGTATCATAAATGTGTGATCTATGGCAGAAAGTTCCAAAAGCACAGTTAGTGCAAGTGACTGCAACTCCTTTCCAGAAAAATCTAAAAATTTTAGACTTTGTAGTGTAGAAAATTTTATTTCACATGTGAATACTTGCATGGAATTTTGTGAAAGAAAGAATTTGAGGTTAAATTTTGTCAGATGAAGCATCTCCTGAAACATACTAAATCAAAAGAAGTCTTGAAAAATCCTGTGATGACAACTTATCAGGTGTTCTTGAATTATGTAAGACAATTACATAAATATGATCTATAACTTTTCATTCCCACCAGTCAATACCATTTATAAGCAGCAGTTCAGAGAGGTGTCCCTACAAGACAGGCAATATTTGTCTGCCATGGAAACCACCTGAAGTAACCCAGTTGCAAGAAAGCAGGTGGCAAGAATTATGGCAGACCCAATCCTCCCAAGTAATTTTCTGTCCAAAAAGGCCCTGTTCCCTTAGAGGTACATAGAGAGGCAGCAGCCTGCGAGACAGGTACGTTATTGCCATCAATGCAGCTGCTCCCTGCAAAGAATTTGGGTCAGATGAACAGCTTCTACAGTTTGCATTAAACCCCTTCGGTGTCAGCATGCAGCAGACTTGCTAAGAAATGCAGTTTTAAAAATGGTAAACTTCAAAGTTTTTCATTGAAACAGCTTTAAAACAAGCCATTGTTTCTCAAAAGCCACATTTGGAATGATGCCTCACAACTTTGATGTTATGATTTTGACTGACACTGATGTTCCTTAGCAGGGCTGCAGAGTGTTGGACCTGTCCCTCCCATGTAATCCCACTGCTGTGGAAATAGCCAGGGGAAAGTACAAGGAGCCAAGGCTCTAGTTAAACTGATCATAAAGATATGGCTATGAAAAGTAAATAAAAGAATCTTCCTGTTTCACCTATGCATAAATAGTATGAGATCGACAAGGGCTTTTGACTGCATCAACTGATGTTTTGCTTTGTGTTCGAATTCTTATAAAAATCTACTTGTTTATTTGAAATACCTCTCTTCTGTCTACAGTCTTTCTATGTTTCCCTCCTGCACAGCAGACACACTGACATAAATACAAACTGGTGTTCTCCTTTTCCTTTGTGGTGGTTTTTTTGGTTGTTGTTGGGGGTTCCCCCCCCCCCTTTTTTTGTGACATTGTGATTGGAAATTGCTTAGCTTATTTTGCAGAATTACTGCTGAAAATTAACTCTGCAACTGCCAAGTTCATATATCAAATGCTACTGCACTGTGTATCAATGCACAGAATTATATTAATTATAATTGCCAGACTTCTCTTCTTGATGACGCGATTCCTCAGAAAAACAAGTATCTCCCTATGCCCCTTCCCAATAAAACAAAGTTAAATAAATCCAGACCAACATGTAGCTTTTTATTAGAAAAGAAACAAAAATGCTGTATTTTTTATATTTTTGAAATACACCAACAGTCTTACAGACTCCGTTTCAATTTTTTTTAAACACTCAAAATCCATTTAAATCAAAGTAACATAAAAGAACAGCAGAGAAAGAGTATTTTGCAAGCTGCCATCCATCCACTTTGGGTCAAATACAGCCAAGGACTCTTCTGTTGCAATCTGGTATTATAACAGAGACAAATGTGCCCTGCAAAAGCAAAAACTAATTTTACAGTAGCATCACAGCTGTTTTAAATATGGTGGGGGAACTCGTTACTTTTTCTGTGTTGGGTTTCTTATGCCAAGCAATCAGGATGAAGGAGATGACTTCAGCAATGTTGTCTCTGCTGGTTACTCAGCTGAGTAGCACCATGGAACTACAAACTGGCCATGCCATCTTCATAATCTTCATAATCTTCATAATCTGGCATAATCTTTATTTATGAAGCAGGTCAGAGCAGAGGTGTGGAAGTGGAAGGAGACTCCTTCCTCCACTGCATCACTTAAGCCAGGGATGAGGAATCTGAGAAGGAAAGAATCGTCTCTGCAAAAGGCAAACATACAGTCAGTTATTCTTACAAGCATCATCACAGTCTTCTTCATAGAGAGTAGGCTTAAAAATTGGAACCCTGGGTTTTGACACTACTTAAAATACCAAGCAATGACATTTGACCTCTGCATTGTGTCTCTCCTACTCCTTCTGTTAAAATGGGAAACACAAAAGTATGGTAATAAATGTAGCTTCCAAGGGCATAAAATGTTAACACTGTAATAACCCTTACTGTATAAAAAAAGTAGAAGGAGCTTCTCATTTTCAGAAAATCATGACTGCCAGTGAGATACACTAATTTTGTGTTAAACCTCAGTTACTGGTGCTGTTACCAACTGTCTACAGACATGCTGAGCCAGGCAGCCTTTGGCTGATTAAGAAGACCAAATCACATTTCTCCTGGCAGCAATGGCAAATTGGATTGATAGGGAAGAAGGAGAGGATTTTCCTCAGGACATTTAGGAAAGGTTGAGGGGGGGAAAAAAATACTGACAAATCCATCAGGCCACTGCATAGGTGTCAAATTAATGTGCTGTGAGGAAAGATAGCTTGACTTATGTGTAATTTGATCCATCTATTTGATGACGTCTATGTGAAAAAAACATAGTAAGCAGCAGTGTTGTATGCCTATAGGCAAGGGTCTTCCTCACTTGGAATCTCCACCGTAGTTTGCCTGTCCCTCCTTCTTCAAGCATTTGCTATACAGCATCTGTCTTCTTCTAAGCCCTTTTCTACCGTATCTCACACACAACAGTTTTTCCTACTCAATTGCTCAATAATCATAGCATACCACTTAGTCTAAACCAATCAGAAAGTTTGATTCTCTCTGCCCAAAATTAGACTTGCCCCTTTTAATTGAGGCACAGCTGCACATATTTTTGTTTTCTCTTGTCCCAGCTCTGCTTTGCAGGACTATGTTTTTAAAGAATAGCTACTTTCTTGTGACAGTTTTAAAATGCATTATGTCATCTTCCCACGACAGCAGAGCTAAAGTTTTAAGACGAAATTGCAAGTACTTATGATTAAAAGTACAAAACAAGATTCATGGAATTTATCACTAAATGGTCATGTGGAACCAGGAAAGCTGGTGATGAGTAGTCTTTCCACTGGGATTCATGGTTAGTGGTTCAGGGGCTTTCAGAGTCTCACGATATTTCTATGCTTTCTTTCAGATAGCACCTCCTAAAAAAACCCCAAACCAACGTGTTTTGTTAGTAGAACAATACAATAAGTTAGTATTTTTAAACATGTTTGTAAATCTGACAATTTTCATAATATGATTGACTTCTGAAAGAGCATTGTCCCTTAATCTGATAATAAACATCATTTTATGTGGCTCAATGTCTCTAACACTCCCCCACAAAAAAGAGAGAACAGAGTAATTTACCAACAGGAGAATTCAAAACCATCTCAGAGCTTGCTCAGTTTTGCCTTTTTCTCTTTAAAATCTGGAGTAAAAACATGAAAAATGCCAGTTTAATCTCATCTATTGGTACAATTGCCATTTAAAACAATAGAAGTATGCATGCATAGATTAGCAATATTTAATAATACAGCAAATAGCATTTATTTCCCTTCATATAGTAAATTATATGAAAAAGCAGGGATGCAAATATATCTGCTGACTCTGGTACCTTCTGCCTGTGCTGTATTAGTCATAACGATTCTTATCTGACCATTTTTGTTTTCTGTAGTATTCTAATTACAGCACAAAATGTTTACAATTCTGCTGAATTGTGCAAATGACACGACAGTGAGTCTAATAGCAAAACTGCATTTTTTAAGGGAAAAATACATAAGCTGACATGATGTAGGAGATAAATGCTTTACAAGAAATCATGTCCATGTAGCAGAAGGTGGACCAATAGTGCAGACTCCAGAACTCTGCATGTCTCTTCAGAACAGTACGAACTCTTTTTTGACATGCAAACAATTCAGTAAGGAAAAAAAGCCTAGCATTTAATTTAGGTGTTGCAAATGACATTAAGCCACCCTCTGAAATTTAGGCTGTGATAAAGATATAAGAGTCTCTTGCTGTACAATGTCAGGTATGAACTCTGCATTTAAAAGAGCATATATAAGGACCATTCACCTCTTTCACATCTTTGAGAGTAAAACTTAAAATCTCTTCTTCTTTTTCCCAGTATTTTTTTGTAATTATATCTTGCATGTATGGTAATTCCAGGCTACAAAATAACAACAGCAACAAAACCAAAAAAAAATACCTCAGCTCCTCAAACAAACAACAAAACATACCAAAACAACCCCCCACAAAACAAAACAAACAAAAACCCCCAAACCATCAGGGGTTTTTAGTTAAGCAATATTCCATGACATTAGTGCTGTGGATGCATTCCCTCCCTGCAATATTGTTGTCTGTTTCAGGTTAACTACCAAAATAATTTATTTCCCTGAGATGCAAGATTTAATTATTTTACAACTATCTCAGTGAAGTACAATAGCGATTACAAATGCTCGTTGATTATACTATTGGGTAGAATAAGGGACTCTTATTCTTGCATTTCTCATTCATTTTGCCATTGCATTCTCTTTGAAAGAGACCAAATGGGTCCCAGCAGGTGAAAGCAAAGAAACTTGAAAGGCTCTCTTTGATGAATGAAAATACCTCAACCGCCTTCCCTCAATTTTTTGAGATTAAGAAATCTTATTAAATCACGTCACGTCACATGTTGATTGAGAGGGAGCTAAACCAAAACCAACAATAGCAGGATGGATCAGACGACAGTGCTTTCATCAACGGGCACTGAACAAAACTGCACTTTCCTTCCCTTTTGCTGTGCAGGTTTTGTTGGGGGTCAGTGGCTATTTTTGGTCTTGTTTTAGTTTGTTAATTTTTTTTTGTTGTTTGGGGTTTTTTTGTTCGCTTGTTTTGCTTTTTGTTTTGTGTGGGTTTTTTGTTTTTGTTTGATGGCTTTGGGGTTTTTTGTTGTTTTTTTAAAGCTATTGACTTTAAAAAAAATCTTTATGCAAGAAATTACTAAAATTGTACCAACATCTTCAATCACAGATGGCCAGTAACTGTCCCTCTAGTGTGAGTGACCCATCTCTCAAACTGCCTCAAGATATCCCATAAACAGTGTTAAAGTTAAGGATCTTGGGGCCTTTTTAATTTGATTTTTTTAACCGTTCTGAGCAGTTATTGCAACTGCCACTGACTGAAGGATGCCCTTAATTATTAGAAAGCTGGTTTTGAACAAACTGTGTGAATGGAAGTAAAGAAATCACTTTGTAAAATTTTCTTCTGGAAAGCAATAAAGAAAACCACTGTTTTTTTAAGTAATATTTTATTTCATGCTCCTTTTATTAGTTGCCAGTCATGTTGTGCATTTATGAAACCCACTACGAACTTACCCTTAAAGTTATCATGTCAGACTTGAATCTGTCTGCTTTTGAGAAGACACCTTTAATAGGACAGTGTTGTTTAACTGCCAGTGATTCGTTTATCTTTAAAGCATAGTGCATTTTAAGCTATGGTAGGAAATGATGAAACATGAGTAAACACACTTTTAATCCTACAGGTATCTTTCTTCTGATAACAGAGAATTTTGGGCCAGGCTCTGAAGAATTTATCTGCTTAAATACTTTGCTTGGGATTTAATTTCCTTTTTTTCCCTGTAATTTGTGTTTCTTGTCATACACAGAAGATCCCTGAATCAAGGACATTGCTTAAAGGAATAAAAATAGAATAACTATGAAAACAGTCTGTTTTCAAACAATATCAATGTTCTATGTAATGAGCGATTCCTGAATGCAGTAAACTGTGTAAAACTTTTGCTTTTGAATTAATTTTGGCTGAAGAAACAAACCATCCTCCAGATCATAACAATCCAAATATTAATCTATTATTCATCACGATCAAAGAAATGCATTTTTTCTGTTGGTTATTAATAGCATTATTTGAGGGAGTTGCAGTGTTCTGTATGAGAAACCTCTTTCAGTAACCGGATATATATTTTTGGAATAGATTAAATTGTTACAGAATTTCAGAACCCCACAGTGTTTTAATAGTTATAAAATAAAAATGGAGGAGTAAAAATAATGGGTTTATACTACGAAGATGGGAAATAAACCAGCTTTTATTGGTGAAGATTTGGTATAGTTCACAAGTGCTATGAAATTATCTGAAGAAAACCTTGGGGAAAAAAATGTAAAATGTCACAAAATAATGGAATATTATGCTTTTGAAAAAGATCTAAAGAAATTAAATATATTTTACGTTTATATCAATATCAATTTTCATTGATTTACACTATCCTCATTCTAATAGCTACTTTGTTGCTATTTAATATTTTCCATTTGTTTGACTTTTCCATGTCAAGTTTCCCAGGATTGTCTTGTGTTTTAATAATGCAACTTAGATTAATACAAAATGTTAATTTAAAATACTCCTCTCTAAAGCTAAATGTAGAATCCTAGGTCTATAAATTGCAAAGGTTAATTACTATTTAAATTGAAAGCAAAGTATCAAGTTTTACACCCATCTGTTTTGTTGTTTGTTGGTGGTTTTTTAGGCAATTTGTTAATGGCAAATTTGATAATGGTAAAATCCATATAAATGCAGAGATGAGATTTAAAACAGTGAGTTTCAAGTCATAATGTGAAAATTCATCTGAGCTTCAGAGTACAACATCTTTAACAAGTTTTATAAAAACAGCTTGCCAGTTACAGGCTTTAAATTTTTATATGCTGCAGAGGATGAATAATTAACTGGCTGAAACCTATGGCTAATTGTATTTTAATTTGATTTGACTTTTGAAGCTTAAATGTTTCATGCTATTTTATAGCACTGATTACCCATTTCTAGGCAGCTCTGTGCTGTCAGGGAGAGCATTTAAAAGCATTCTATTGGTTGTAGGGGGATCTGGTAATTCAACAATCAGCAATTGCCTTGCAAAGTCTGTCTTCCTTAAAGAGCTCTTTGAAAAGAAAATCTGATCATTCAGGTTGTAAAAAAATTTTCTCATCCTATAGTCTCCACTCTTTAGATGTAGAACTCTAGGAATTCTTCAAGTCCTGGTTCAGAAAACAATATATGGGCACAGGAATATGACTGCAAATTACTCGATGCTATATTTCATATTTCCACCTATCTTGTTTCAGATGTTGGCAACAATTACAATTTTTAACATAGGAGGAACTTTTAGTTATCTCTTAATTTTTGGTCTTGTGTTGCATTTTAACGGTGTCTTTCAAAACCAAAAAATTTAAAATAGTCTATCCCTAGAAGAGGAAGAGGCTACACTTGAAAGTTTCCAAGATGATTGGTTTTTTTAACCTTACATTTTAAATACATTTCTGCACCTTTAAGGTAAAAATAATATGATGGAAGCAAGTATGTTGATGTCAAGCATTCACTTTAACTTTTTATTAGTGTTTAAATTTTAGACCTCTCAGATTACCTGGAACTGAGTGGGCTGGATTTTGCTATCTATTTATACAAATCCATGAACTGTCAGGTCCTGTTCTATTACTGTAATATCAATTAGCAAATCTTATCTATTAGGTTGTGATGCTGCTTCAGCCAATACAAAAGGAGAGAAAGCACTCATGAGTTCAAGTATTAAAGTTTCTTAAATATATGTTTGAATTTACTGTAAAATGTATGCTATTAAATATAAGAAATTTGTTTATGGATCTCAAAGATATTAAATATAGGAAATTTGTTTATGGATGTAAAATATGGAAATTGGCTTTAAAAATTTAAATTCACACAATTCATTTAAATTTTTAAAGCCAACTTCCATTACTTTATTACACATTTTCTAGTTAGTAAGACTTGCTTTACATGATATTTCCCATTCTTAGCTGTATCTACAGAAGGACATAGATGCAGACCTACATAAATAAGTACATAAATACAAAAGCATTGTTTACTGATCAAAGTTCAATCAAACAGCTTCTACCAAAGGTGATCTAGTGAAGGATGAGCTTTTAGAGGAATTCTTACTATATGCTTTTTCTAATGGAGGTTTTTTAAGCTCTCTGTACAGTGAATGGAGGAAAATAAGTCTCTTCAGAGAGCACTCAGAGCAGGATATTGCTCATGATGTGCTCTTGGACCAAACATCTCATGGCGCTTTTTAGCTAAGTGATGGTGGCTGAGCTCTTCTCCTTCCCTTTTCTTTCCCTTTCCCTTTCCACTTTCCAGGAAGAAGAACATTCACCTTCCTAAAATACACCTCCACAACTCTGCCAGCTTTCCATCAGTGTTTTGGATGTCAGGCCCTCCACAGAGGAGACACAAACCCAGCCACTGCTATCTGAGGAGCCAGAAGATGTTTTTCTTTGAAATCAGCTCATATGTTCAGTTTAAGATCCATACCTTTTTCCTCCCACAGCTTTGGGTCAATTACCAGGTTTATCAGGTGTTTTTCCAAGCACCATAGTCCTCTTAGGACAAGGTAATACCAATGCCGATGTTCCTATGCAACACAGAAGAAATCAGTAAGTATAAGACAAAGCACAAAAAAAATCAGCTTATCATGTCTAGGTTCAGAAGCCAGGCTTTTTTAATATTCCCTAGAGAACTGAATGTTACACTTCAGCTAAAGTAAAAGACAAGAAATGTTATCAACATCAAGTTTAACTCGGGTGTCCTAAGAGAGCAAAGCCTATATAATGAATATATGCCTTTCCAGATACAGATACAATAACTCTTGCTTAGACTTTCAACCAGTGCAGCCTGCAGAGGCCATAGTCTGGTGCAGCAGGAAGGTAACTTTGCTTTCAATTCTTGTGTTTACATTTTGAACTATACCATCCTATTAGCATATGTGCATCTAATTTTCCCTACCAAGGAAAAGATATGAAGTTGATTACACTTCCGTAAACACACCTGCAAAAATGCCTGTTGAATTTTCATCTCCAGCATCACTTTAATGTTTTTCACATTTCTTTTATTTCATTTCCCCTCTAAATTTCTCTGAGCCCCCTTTCCATGGTGACAATGAAGCAGTCATTAGCTACTCTTGTTTGCCAAATAGATGGCTGTTCTGGTCAAGGAGTTCAATTTTCATACATTACAATTACTCAGGATTGTTAATTATACATGGTAATATATGGAAAGTGTTAACTATCTTGTGAGGAGTACATTTAATATCATTAAATTACAATATCTTCACTTTGTACAGATTCCACAAAACTATTACTGGCTGAGTATTTAAATATGAAAGAATAAAAAAATTTCTCAAAATGTGTTTTTTGTTGCTTTTAAGTACTGTACTTGTACGTGCTTAACATGCTTGTATGTATGATTGCCTACATTTCTGTTTCCACACTTATACCATCACCACTGTACCTATAAGTTACAGTAAAACCTCCAACATCTCCAATGTCAAGATAGTAATCCATGAAAAATCAGTCAATGAATAGTTTTTAAATGAGGTCTAACCCCGTACTGGATGCCTGTAAAGTTGCAGGTATGATACTCTGTTGTGGTTTCACCACAATCAGCACCCCAGCCCCAGGCAGCCATTCACTCACTCCCAGCCACCAGCAGGATCAGGGAGAGAATGGAAAGGGTAAAAGTGAGAAAACTCATCAGCTGAGATAAAGACAGTTCAATAGGGAAAGCAAAAGCTGCACACACAAAGCAAACCCAGGAATTAATTCACCCTTGGGCAGGTAGGTGTTCAGCCATCTCCTGGAGAGCAAGGCCCCATCATGGGTAATGGTGACTTGGGAAGACAAAACACCATCACTCCAAACATCCCCCTCTTCTTCCTTCTTCCCCCATTTTATGTACTAAGCACGATGTCACATGGTCTGGAATATCCCTTTGGTCAGTTGGGGTCACTTGTCCTGGCTATGTCTCCTCCCAAGTACCCCAAACTTCCTCACCAGCAGAAAAGGTCTTGGCTCTGTGCAAGCCCTGCTCAGCAATAACGAAAACATCTTCATATTATTAATGCTGTGTTCACACAAATCCAGAACACAGCTCCGTATCAGCCACTGTGAAGAAAATTACCCCAGCCAAAACCAGCACACTTGATCAGACAGAGCTAATATACTAAATAAGGAGAAAAGCTCAGAGGCACCACACTGATTTTAACACACGAGTTCACAGGACTAGTAGTTGGAGCTTGGTTTGAAATTACACTAAAGTGATGAAGAGATAGATTTGCAAGGTGTGGTTTGCCCAGGTGATGGCATCTTTTATTCCTGTTGAAATCTGTAGGAGTTAGGAACTTCAACCTTCTTGCAGACCTTTAATGTCAGCTCAGCCCTTGTTTCTCTGACGCTGTGCAAAATGTTTGTAAAGTTACTTAATTTCTTAGCTAATTAGTGTAGGGCTTTTCTCCTCTCTCTATTTCTTTTCTTTCACACCTTTTCTATTGCTCCTGCTAATCATGCCTCTATAATTTTCTTAGTTTACAGTGTTAAAAGCGGCTCCAGCTGGTGGCAGCTTCACCACAGCAGTGCATCACTATTGAAAACAATCGTCTCAATCTGCTAGTTCATTAACGTAATTTCATACCGGAGCCTTTCTGGCTTCTTACAGGGAAAATCCTTCCCAGTTAGGCCAATAAGAAATCCTGGATGGGACTGTTCATATTGTCCGAGGTTACAATTCAGAATAAGAAAGAAAACAGCAGGAGAAACAATGAAAACCATGTAATGTGAATTTACCTGCCTTGCATATGCAATACATGATGCAGAGAAAGGAAAGAAAGAAGAGAAAAATGTGAGAAGCTGTAAATTGCTACAATTTATTACTTTTGAGGGAGAGCCAAGGGCTTGAGGAAACCTTCTGTCTTTGCGTTCTGTTCTAAGTAACTTCTGCAGGCACTCCAAGGATAACAGGGGACTGCCAAAAGAATGAGGATCATGGAATGTCTCCTAAATATCAGTTTTTAAAACATAGGCTTTTAGGCATGAACACATTTAGGGACAACCTGGATAAGAAGTTTCATTTTAAAAAGTGTTAAAGTATATTTATATACCTGACTAGCAGAAGTTATGCAATGCTGTATCACTGTGAACTCAAAATGTGACCCAAAATTCTTGAGAAATTTTCAGGTGATGGAAAAGTAATGTAACTTTTAGGGTGGATGATCAGTAAACAGGAACAGTAAACAAGGAATTGGTTTAAATGCAATCTAAACCCCAGCAATTTCAAACTCCCAGTTTTAAAAATACGTATTTTGTTTTATTTTTCCTGTTCTTCTCATCTTTATGTAGTGAAATTCATCTGCTCATTTGCAGAAAACCTTCCAACAGTGTAAGTTGCATGGCTAATATCAGTCCTTTATGATTTATGTTCTCTTTCTTAACTTTGCCCATGTTCATGAAGTGGGAGAAGAATAATTAGAAAGAAAAACTGTTGTTGCAATATATCCAGTGTTCAGAATCTCAAAGTGCTGTATTATGTTCTTGAAAAAACATATGCCTCATGTTTCTAAAATAATTCCTGTATGAAGAAAATAGAGTGGAGGATAGGAGACTTTTTTTTTTTCCTGACTAAAATGCTTTTACCTTTCAATGTCTTTTAAGTCGTCTTTTTTTTCCTTTTTAAAATTGCTATGTTTGATCAGTCATGAATGTGAACATTTAGATTTTTGCCTGAATATATCACAATACCTGATACACAGGATGTGGAGCAGATTAAAACAACTTATTTACGTAAGTGATGAGTAAGCAGGTCAATCAAGAAATTCCAATTAGGAAACAACTGAACCACATACACAGTCTGATTAAAAAAGACCAAAATCTCATTGCTTGTGCTTGATACAACAGGCTCATCTTCCACAGCTGATAGCTGTTGAAGTGGAAATACTTCATAGTATAAGTACAGATGCCAAAAAAATCATGCTATTGGTGACCTGCATCTGGGACTGCAGCCACACAGCTGGGAGCAAAGGGTTGTGACCTATTTGTCGCATGGTAACTGCTGGATAAAATGGACATGTACAGCTGATGGCTTGTCCCGTTCCGCTACATAAAGGGAGTCGGGGGGTTTTCTTTTGATAGATTTCTCGGGCTAAAATAAAGAGCAAACACAGCAGTATTATCTCTGAAAACTATTTATTGATAGAAAAATGGTAAGTATTATTAAAAGGGGATAGAAAAAGGAGCAGAGGTGGAAGAGAGAGACAGGGAAAGAAACAGAAGACAGGAACAGCGTTACTACAAGGATCCCAGCTCTCCGTCAGCGTTGGCTTGGCAGACGAACGTGTGGGCTGCGAGCTGCGGTGTGCCTGCATGGCTCTCGTGGTGGGCTGGGCGTGATTTTCAAGCAGCAGGAGGCTGCGTGTCCCTTCTGTCGGTGGAGAACAGAACCTGCTGTGGTTACAGGTGTGCTTCTGGAGCAGCTGCAGGTTTTCAAGAGTCGGGGCTGTAAGGGTTAAAATCATTGTCCTGGGGCATGCTTGGGTATACCTGGGCTAGAATAAGACACATCGTAACCAGTGTAGAAGCTGGCTGAATAACTTGGCAAGAGATAGGGAACAAAAGCTTGCTAGATCCAGTGAAGAAACTGCTGAAACAGCTATCGAGAGCCTGCGCGTGCCTAGGAAATAAAGGTGAGAAGTGCACAGCGAGGAAGAAGATGCAGCCTTCATCAAAGGGCCACCGAGGCCTCCTCAGCGCGAGCACCAGGGAGTGCTGCGCCTGCGCTCCGCGTACGCTGATGGTAATAATGAGTTCTAGGAAATAGTTTGCATAACCACACCTTTTCTAGGGAAAACAATGAATATGCATAAATTGCAACCATGTATTGTAAACTGCCGTGTGCCTGGTGGGTGTGTGTCAGGAGGAACGATCCCCGCACACCCAGCGCGCTGAATAAAGCAGATACCCGCTTCTTGGACTTTGTCTCGGAAGTGTCTCTTGGCCTGGTTTGGGGCGAATCAGGGCGCGGCTGCGGACGGTGGCGGCTGCAAGTTGGGTGTCGTGGGCTCGCTGCCACGGGCAACAAGGGGGACAGAGCTCCGCAGTCAGGGCTGGGTGCGAGCGTGGCGGGCAGGCACGGCGGGGATGGCTGGCTGCGGCGGCGCTCGCCCTGGCGGGGAGGCAGCGGAGCGCGGGGTCTTCGTGGTGATGAGCTGGCTCACAGAAATGGCAAAGCAGGGCGAAGCAGGCACAGGCAGGAAAGCAGGACCACAAAGAAGAAAAAAGCGAAGGGGTGGGGGGGGGAGCAACCTGGCCCTACAGGTGAGCCCCCTCTCCCTCCAGAAAACCCAAACACAAATGGGTCTCGTTGTGTCGCAGTTAATTGCTTTTGTGTGCTTCAGGCTCCTCCCGCAGCCCGATTTCCCTGGCATCAGGGTATCTGTCTGTGAGAAATACATATTATGATATTGGCTTTTCGCAAATATTAAAATGGATGCTATATGTGTATAGTGTTAAAGTAGCTTTGCTATAAAGATGTAGGTTTTTTGGTAACGATAACTAATGCCTTTATTTCTGTTAGCTGGACTTAGACAGCAGTAAAATAGCTGATATAGTTATGCCTGTGGTAACGGAACTGCCTGCTCGGTTGGATAACGTTCAATGAATGTATGGTGGGGACCCCTGCTACGGACATGCCAGCTATCAGCAATCGCCATCTGCACAAACCACAGAGCAGAGCCCAAGCTGGAGGTGATAACAAAAACTGACCAAAGCCACAGCCAAGAAATGCGCAGGCCCTAAAAAGGCGGACCCAAGGAGGAGCCATGCGAAACAGCTCCTGGAACATGTAAACTAGTTTGGGGAAAAGTTTGAATACGTATAATTGTTTATGAATTGCATTAAGCTAAATGTATGTAAAAAGTGTTTCTGAAATAGCAGGTGTGCTCTTGGCCGAGAGCCAAGGGCACCCAGCGCTGTAACCTTTTGCTTTATTGTCTTTGTCCTCTATTGTCCTTTTATTAAACTTTTAAAATTTATACAGGAGAGTGAACCTCGTTTTTCACATGCCTCACTGGCAAGTGAGGAGTCGCTCACAGCTCGATCGTGGAAGTTTTCTCTGCCTTGATTGGCTGCCAGGCAAAGCCTCCCTGGCACAGGGCTGCCAGCACATGTACAGCTTTTATAAGAATGTGACATATTGTGATAAATGAGTGAATGATAAATGTTGTCTTTCGCATATAGGATTTTAATGTTCATAAGTGATGATGTACTATGTAGAAATAGTGTTAAGGTAAAATGTAGTTAAGTAGAAATGAGATTAAGGTAAATTGTAACTTCGAAATACTTGTAATATTTTAAGAAATGTATTAATAAACACATGGTAATAAATGTCTTTTGAGTTGAGAAACTACAGAGCCAAGAACCAATATATCTTAGAGAAACAAAGAAGATAAACTGCATGCATCCCAGGAAGACTGTTATCTCATCAAAACTCACACCTCCCAAGGAAGCTGTCAGCTACAAATTAGGCTGGAGACTGGGGAGGCACTGGAGAGAGGGTGCCAGTCTTCAGTTCTGAAGCTATCCAGAGGACTGAAGCGGCGTTGTGCTGGTGGAAGAGGGGCAGAGACCTGAGGGGGGGGGAAAGTTGAGTGAAGTGTAAATTACTTTCTGGGCTTAATGAATATATAACAGTTTAAGGGAGTACTTAAGTCCACAGTAAAATGAATGGAGCGCGCCTCTGGCAATCTTGCCAAGTGCCCCAGCGCTGTGATATGCCTTTGTTGTACTAATAAATGTTCAGTATTATGTTGCTAAAAATTTAGCCCATGCATCCACTCATTTCAATATGCTGAGGCATCAATAAAAACCACATTGGTCCCTCTCATGGCTGTCAAAAACTAAACTATGGGCTGTGAAGGAGTTGGGGCTGGAGCAGCTCCTGACATGCTCAGAGTGCAAGACAGATAGATGAGTAAAAATGCAGCAAAACCAATGTGCAGTACAGTTGTCTGTTGTAACATACTGGACCATATTGGACTATGTTTTTATTGCAGCATGGGCAGTAGGTAAGCTCCCAACAATGTATCTTATTTCTACTACAGCACTGGAGGTCACTGAAATCAACACTTGTGACTACAGAGAAATAAACACAAATGCTTATGAAGCTCAAAATTACTAAAATCAGTTTCTATGTGCCTACTGTGAAATGGCATCAATAACACACTTTCAAGACTTATGTGGTGAGTTTCAGCTAAAAAATGAACTACTGTAAGAAAACTGAAAAATGGATGGAGGATTGTTTATACATCTGCATCAGGGCACAGAATCAGTCGTCCATCTAAAAAACAGTAAATCCTTTGGTGAATCTTATGTCACAAGTTCTTCTAACCTAAATTGTCTTAGTGTGTAATAGAACTGATACCATGCCTTCCTGATGAATCCTTGCCTGTCAGAGTACTTCAGCCTATACCGAGGCTGGTGTTCTCCTGAAACTGAGATTGAACTTTGTGAAAAATACATATTATAATATTGGCTTTCCACAAATATTAAGATAAGATGCTATATGTGCATGATGTTAAAGTAGCTGTGCTATAAAGTTAGAGTTCTTTTTTTGTAATAATAACTAATGCCTTTTATTTCTGTCATTAACTAGACTTAGAAATAGTAGTGAAATAGCTGATATAGTTATGCGTGTGGTAACTGAACTGTCTGCTTGGTTGGATAACATCCAATGAACGTATGATAAAGACCCCTGCTACGGACATGCCAACTATCAGCAACCACTGTCTGCAGAAACCATGGACTAGAGCTCAAGCTGGAATTGATGATAAAAAACTGACTAAAACCACAGCCAAGAAATGCGCCTGCTCTAAAAAGGTGGACCCAAGGAGAAGCCATGCAAAACAGCTCCTAAAACATTTAAATTAGTATAGGGAAAAGTTTGAATATGTATAATTGTTTATGAATATGCATTAGGCTAAAAGTATGTAAAGGGTGTCTCCGAAATAGCAGGTGTGCTCTTGGCAGAGAGCCAAGGGCACCCGGCGCTGTAACCTTTTGCTTTATCTTTGTCCCCTATTGTCCTTTATTAAACTTTTGAATTTTAACAGGAGAGTGGACCTTGTTTTTCACAAACTTCATGAATGGGTTTTGTATGTTGACATTTTTGAGGGCAGGTAAGCTGTTGCACAAGAAAAAAAAGTGGCTTTGGAAGCAAAGAGATGGTTATAAAATCACCAAACCATAGAATGTTTGAGGTGGGAGGGGAAAAAACTGATACTTGTTTTATTTGATTTCTTCCTTCCCCAAATCCTTCTAAAATCTTAATTATTTTAATCCCTCATGGTAAAGTTTAAAGTTTTTGAAGACTGACAAAAATATTTCAAAGATTTGAAAAGGAGATTTTAGACAACCTGATACCACCCTGTCACTGCTCATAGTTTAGAAAACCCTGAAATGTCACTTTGGGTCAACCAAACTCAGAATCTAAAGTTGATTAAACAAAAAGTATTGCTTTGGGTTGGAAAATCACTATTTTCACAACATTACTTCAAAGACAAATGAGAACTCTATTCCTATATTACATTTGTCTGAATTTATGGGTTGTGTTTTCCTGATATTGTTGGAGTTTTATTCCAACTGGGCAAAGAGTAACAGAGCCGTCAAGGAGTAATGTAGCAACCTTATATGGCTAGTCTTTGTCCTTTAGTCAATTCAGCACAATTGTTTCAGTTATGTGAATGAATTTTGCTCAGAAGTAGACACATTGTGTTATGAATATTTCATCCGGCTTCAGTGGTGTTATTATACAACCTGACTCATAAGATTTGAACTGGTAGCCAGAGAGTTGCAGAAGGAAGAATGGCTGGCATTTGAAAAGATGCAGTTTCTTTTCCTGATGAACCTATAGCTGTAGGTCAAATAGAGACAGTTCCTTGAAGCTGAGAATACCCATGTATATTTTTTGCTGAGTATTTCATTGTGGGCTAATTTCTCAAGAAATTTGTGCTGCATAAAAAGTCAGGGGAAAAGCAAGTAGTTGCCTCTCATGGAGGGAAGAGTTAGCTATTCTGTTGTTCTGCCTTTATATTTTCTCTCTCTCTTTTTTTTAAAATTTTTTATTTGTAATATTTGACAGCTTTAGAGTTGCATGATGCGTCCACATGATTTTCTTTTGCAAGTACTCCTTTGCTTTCAGCCCCCACTCTTTTCTTCATTTTGCTAGCTAATTAAACACACAAAACTTTGTGAAAGCCACAGTTAAACCCATCCTGCTAACAACCTTGCAATACATCCTATATTAAATATGTTTCAGATGCCTGATGAAACCTCTTCATGAAGCAATACATTTGGTCACACCCGAGGTTGCTGACTAACCAAAAGTGTAAGTCAGGGATTAAGCACTGCATCTGCATGCAGAGAAGTTTTAATGAATACCCCAACTATGGGTCTGAAAGTGTGATGCTTGTGTGCAGGCATTGGTACAAGCAAGAACTTTATGGAGTGGACATGTGCGTTGTGCTTCTTGTTTCTGGATAAAATCATTCCAGTCATTAGCAGGAAGGTGAATGGGAACTCATTCTGTAGTTCTCTTCTCTAATTGGGATGTAGGTGCCAAAATGATAATATCTTAATAATTTCGATAGATGGATAGAAAAAATATCAGTCAAAACCACTTTCACCCTTCATCCCCTTCAAATAGCAAGTTTCTGAGCCCTGTGTACCTGATTTTTGAAATATAGGCATTATACATTTGCTCTTTAAACTCAACTATTTTTACAGTTACAATCATTATATGCAGTTTTTACAGTCTGCAGTAAATACAGTTAATTAGTCTTGGTACACATAATTTTCATTTTGTTTGGTGCTTGTAAATAATTTGTGATTTGGTAAACGGTACTGTAGGCAGCCTGGTAAATGAAATGGTGCTTCACTTAGTGTTGCTAAATAATTGAAGAGAAAAAAGTACTGGGTAAATGGTGTGAATGTAATACCTAGAATCACTCTTACCAAAATGAAATGTCTTGAAAGCCAAACCTCATTTTTAGCAGCAAAAGGAAAGCCTAAGCAAAAACATGCTACTTCCTTATATCTATAGAAAAAAAGGCATCTTACCCAAATATATGCCAAAATTACATTTTATTTGTCGTTTATGGTGGTAACTTTCAGTAGAAGCATTGGTAGCACACACACAGAAGTTTCATTTTTGGAGTCACAATATACTTGCCTAATTTCCTTCACTTAGCCTATGATCAGTGTTTGAAGGCTGAGGTAAGAAGCAAGCATTCTTAGAAATTACTGTTCCAAAATTCCAATGTCTTCTCTGCCTTGATTTTTGTCCAAGCAAGTCATGAACAGACACACACACATTGCCTATAGGGGATATATAACACATACATTTATTTAGTAATAAATTGATAAGTAACATAAAGTTATGTCATAGTTCTTGCCAGAATAATGTTTAAAATGTGCATTTATATATTGAGTAAACAAAATGGCCAGTAGTATAAGTTGATTAGTTTTATTATGAAAATATTCCGTGGCTGGGAGCCAAACAAAGCAAATGAAATATTGGCAAGAGGACTTACACATGCTTTAGAAGACTAGGATTCACAAAATCTCAAGAGAGGACCTGGGTAACATTGTAAAAATATAGAATTACTTAACTGTAATGAAGATAAAGCAAAAATACTCTGCAGAGGTATTCACAGTACTAAAATAGTCTGATTAATCCATGGCCTTTGAAACAGGCTTCTTGGGTAATCAGTTTAACCACTTTTTCACAAAGAAACTAAAGCGTATTAACTGTTCACATTTTTGCACCAAGGAATAATTAACGAAGACAAAACTGAAACTGATGACCAATTTTTGTTTGTTAAGTGTTTCACTTGTACCAGAGAAGATTCTTGGTTCTGTCAGTGTGAGGCAGCAAGAAGTTCATTTGAAAAGTGAACCTGCTGGTCACTAAAAGCTGTAGCATAAAGCATCAGGCCATATGCTACATAGTGTTGAGTGATCCCTTTCGAAATATATATCGATAACTTTAACTTATTTCAAACTTGGCTCTTTTTGGAAGAGGCCCTTGAGCTGGTCTTTGCAGAACAAATGTAGGTGGAAGTGGGAAAAACAACCATGTTGAAAACAACACTGGTGCCTGCTATTTGTGGGGTGCTAATGGGAGAGAGCAGTCACTGCTGGCATCACACCACCATTACCCTGCTGAGCATTGGAGGGAGAAAAAGGCCCTTAAACTTATTGTACTATAATATCTCATGTCACTCCCTCAGAAATGAGGTCACATCACTACAGGCCTCCAATTCCTGTGTAATCCATCTGTAGTGTTCTTGAAGCAGCATCATGGCTGATACCCGCAGGATATCGACAAGGCTACTTGGCATGTCCTTCTGAATCATATTTCTACTTGCAAGACTTCCATATCAGAATATTTCCTGCATGACATTTTAACACAATTTAAAAATATTAAGTATATTTAAAGCCAGTAGCTGTAGCCAAACTGCAAGGAACAAGAAGTCAGGCAGATGGCTTATTTCAGTGTAAAATCACTCGATGACCTTATCTTTATTTATAACTACTGATTTATTTATTACCTCATTCATTACCATGAAATTAAAAGGTTACAAAGTTCTTTTTTACAGATTCCTCATTTGCTATATATTTTAATGTAGAGGAAGTTTTGTGCCTGTATACTTTTCTGTTGAAAAGATAGAAATCTAGCTGCATGGTGTTTGGCACAAGATCAAAGGCACATATTTCATGAAAGCATTATATAAGCTATGTAGGAAAAAAATTTACAATTCTACTACCTAATACACATACACAGAAGTTATATCAACAGAATGAATAAGGCAGAAATGGTCAATGTAAAAATATTTTGCCAAAATCCATCACTATTCTCTGTTAAGGAAAATAGAGATATTTTGATATAAAAAACCTGAAAACAAAGTCTTGGAACAGATTAAATAGATTATATATAAATACACAATGGATTTAAAGGACAGAAAGAAGCAGAAATACACTGATTTTCATTTTAGCAAAGTACAGTAGTTGAATGCTTTCAGTGCTGCAAAACCTAAAATGTGTCCTGTCTGAAGAGCTATGAAAAAAAAAGCAAGACTCTTTTTAAAAGGGAGTCCAATAAAAGGTTGCATGATAGCTACACATTTAACAAGCTGCATGAAGAAGGTGAGTATTGTCTAATACTCACAATGAGACAGTGATGCTAGCTGAAAATCTAATGCTAACGACAAATTCCTTGTTTAGTTTGTATGACCTAACTGTGGAAGTCATTGCCAACAGATACCACACAGGTTTACAGTTTAATGTAATTAAATCATATTTGGGTGATGGCATGAATATTGAATATGTCTGTAGTTGTATTAGATAAGGTGTGTATTCCTTAAACACCCAACTGCTTTTGTTTTTATCACTGCAATATGAATAAAGGCAGGAAGGTGAATAACCTGCATGGTGAAAAGTGTCTGCACTTCTCTGATGAATGTGTCCTGAACTTGTGTCACTTAGGGCGCTGACAGAGAAACATTTGGGGTAATCTGCTGAATCACTGCAGATTTCCCTGGCTTTAGAATTTTTTAGAATTGGGTTAACAGTGAGAAAAATGTTCTTTCTAATTAAATCCAACCCTGGCTTTAAAATGCAGCAGCTAATTCTTCTCAGCTTACTTTTTCGAATCTGTTACAAGGTGTTTGAACAATAGTACTGAAATAACATTTCAAGTACATCAGTGTGCCTAATGAATTACAAAGCTCCTGATTAATGACACTTGTTCAACATCACACTGACAGTAGTATGACGTTTAAAAAAAATGGTGTTTCTGCCTCGTGTATTTTCTCCAATGAGACAGACCAGCCATCATCAACACAGGGTTGGTTTTTTTTCCTCTTTATTTCTCTTTTTTAATTGCCTTTTTTTTTTTTTTTTTTTGGTCTCCTGGTCTACTTTTCTTTTTGTGAGTGAGGTCTTTTATTCTTCACTGGTATCAGAGGAGTTCTCATTCAAGAGGCCTGCAGCAAGTTTTGCTGAAATACCACTACTTAGCATTGACTCTGCAACCAGAAAACCTCTATCTTGTATCCTAACAGGCAGCACAGCACTAGGGAGGCAAAAAGGAAGGAAAGGAAAGGAAACAAAGGCATGTGTGTGCTAGATCTATCAGCAAATAAACCCAACTGTTAGAGTAGCCATCATGATGCCACAGGTGAATTGTAGTTGACTGGAGGCGTACTTCACTGCACAGTATCAGAGCTTAGGTATTTTAATAACCTTATTTCACTGAGTTGAGGCTTTATTGGGGCCCCCATCTCCACCAGTTTGAAATTCCTGTTGAGCCGTGTATTGCAGCCTGATGGGGCCAACCTTGTATGTGCAATTGTTGCCTGTATTTCTTCTGCTGTTTCTGGACCAGAAGGTCACTTTCCTCTGGGATGAGTTTGGAGGAATGTCATAGGAATCAGAATAGGACTAGGAGATAATAACGGTTTTCACCATTTTGTTAGGGTCTTTCAAGCTGCTAAGGGCACATGTAGCAAGTTGGATTTGTACCATTGCAACTATTTTCACACTCCAGCTTCCCCTTCTCATCCCAGCAGCATCAGTGACACAGATTTTACAGCAGCAATAAGCTTACTTTCATCTGAAGATTTTCTTTCCCATTCATTATTTTGGTGTCTTTGCTAATGAACACAACTGATCTCTGTGGAAAAATGATGCCAACACATATGGGTCCTGACTTGCCATCCTTAGGTGTCCCCTGTTAGTGCAAAAACACAACCTAACCTCCGTCTAGGGCTGAGTAAGATGTGTTTCAGAGAGCTGAAGGTGAACTAAAAGTTTGGAAAAATAGCAGTTAAGGGAATCATGTAATGGAAATGGAATCTATTTTTTTATTTTTTGGTGAATGAACTCCACTGAATGCCAGCAAAGGTTCCTGCCTCTTAATATGTAGTACTGCATGGGGAGAGTTCTGTTGGAGAAACTAGGAACAGGAGGACAGCCAGTGAAAAAATAATTCTTTTTTCTTTGTCAGTAGCTCTGGGTTTTGAAGTAGTTTTCAGTAGTCTAGAGTTATTTCCATGGCTGAAGCAACACTACTTAATCTGTGATGTCTGACAAAGCAATGTCCTTTGCCTATGTTTTCTTCAGTTGATGTACTCAGAGCTTGATTTCCATCATCTTTGGTGGGTTCAGTTCTGTACCAGCTCTCGACTGCAGCTAATAGATAGGTGCAGATATGGTGACATGGTATTCGTCTTGAATTTGAACTTGTGTCTTTTTGCTCCCTCCAAAATAGATAAAACTGGTAAAAAACTGAGCCATAAAACTGAATCACACAGTCCTGCCTTGTCTTCCTTCAAACACAGATGTAATCTCTGTTGACCGAAGGTCCTGAGTCTTTTCCCTTTTCTCTGCCACTGTGCTGTGTGGCTCAGTAACCTGCCTCTGTTTCCTCATCCATAATGGAGCAATATCATCAAACCTCCCCAGAAAGAGGCAGAGAGGACTCATAGTGGATGAAGTCAGGGTATTGGAAAGAGTACAGCAGTAATACACAGGCAAAACACTACAAAGTTTTGTATTTGAAGGAGACTACAATGATGATTAGCTCAGTTGGTTAGAGCATGGTGCTAATAATGTCAATGATCCCTGTAGGGACCATTCACTTAAGAGTTGGACTTGATGATCCTTCTGGGTCCCTTTCAACTCAGAATATTCTGTAATATGGAAATATTCACTTTCTCTCTTTTTTTTTTTTTTTTTGCTACAAAGGACATATCCCACTCTAATGTGTACAACACAGAGAGGCTGAGGGCATGGCTTAACAAGAGAAACTTAATTTTTACCGGTGATTATCAACAGCACTATTCTGACTGACTGTTAGAATACTTTTGAGGCAATTCAGGGAAGGATGAAGAATCATAACTGAGTTATGAAGAGGAAGAGCAGGGCTTACAAAGGGTGTTAAAGTGGTATTGCATTGGGAAACACAGTGCATAAAGCCCTAGTGATATATATTTCCTGTTTTTTTTTTATTAAAGGTGATGACTTATCTGTAAGTAGTAGCTTCTGGGTACCTACCATGGCCATCCATAGTAAGAAATAATTGTGGCATTTTTACCTAGAAGTAATGAATCATAACTAGGTGGTAGAGAGTTGCAATCCAGGTATTTATATAGGGATGAATCTGAATAATGAGTTGACAAAGTCTCACAACTGTCTTACAATGTCCCTCTGGTTTGTGGTTTTTTTTTTTTCTGTAAGACAAAAATCTGTGAGAGATTAATCCCTGAAGCACTTCTCTTTTGCTGAGTGATCAGTACCACACACCATTGCCAAATGTAAGTATTATTAGATACTGTTTTTTGATTTCACCCGGGGGGGAAAAACGTATTTATAGTGTTCGTTGCTGTATTTGTTATTTTAAGGTGTTTCATGGGTGCAATGCGTTTTTGCTTCCCAATACTGACTCATGCTGTGGCAATAATCTGATTTCAACCACTGGGCATAAGAAGCAGTTTTCAGCATTTGCAACTGTCTCTGCTGAATTTGGTAGAGGCTGAATTTCGTCTTTGTGGAACTCCTTCCATAAGACGCCTTTGGTGAAATTGCAAGCTGTCAGGATTTACAGGGCTTTTGTCAATGTGCCTTCAGGAACACTGACTTTGTAGGACATCTGCAATAAGAACAAAATGCAATAAGAATTTTCTGTCAATGGATGCCTTTATCAGGAAGAGAAGGATCAGAACATGGCAAATTTTAACCTCACTCACAGCTGGTAATTTAGGGCATGTTGATCCCTGTGTTCAGCTTCAGATACTGAGAGCAGTGCTTTTGTTTTTGTTTTATTGGATTTTCTCTGTGAATACTCCTTGGATATTGCCGAGATGAAAGAGATGTAATTTGTTGTTGACTGATCTGTAAATATGGACAAGAGCTGAGTGAAAACAGAACTAAGAGTTGGTTATTGGAGACATAAGACAGATTTGAGACTAGAAAACCATCCATTACCCCCTTCTTGCAGGAGCATCTTGCAAAAACCTGCTTTTTGGTAGAATCTCTGGGGACTGAGTACTTTAGTAAGTGACAATATCAAACCCCTAAGCTCCTGGTTCAACCAGTTAGAGTTGGACTGAGAGAACATACATGAAGAGATGCATTTTCTAGACCTTCAGAAGGAGAGGCAGATGATGCCCTTCAGACCTTTGGTTCTTCCTCTGCCTCCTCTCATTTTCCCGAGCCTCACTTGGGGCATCTTCAGGAGGTGGAGGTTCCTTTCCGCATTCTTCACAAAGACACACAGTTATCTCCTTCAACATCTAGTTTTTCAGCAGTCAGGAGATTCAAAGAAGAAGGAATTCCTGGTATTGGCACAGAAGGAAGATGTTAAACATCAGCCTTACGTTAGTTATTACTATGCAGAAAGAATACAAACACCCCCCAACCTAAACCACACAATTAAACAAAACCAAAGAGAAACTGCCCAGTAAACTTTCTGCCCTTCAAAAATATCCAATTCTGGTTATTTTCTGCTCAAATTGGTGCTGTTTGAGATGTGCAGTGGAAATATGTAGCTCCTCTACAGGTAAATTCAATGCCCATTCAGTGAGGGCAATGGCTACCTCAAGCAGGTGTTTAATTAGAGTTGCCTGACAATGCTTATTGCAGAATGGCAAATTTAAATTTTTGTGCTGGGTGAACAACAAAAAAAGAAGTTAAATGTAGGTTGTGTGTCTGCTCTTTTTTCACTGTGAGAGAAGACGATTTTTCACCAGTGAAACTGCTTTGTACTCAGTAAAATCAAAATTTAGTCATTATGCTGGCTAAAGGCAGCTGAAGTTCAGACAGCGAGTTCCAGTTCCCAGAACACTTCTTCGCAAGTTGTTCTTTAGCCATGTTTGAGAAGAGAAAACTGTGAGGAGAGAGATTGTGGGAAAGAATATTTTGCTGTTTGGAAGAAAATTAGAACAAGAACAGAAACTCTAGCTGAGAAGCTAAGCTGGTTATATGTTGAATATTTTAGAACTATTCATTCTACTTTTTGCCTTTGGCAAAAGGTGCATTTGCTTTCCTGAACAAAATAAATTAATAAATTATATCAGGACTGGTTTTATTTTTATTTACAAGGGGAAGTTTCAATATTAGAGATGCTATTTCACTATTTTGCAGAGACAGCCTTTAAACTTCAGCAAGAAATTGTAAAAGGGGAAGAAAGAAGTGGGAAAGGAAACTTTACTAATAAGAACTGTGATGAATTAAGGAAGACAACTAACTTCTGCAACATGCCCTTCCATCCTTGCCTGGCTCTCTAGCAGAAGGAGTTGTGAAAAGTCAGTCAGCACTGGGTCTGACAGCAGTAATTCCCTGAAAATTGTATGACTGTAGCTACAGGCAGAGCTGTGTATCCCCTCAGGCTCTACCATCACTGTGACTGGCTTTACTAGGATAATGTTGCAACCTAGAATTGATGCATAAATTTGGAGGAAGGTGTAGAAGGGCAGGACATGGTTCCAGCCCTAGGCTCTGTATCACCATCCTGTAGATGAAAGCAGGGAAGACAGCTAAGACAGCAACTAAAACCAGTGCAGCTTCCCAACGAGCTTTACTTCTGTCACGCTTGAGAAGGCATAGCATTAAAACAGAGGCTGCATTTCCGTAAGAATGAGGGGCTGGCGCTCTGCAATCCTTTCTCTGCCCTCCTGCTCTCCACATAACTTTTCTTCAGAAAGTTGTGCTGTGCTCTAAAGGACATATGTTCTCTGTTCAGTTGCCATTGCAAAGATTTCAAAGCAAATGTGCTTCAGCTAGTCCTGTCTGCTTTGCCCTGATGTGCTGATTTGGGCACAGCCTAGTTTTTAGTAGCAGGGGAAGACCACAGAAGTGGCTTCTGTGAGAAGCTGCTGGAAGCTTCTGCCATGTCCGGCAGAGCCAACCTCTGATGGCTCTGAAGATGGACATGCTACTGGCTCAATTAGAGAGTTTTGTAACAGCTCTGTGATGACATATTTAAGAAGGAAATCAAAACAGCACGCAGCCAGTTTTTCCAGGGATGGTGAGCTACTGCCGCCAAGAGCCATCCCAGCCCTGTAGGCGGCGATGTGCAGCCGCCACCACCACCATTTTAGTGCGGCCTGCAATGAATTTGCCTGCTTGGCCGCCCCTAGCCAGCTGCGCCATGGGCAGAAGGGCAGGGATGGCAGCGGCAGCTTCTCCTTCTCAGCGCCCCGTATGAAGAGAGACATTAAATAGCACAAGCGCCACGGCGGTCGCAACCGCCCGCATGGTGGTGGTGGGGGCCACGTGGCCAGCAGCAGAAACATGGCGAGTGATTCCCCGACTCAGAACAAGATCAACTTCTTGGCACTGCGAAATGCTGCAACAATCTTAAAATTAGTGAAACTTCTTGACAATGATACCTACGAGCAACAATTTTCCTTCTAGTCAGAGAAAGAGGAAAAAATGAGAACATGGAGAAAGACAACATGGCAACACCAAGGTCAGTGAAAAGAAAGAGGGGGAGGAGGTGGTCCAAACATTGGAATCAAAATTCTTCTGCAAGCCATGATGAAGACTATAGTAAAACAAACTTTCCCCTTGTAATCCATTAAGTCCACGGGGAGTGCAGAAATCCACTTGCAGCCCTTAAAAAGGTGCCCACACTGGAGCAAGCGGAGGCCAGGAAAAGCTGTAATCCAGTAGGAGACGTGAAGAGAAAGAGAGGGCCCCTGCTTCCAGAGATAGAGAAAGAGGTCCCTTGCTTCCAAACTAGAGCAGCCTATCCTTAAAAGACTGTACCCTGTGGACCAGTGACCCATGTCACAGCAGTTCTGGGAAAACTGTTTCACTCGTGGGAGGGACTCATGGCATAGCAAAAAAAAAAAAAGACTCCTCTCTGTGAGCAAACTGAAAAAACATCTGGGGTAACGAACTGACCAAAACTCCCCACGCCCTGTCTCCCTGCAATGCCGGTGGAAAGGAGGGAGGGGCTGGGAAAAAAAAGGTGTTCAAAAGATTTGTTTTACTTCTCATTATCCTCCTCTGACTCTGTTAATAATAAATTTACTTTATACTTTTAAATTTTAGCCTATTTTGCCCTTAGAGTGTTTTCTCCCAATCCTTATCTCAACTTATGAGTCCTTTGTTTTTTTCCCCTCCTACTCAGCTATAGCAGAGGAGAGTAAGTGAACAATTTTTGTGAGTGCCTAGTGTTTTAACTAATGTCAAAGCATGACACCTGAGCACAGTCAGTTCATCCCTCCTTGGCATGGTTGGGTTTGGGACATGAGTGCATGGAGTGGCTAACAGTTTGCTCTTCGAGAAGATACTTCAGAAGGAAGACTATCCATAGGGAAATCATCAAATCTGGCTGAATGTCTGGTAGGGTGTCTAAGGGACAGCTGTGGAACAGAGCCATAAGCCATCCTCTGAGCATCCTAGGGACTACAGGGTAGGGGGTGTATGATAGCTGGAGGTACAAGGCACTGCTGTAACTGTGACCTTGCAGCGTGTTTCACTACAGATCTCCCAGCTCCTTGCAGTCTTCCTGATCACTTGGAGAGCATCCAGTAGGGTTGGACGCATTAGTCTCCCCATAGGAACCCTGTACTGCATCAACAAAGCAGCAGAAGCAGGAAGCATTACCCATCCATTTGTAGGAGAGCAGAGGCAAGGTGGACCCACTGTAGCTCTTAGGACATTTTCCTATGTCCCTCCTGAGCTTTTGGAATAAAGGTGGGAATTTAGATGAGTTTATCACCTGCTCACCTCCAAAATGCAAACACATAACAATCCCTCACCTTCCAAAAATCAGTCCAATATATTTTGTAAGAAGCATATAAAGAATTCATGTCTCTTGCTGGGTTTATCAGCTAACACGGGTAATGAGGTTAAGGTAACAATCTGAAGGGTACACACCTTCACATGCTGTTACCAAGTTTCTCTCAGTAGCAAAAGCTGAAAGGAGGCTCTTTAATGGCCTTGACTTCTACTTCACAGGAAGAGCACAGAATCAGACAGTTTCTGATAGCAACAACTCTCTTTTGCAGATTTGGTCTTCATTTTCATGAACAAAGTTAGAAATTTGCTATGCAAAAAATTGTTGTTTACTTATACGCAGTAAAACAGCTTCAATTGTCTGCATTAGAGTTTCCCAGAACTACTAATATTGCTGCTAAAGGGATTGTTTTACAAAAAGAAAGGGTCACAGCAGGTGGTTTCCCTCCAAGGACAGCAGCACCAGCAGCAGCTGCAGCAATTATTAGTAGTGAACAAGACATATAATACAAAACTGGGCTTTGGAAGGTTGTGTCTGTGGTAAAATCACAGCTGTAACAAGGGATGGAGTTACAACATAGTTATCCCCAGACCCAAATACAATGCGGTCTTTTTCTGTAGTGTTGATGGGTCCATAACTATGTTCTACAGCAAGGCTTAAAGGTTAAGGTTACCAGCTGCACTCTACAATGAAACTGTATTGTAAGTGGGTCGGTCCCATGACACAATTGTATTTCTAGTATAGAAAATCCTTAAATAGGCTAGATGCTATAGATCTCTCCCTTTTTCTCCATCTTCCTTGTGTATGCAAATACATTTTGCCCTAAGGATATCTCCAGAGCCACACTTCTCCATTTACTGTAATAGGAAGTGCTTTGATACGATGACAGGGTCATTGTCTGTCAAAATCAAGAGATCAGAAGATTCACAGTTAAATAGTCACTGAAACGCTTTATGACAAAATTTGAAAGAGCCAGGCCTGTCTTCTCATTAAGCAATGACAAAGTAAACATTTTCTTATTGATGGTTCCAGGCATTTAATTGCTATTTTGCAGTTTACTCAGTCTCCTTCATCAAATATACCTGATACTTCAACTTTATGCAAGTAGAGAAAGTGTTGTCAGTTCTATTAAGAAACAGATGAAAATCAGAAATAAATAAAAAGAGGCTATCTGATCTTTACAATGGCTGAAAATACTCAATTGACTTCTCAGCGCTTTGATGTGTACAATCCAAATTCTGGCTGTACGACAAGAAGAAGGAAAAGGGGTGGGAGCTACCCTGGTAGTGGCAGATTTCTAGGGATCTGAATGCCCTTGTTCTGATCAAGTGATGGAGATATGTGCTAGCTGCAACTTCATCCTTTTGCAACAGTAGAGTTCTTCCACATTTTGGTGTTATGTGCCTTATAAATGGTAGGTTTAAAAAACACCAATACAATAGGAAAAAAACTCTAGAAGTGAGAACGTTAAGGAAATTAATTTTAAAGGTTCTGATTCAGAATCTGTACACTCCAATATCTCCCAGATTTCTCTGACACCTTTTTTTAGGGCACAGAATACCAGTTTTCATTGTCATGCCAAGAACTCCTCACTAAATTCTACCTGCTCCATCATCTGATCCTGACAGGAGGTCTCAGCTCTGCAGCTCTGCCATGATTTCAGCTGAAGTGAATGTCACTGGATTTCTCACAAAGCTTAGCTAAAACACTGAAAATTACCTCTCTCCTTTTTTAAAATTTTATTTCTTAAAATGTGCTCTGCATTTTAAAGTGGGATTTTTTTCTCCCTTTTTGGACACTAATTAGATCATCCCTTCTCAAATTAGTTTCTTTAACACTAAGTGATGTTTCAGGCTTGTGGACAAAATAACTCGTTGCCTCAGGCATCTGGTATCTCATAAGGTGGTGCTAGAAATTGTTGCTGAAAAATGTACATTACTCAAAGACACTGAAGTATCTCAACATGTAGTCTGCCTCTGTTCCTTTTATTTTACCACCTAAAAATAATGATGGACCAAGACATAGTATAATTCAGTCAGACAGAATTGTAGTTTCCCATGTTGTCCTGGCTTTGAGAAACAATTAAATCCACCTGTCTGTTACCATAAAAATATCGGAACGGTTTTGTGATTTCACATCTATCGCATCTTCTCAGGTCAAACGTGAGATGGTCTTCACATTACTTGAGCTAGAAAGAGCAAAGCAGGGCAACTCCTACCATTCTGCAACAGCAGACAAAATGAGCATGAAGACAGGGGAAGACGGGAAGAAAGAAGGGAAGGCACTCAGGCAAGCAAGCCTTAAGAAAAAAGTTGTTTATTGTTGCCATATGGAAATGAAGGAAACCCCCAGATTGTGTGAGATTGTACCACTGTTTCTTTTTATGCTGTAAGCAGCTACACATGGGAGATTACTTTGACCCAGTGTCAGTGTGGGAGTGGGAGAAGTGGAACCAAAGGCATTAATGCAGGGCTCAATTGTCTCTTATTTTTTGTTTTTCAGTGCCAAGGTGTGGCATTTCAAAGTGTGGCAGAGTGAGAGCTATTAAAAGCCCATTTGGGTGTTGCATCAGGTAGTCTGTCTAAACATCTGGTAAAGCTGTTAAATGTTGTGGTGTTAAATGAATTAGACAAGCCTTGAATGAATAGGCAGGAACATGGCAAATTATTAAAACACATGTTAAAGACATTAATTTTAAGTATTATTCAAAGTGCTCTGTTGAACAGCGCCTTTAGGTATCTGTTGCAGGGAAATGCTGTGAAAACTGTGATATAAAAAGCACGACAAAATTCAGACAGATTTTCAGGCAAACGGTTTGCTTGCAAAAGTGGATATAGGAGTCAGTGAAACAAATGAAAATTAAGCAGTGGTTTAGTTATATCTCTCAGGTATTTTTTCTATCTCTCAATGACATGGTACAGTCCATTAATGAATCAGCTCCTGAACTGACACTAGTTTCATCATGGGTTATTAAGAAAGAAACAAAAGCAGGATTTGCTCATATTAGTGGGCTAACACGAAAACCAACAAGCTGGGAACTGGTCTGTGAGTAGGTCAGTTCATTCTGAGCTGGCCATCCATCTGTTTGAAAGATGGATTAAACAAGGAAGGCAGCAATAGCTTCAGCATCCTGATCTTAATTCACTGTCTCAAGTCTGTTAGTCCTCTCAGACACAGTAGATGCTTTACACCTTGCTAATGGAGGGACTGCCTAAGCTCTTGTTAAAAGTATTTCAAAAATTTGAAGCACATTGCAGAAAATTTAAACTTTAAGCATATGAACTGCCTAAAAAAGGGTGAATATAAGACTGTTTACTGTGTTATATGTAAAGTTAATCCCATCACTGGTTCACATCCTATAAAAATTCAAAATAACAGCCTCCCATCACAACTGATTTATGTTTTGCAATATTCTAATGGAGTTTCTTCTTGGGAAGAAGCAGCAACAGAAAAGACTCAAGTGTGTGGCTTCCACGTATCACTAAATTTGCAATAATTTTTTTGTATTAATTTGAGAGAGGATTGGAGGCCCATGAATGTATTTAAACTAGAAGCAATGTCAAATGCACTCAACCCTTAGACAGTTGAAAGTGAACTTTTTCAGAGTACTCACAATCTGTGAGTGAGTGGACTAGTGATAGCATAGGGTTAATATGTTTCTAAATTGTAGTAACCGAAGTAGGCCCCAAGAGCAAGATGGACATTCTGTTCAGGCCAGCCTGAACTTGTGTACTTGCCTGGATGGTAGGAGGCAAGCCTGAACTTGAGTATTCATTTAGGCGGGTAAGAGACTAAGATAGATGAGTTAATTGTGTAGCTGCACCTGGGAAAGGGGGGCTGAAAATTATGCTTGAGTGAAAACACATAATAGATGATCGTTTGGGGGGTTTTGAGATTTGTGCTTGGGTAAATGATTAATACATGATTATACAACAAGAAGGGTATATAATGTAAGCACCTGAAATCCATGTTGGGGATTGATTTGGGTTTGTACCCCTCTCCCCCGGCGCCTTAATAAAAGCACCTTGCATGTAACCCGTCCGTGGTTATGTGTTTCTATGCTAACACTAGAACTGGGGTTGGCTCATTTGGGGGGTTCAATTTTTGGAATGATTCTGCCAGCAATTATAAGCATAGCCCTCCTTAGACATTTAGGTAATTTAATATTATTAAATGTTTCTAAAATAAGAATTTGGTTATAAAGGATATAATTTAACTTAAGAGTAATTTATTCCATTATTTAAATTTCCCCAAAGAATTTGGTCATGGTACGGTCTGACAGTGTCTGTCTACTGTGCCCATTACACTTGGGTCTTTAATTGCAGAATATGCCATCATAATAAGTTATCTTAGCTAGGTTAACACTTGGACTCAATGATCTTTTCCAACCTCAAAGGACTTTTCCAACCTAAACAATTCTATGATTTCTAGCTCATGCATTTTGTCCCACTTATAGTCAGCTATGGTACCCATCATGGACGCAGATCAAGATTTTTTCCCACAACTACATGAAGAATGTATGGAATGGTCCAGATTGCATAAAAATATGCTTGAGATGTGTTTCTGTGAGCACAGAAATGTAAAAGTACAGATGTTTTAGCCCCTCCTTCATTATGAAAACAAACCTGGTGAGAAATGTTATTTTAAGATATATTGCCAGAGCACCATAAACAGGACTGCCTTGCTCTCTGAAGATCATAACTAATCCCTTACCTTAGTTTTCTTTTACATTATGATGTCTTGATCACACTCTAACACTGCTAGCCTCAATCTCTACTTTCTTTTTTTTTTTTTTAAATTCCTTATGCTCCTTCAGCTTTCATGCCCTTTATCAGCAGGATAAACTCTGTATTAAAACTGTTGCTGCATCCTGCTTTTTGGCTTCATTATCTGAGGAAAAATATAACTTCTGGTAGATGCATTAATAATAATTTCCTAATGTTTTGTTCCCAAGTTTGAATCATACTCCTAAATTGTCAGAAAAATATGTTTTTAAAAGTATGATTCTTTATCTGGACATAATGCAGTTGACCATGGATATGTCAGACGCTACAAACTTTCTTGCATCAGGAAAAGTAATGTCTTATAGAGTCTCTTGACCATGGGTGTGCTGAGAGTTAATACAACCTCCAGTTGAGTCAGTTATGAACAGGTGGTAGAGACTGCCACTGAGCTGAAAATGTATTTGTTTTGGAAGTAAAATTAAGATCCTCCACCCTCAGAGACATTTAAAGAATCATTTTGCATATAAGTAAATTGCTCCTGACCTGGCAAAATTCCCCAGGTAATCTCTCTGACCAATACCGTTTCTTTGGAGTTTCCTTTGGAAATACTTTTCTCAGGGCTGTCTCGTGTAGAAGGTCGTGGTGAGTGGAGGTCTAGTCTACTTATTTGGTGGAATCAAAATTTTAACTATTTGATTTGATAATTTTCCCACTGAACTACTAGCCCATTCCTTCCCCATCCTTTTGAAAGAAAAACTGCAAAACAGATATTTTGAAGTAGAAAACACTGTAATTTTTCATTCCTCAAAGAGACACCTGTAAGAGCAAACTCACACTGCTTTGTGGCCTGCCCTGCTATCTAGGAGGATAGCGTTCCCTGCGGAAACATTCCCTCATCTGCAGTGATATGGTCTCAACGATAGGATTGCAAGTTTTAGAGCTGCCTACAATACCTTAAACCCCAAGGTATGCCCAAGGAGAGCTACTAAACCTTTAGCAAATGCAAGCAGGCACTTAAAATACTCAGCAGGAGCTGAGTACTTGCTATTGTGTTTATTTTTCTGAAAGTTGGCCCTTGTTCCATCCAGTTTAACCCAGCAATATGTAGGGTCATTAGAACAAAATTTTGTTCCCAGAGATGTTTACTTCTTTGATAAGATGCCAGAACGAATACAAACATCAGGGATATAAAGAATGGCCATGATTTTGATTTGGATAATTAAATTTAAGCATGTTCCTAAGAACTCTGCTTATTGTGTGCAAGCTGTCTTAAGCACAGCTGTAAACATGTGCTTACATTTTGGAAATTTTTTGTTGAGTCAAAATAAATGTTCTATCTATGAAGTGAAATTTCAGAGTTGTGTCCCTCATTCTTTAGTCCTTATCATAAACATGTCAGAAGAACAAGATTATAGTGTCTTTATCAGTTAAAAAAAAAAAATCCATTTTGACCGTCAACTTCTATACCATTAAGCCTGCCAGAAATTCTTCTACTACCAATATTAACATTTTGGCTTAACATACATACATACATACATTGGTTTTAGAAATTATTATTTCCATTTTCAAGTGGTGTCTTCTTGCTTTTTTTTCTGTAAGCTGAAGTTTTAGGAGTGAGCTGATAAATGAAAGACTCTCACTTGTTCACAACCTATCAGGTTCTGCCAGGTTTGGTTAAATTGACCTCTGAATAAAAATGGCCTCTGAATAAGACTGAAGTTCTTTGCTTCTCTGAGTTATTTCTCATTATACAGATGATTTTGAAACATTTCACTCTTACTTGCAAATGTAAAGATGAAATTAAATATACAATTTGTGATTTTTTTACTTGTAGCTTACATGCTTTTCTTTAAAGTGTCTTTATTTCACATTAATCTTTTTGATTAACCAAGTCCAGGCAGTATACAGAAATGTGGTTTGGGTCCTCCATTTTACAGATGCTGTACTTTTAGAGTTTGTACATTTCTGTAACCAGCTTCATTTCCAACTCATTACTTAGGATGTAACACCTTTCAGTTTTTATACAGCAGATATCATTCTGTGATATCTTGCAATTTTGTATTTCTTCTAACACAATTAAAGGAACTGTTAACATAATGGAAAAATCCCTGTGTACCCAAAATAACCTCTAAATGGTTTCAGTATTTTGGAGCTTTTTATTGAGGGTAACAACATCAAACTGCCTTTATATTATTGATTTTAATGACAGAGCATGCAGGTATTTTCTCTCAGAAAGGAGAGGCAGAGCTGGTACCCATCCTGTGTGCAGATTGTGCTTTGGCAGATATGTTTGCAGGACCTTGCTCATCAAACCATCTGTTTATCATGAAAGCAAAAGCTGCTGTGAAGAGTTAGACAAAGTGGCCAGTGGGACCCACCAGAGGCCAACTGGGAGCAGAGTCACAGCAAGGTAACACTATGTTTTATAGAATCATAGAACAGTCTGCGTTAGAAGAAACCCTAAAGATCACCCAGTATGACCTGCATGCCATGGGCAGAGACACTTTCCATTAGACTAGGTTGCTTAAAGCCTTGTCCAGCTTGGCCTTGAACATCCCCTTCCAGGGATGGGCATCCACAGCTTTTCTGCGCAACCTGTGCCAGTGCCTCACCACCCTCACAGAGAAGAATTTCTTTTTAACATCTGATATAACCCTGCCCGCTTTCAGTTTGAAAACATGCCCCCTAATCCTATCACTCCATGCCCTTGTCAAAAGTCCCTCTCCAGCTTTCTTATAGCACCATTAGTTACTGGAAGGCGCTCTGAGGTCTCCTCAGAACCTTCTCTTCTCCAGGCTGAACAACCCCTGTCAGCCTTTCCTCACAGGAGAGCTGCTCCAGCCCTCATAACCGCTCTGAAGCGGATCCAACAAGTCGATGTCCTTCTTATTCTGGGCGCCTCAGGAATGGACCCAGTGGGGTTTCATGAGAGAGAAGCAGAAGGGCAGAATCCCTTCCCTCAACCTGCTTTGGTCACACTTCTTTGGCTGCAGCCAAGGACAGAGGCTTTCTAATCTGGGAGCACATATGTTGAGCTTCTCATCCATCAACACTCCCAAGTCCTTCCTCTCAGGGCTGCTCTCAATCCATTCTCCTCTCAGCCTGTAATTTGTGCTTGGGATTGCCTTGTCTCAAGGGCATGACTTTGCCCTTGGCCTAGCAGAACTTCATAAGGTTTTCTCATAAGCCTTGTAGGAATATAATAGCTTCAGACAATGCACTCTGCAATTTCACTGAAAGGATGTTAGGAAGGAAGACACACAGATGCACAGGTGCAGATAGGAGTACATGCCTCTTAATCTGAGAAAACATGAACTTTGTCTCTTTAGACAACTGGGTAAGAAAGAAATTTGAAACTAGTCTCATCTCATGTCTCTGTCTTGCCCATTGTCTACTTCATCTGCATGGCCAAATTGTCTTTTTTGTTTCTTTTCTCACTTGATATGCATCAGTTCAGCAGCTGATGAAGATGAACATAAGTAAAAAAAATCTTAATTCTAGAAAATGAGCAAACACTTCTCATTTAATTTTCTTTGATTAGGATTTTCTTAAGAACATCTTGGATGTCATTCTGTGACTCTGAGGTGAGGTTTGGTTTGCCACACACATATATTCCTTACTAAAAAGCTAGTATTTGCCATCTGTCTGAGTCTTCCCTACTGGCAGAGGCAGTGAAAGTAGACGAAGTGAACTTCAGAAGGGGGCAGCTAAAATAACCAGTGGGGAGGATACCCTCCATCTTTTCTTGGTGGTCTAGATAGATAACAGAGAGCGTTTTGTGCCTCCAAAAAAAACATGCTAAGAAGGGGAGAGGAAATTCTGCAAGAATATCAAAGGCAAAATGTGCTGAGGAAGGGCCAGGAGGACTTAGGAGGATAAGAGGAAAGAGTGGATTTGGGTTTAAAAGATACAAGAGGTCCCTTGCAGGTTTGAGTCAAGTGTGGGAAGAATTGTAAAGGATCTGACACTTCCATTGGATACCTCACATCAATTTTAAATTCCTTAGCTGATCTCCACTTTTGTTGAATTAACTTTGTCATAAATGAACTGAGAAAGTTGGCTTTTGCAGTCATTCATAATTAAGAAGTTAAAGTGTTATGTCAATTATTAATTGCATGTTCTAGTTAATTGTTCAGTGTAGTTTTATGTTAAGTGTTTCTCAGTCAAGTAGAAGTTAGAGAAGTTAGCTAGTGTTAAGTATTGTTAATGTATTAGTGTTAGAATATAAAGTGTGATTGACAACTGTTGGCCTCATTGAAAAGAATGGGAAGTTTCTGGAAAAAGGGAGTTTATGGACATTATCATAAAGGGATGAAAGAAAGACTTTGATTGGACCAAGGACTAACCAATCATTCGATGCCCAGACGTCACCCCATGGAGACGAGCCAACCACCTAGAAGATGAGCCAAGGGTGTCCAATCAAAGCATCCCAAATGGGAGCACTCTAGGGAGGAGGGCGTTGCTCCCTGGAGGAGTATAAAGTGTAACTTTCTTTGAGAAACACCGTCTCTCTGACCCCACCCGACCCTAGTTAGACATTCAGCCTGGAAACCTCCGGTGTTTAGGGTAACCAGCCATAGGGATTTCTTAACTGTCCCAATTATTTTGTTAATAAACTGTTAAAGATTAACTGGCTAGGTTTTGTTTTTCTCAACTTCTGTCCAATTAGACTTGCCCTGAAAATAAAATGCCCTTGATCTTTGCTAATATTCATAATGGAGTCAGAATCCCCAAGGATAAAGACATTAGGATTCGGAGGCAAGTCTATGCTCATTTTTGTATTTACTTTTCTATTACTTTTTGTGGGAACTGACAGCTGGTCAAAAAGTCTGACAGACTTCAACTTGGACACAATCACTGTGTACCCTTGAGAATGCGGTTGGTACCCGTGAGAATTGTAACATCAACAGAAACACGAAACATAAACAACAGAAGAAGAATGTGCACCTGCAGAAGGGAGTCACTAGCCGCTATGTAGCAAGAATGTGTGCTTGTTATAGGCAACCAATAAACTTGTATTGTAGTCAGCCAATGGCAAAAGAACATGTAACACGAATGCTAAGAAACTATGAAAGAAGCTATGTAGAGGGTGTGACTTTAGTAAAAAAGCTTTTTTTGCTCAGGGCTGTTGGTGTTTGTGTGTATGTCATGCCTGTCTCAACAGTGACAACTTTTCTTTAGAATTAATACTCTTCCTAGCATAGATTCACCCTTGAAAGTCCACAAGGAGAGCTACAGTACACTCCTCAATCCTCCCACACATTCCTGGCTTGGGAGGCAGCAAATTCCTCTTCATCACAGAGACAAGTTCTGGATGCAGAGTCAGATTAAGCCTGTTTCTGAAGTTTCAGACAGAAATTGAAGTAGTATTTTCTTCTTATATACAGACATAAGAGCAAATTTTGTCCATGTTTCCACTGTGATTTTGAAAAATTACTTTGTCGTGTCTTCAAGCCTAAAGAGCTGAACCAACATTCGGACACAGTGGTGGTAAAGACCCTGGTGCTCTGTGGACTGCTAAGTCTTAACTATCCAAAATAATTATACTTTCCTCCATTAAAGCAGTTCCAGTTCCTACATGTAAAATGAAATTTATGTTCAAAATTCTGTTGATATATTTCATTAAGATTTGTTTCCACTAATCTTTTAACTCCTAAGTCTCCAGTTATTATCAATATCAGCACTTCTGGTAGTAGAGGCTGAGAAACACCTAATCAGATGATGGGCATTTATTGGTATAGTGATGAGAGAAGGGATGTCACAGGAAACTGGGAATGTTCAGCTATTCTGCAAGAGGAAATGGTCCATAATGCATTTAAGACTGGCTTCAAAACAAAGAAAGCACAAAGGTGGATTAAATTTTCAACCTCTTTTCATGCCAGATTTATCCAGAAGTTGCATACTAGACCATCCTGAATGGTCTTTTAACTTAAATTGTTTGTACATTAGTCCGGACATATGTATCTGATAATGGGAACTCAAAGTTTGTACAAAAGGTTAAGATGGGTCATGTTTCCATGTCTTGCCAGCTCAGAGGATGGGTGAGATGGCAACACCCTTTCATTTCCCATTTGTGGGTAACCACTCTTTCCTACTTAGCTATCAAAGAAAGAGTAGCAGGAGACAGGAGGTTTCATGTTAAGGTTGTGAATTGCTCTTGTACCTGCTGGTGCCCAGGACAATGAACTGAAAAACCTTGCCTTTATACTGAACCTTGGAGGTGGTAGTAGCTGGAACAAGCTCAGTGGGAGAAGGGAAAAGTGCAAGAGAGGAACAGGCATGAAAATGTCACTCTCACATTTTTTTGGCCATGAATCCTCAGTATATCATAGCAATTTCATAGACAACTGCACACTCTCCAACAGAAAGATCGTGTGCCCTTTGTTGAGGTGCTTTTCCTTAACCATTTTTCTGAGGCCATGGCAGACCTGGCAATGTCTCATTGTAGATCTTCCCACTGAGTTAGTTAATGAGCAGGCATTTGGATAAACATGGCCAAAATATCCAAGAGCTGTTAATCTCCAAGTGCAAAATTGTCCATTTCAACAGTGGTGGTAAAAGCAACTTTTAGCCTGCTCCTGCAACCCGGTGTCAGAGACTGAAAATAGTTCATGCCTCAAACATCGATACAAAGTTTTGCTACAACCAAAAGAAGCCTCCCTGAAGACTGGGACTTTGCACTGAAAAATCAAACAGCTGCTTAGATAAAGGGAACCCATTGTTCAATCACCTCAGGCAGAGGGGAAGCTGTGCATCCACAAACGGCCAAAGCCACCAGTTGCGGCCAAGTTTGGGGTGAGGGGAGAACACCGCTCACAGAAGCCAGGTTTACACAGACTCCCCCCCCCCAAGCGAGGAGGGAGGAGGAGGTNCCCCACAGGCCACATCCACGGGACATCCACGTGAGAGGCCCTGCACCCCAGGGCTGCACGGGATGCAACAGACCCAGAGTCTGCTGTGAGAGACTGACCCCCTCCCCCAGGGGGACGTGCCTGGACATTGCTACCTGGCTCAAGGGTACATAAACCCATTGGATTCTATGCTTGTGAGGGACCTTCACCATCGAGGAGACCAGCTGAAGAGGATCATCAGGATGCCAGTGGGACCTGTGGAGCGGTGATATTATCTTGTCCTGTCTGTCCCCCCACCACTTTCCCTATTTCTTCCTTCCTCTCTTTTCTCTCTCTTTCTCTCTCCCTCTTCATACCAAATAAAACCCTTACTATTGACTGGCATATGGTCTCGTTTGCATCTTAATTCAGGCAGAGGTATTTCTAAGAACCTTAATAATAATTGGATCTTAACACCCGGTCACATGAAATGGTCTAGACAGTGTGCATCACCCCATCATTTAACTGATGTCCAGCTGGAAGATGTGCAAGCTCACAGGGCATCATTTCCAGAGCCCAGCCTCCTTTTCCTACCCCCAATTCAGTTACTCTCATCTTGAGAGTAAGAAAGCACATACGGGGGCTCGACTCTTATCACCCTGCCTTGTGGATAATGAAATCCAGGGTTCAACATAATTGTACCCACACACATCAGCCACAAGGTCCAGGGCAAGGCTGCTTCGTGTAGGGTGCGTTTATGCTTCATGTATGCTGCAATGGTTCTGGCAGGCAAGATCAAGAGCAGTGAAGGAAGACACTTGTTGCTTCTCTGTCGTTGCTGAGGTGATTGTCATTAATTCTCTGTGCTTTCATCCTTGTGTAGGGGCCATATTCACTGGGGACTCACTTTAATGAGTAGCACTTCATGTGTACACAGGCTTCTGTCATTCCCTCCTGCCCACCTGCTTCTTTCTCCTATTTTTCAGGCACCCCCTGAAGAGTCACAGGACCTTTCATAGGAGGCTGCACACCAGGGAAGGAAAGGTGATGTGCTGTTTGTCTGAGGCAGCTTTTCTGTGCCCAGGGCATTCCTGTAAATGAGAGGAGTATTAAGACTCTAACAAAAGTCAGATAGAGGGAAAGGATGAAGGGACGAAATGAATGAAACTTCCATTAAGCATAATGTAAGCAGTTTCTTCATGTTATCTGAGGTTATCCAGGCTGACTAGTAAGCAATGCTGTTGTCACTTTAACAAAAGCATGCCATCTGTGTGCAATGCAGTGCAGCCACAGAAGTGCCATGTTTAAATGAACAAAAGCATGAAAGAAAGCTCTTGACCAATTCAGTGTGGAAAATCAGTGAGTTTGCTTTTCCAATTAGCACAGTGAGAAGTGCTCCCTTCTCCCTTCTGTTACTCCAATTAAAAATGCTTTATTTCTTTAGACTATTGCCCTCAAAATGCTCTTGCACTAATTCAAGTGAGAAGTTTTACATTCTATCAATTGGGAATTTTACCATAGGAAACATGGACAGTTCTTCTGTCATGATTACTTTTTTTCTACTTGGCTGCTTTGGTGATTTAAAACAGCTTTCACTTTCAATGGCTGCTCAAGGATTTTCTCCAGTACTCGTAGTATCTTCAGAGGGAGGGTTCAGGTGATTCTTCTGTCACCTCTGGTGATGAGAAATTCTTAGATAAGAGAAAGGATCCAGATTTAGGTCTGCTTGCAGCCCTTCTGGGAGACAGCAACTCAATGATTGCAGTTCTTGCAGTTTGTGAGGAAAAATGATCGTATCTGACAATTGGTCAGGAGCAGAAGTCCTTGCAGTTAATATCAGGGCATTGCATGTCCTCCCAGGCCAGACCAACACAGCATTTTGGAGCCCACATCCACACAAAGAGCCTTCTCATGCGTTGGTGGTAGGTATTGGTTTAGCACTTTTGCACTATAAATATAATGTTTTTATGAAGCTGGGGAAGGGAAGAAGGAAAGCAGGGGGAAATTGCTCAGCAATTGCTACTAACCTGAGGTTAGACCCTCTCCTAGATCTATGCAGGAAAGTTAAACTTTAAGGAGGGGAAAGAAAGCAAGTATTAATTCCTCCCTGTAAATTTAAAAGCTAGGCTAAAGAGGGCTGGGTGACAATTCTTTGGTATTTCTGATGTCTCCGAAGATCTGAGCCTTGGCTCCATGCTCATTTTCTGTATTAAAATAAATGACAGTACATCAGGGGAAAATCCCCTGCACTTTAACAAAGCACTCAATGTTACATGAACCTAGGGCAGCAGTTAAATACTGCCATGTAACTGGATGCTTCCTTTCAAAGCAATTTTTGCACTATAAAATCAGCAGTAAGAGATCTTAGGGTTCAATGGACCCCCATTCTTGAATCTGAATATCCAAGATTTACACCACCTCGTCTGGAGTTTTGATCTTGTGTTAGAAAGAAAAATAGCATTATTATCATGTTGTTCAGCTCAGTTGACAGAGGATTTTATATTTTAAGAATGCTTTTTTTTAAGATGCCTAAGTTGAGAACAGAAGGGTATTGTGTTCCTTGTTAAACGGAATAAGAGCTGTAGTTTGATCAACATTGTGCCCCAGCTGAAAATAAAGCACCTAAAGACAACAAAGCTAATAGCTAATGAAAGAAGATGAGCACTGAGTGAATGGCCAAACCTCTACCTGGCACAGACAACTTAATTACATTTCTTCTTGATAACCTTGACACTTGCAGGACTGCATGGGTCTGTCAGTTCCCAATTTAAATAATGATTTTTTTGAGGTTGAAAATGTTGGCCCATCCCAAAAATAACGGACACAGACATGTGTTGACATATTGTACGAAGTGCCAGCCTAGAGATACATGTTGGTTGGGTATTTTACAAGTAAAAAATGCTTTAATCCTTTGAAATATGATTAAACTTAAAAGAAAATGCATCATTTTCAAGCGTCAGTGCTCAAAAAAATGCTGTGCTATATGCTCCCCTCTCAAATGCAAGATGTGAAGTCATAATTTTTTATATATATATATCTATGGATATATATGGGATAAATATACACTTATTCAAATATATAGAGACATATGTAAACATATATATGTACATATAAATATGTGTGTGCAGATATGTATAAATACATTAAAGGACCTCCTCATTTCTCCTTTTCATTTGTAAGCTATTTTTAAGTATCTGCCTCTCAAGTGAAGGATTATTTTTGTTCAGTCACTAGTGCAGGTAAAATGTCTTTCTTAATTTGGGGTTTTTTTTTAGATTTTGTTTGTTTATTTGGGTTTGTTGTTGTTGTTGTTTTAGGTTTTTAACACAGTTTGAAATATGTTCCTGACATCACATTGTGTTTATAAGGACTTGAGTACTAAAAATAGAAGTTCAATGCTATGTAGACTTAGTAGATTATTTGGTTTTGTTAAAAAAACCTGCAAACTGTTCAGAGGAATGGGAAATAATTTCATTACCTTTCACAATTATTTCCAAGACTGTGCATTAAATTAAAAGAAACTTTTTGAAATCAAACTCTTTTATTCTGGAAGTGTCAGCAAGGGATATTTCAACAGGATAGAAAAAACAGCTTTCCAGCTTCCTTCTGAAGTAGATGTCCTGTAAAAACCTCCATCACCCAGAAGAAATCTAGGTGAGCTATTACAGAATGGGTATAGTTGTTTCTTCAAAAGGCTTGGACCGAGACTGCTGCTGGGATGAGACAGGTCTCTGTTTGACCATGATCTCACCCTGTCCACAGGTCACATGTGAAAAACACGGATCAACTCTCAGTTTAATTAAAAGAAAAAGGGTAATTTATTGAAGTAAAATTAATTAAGGAGTGGTCAAAATAAATTCCTTAAAGAAAAATAACGAAAGCCAGGACCCAGGGATTAGAGACTCTTTCGACCGGTTTGGCTGGAGCCCAGTGCAGGTACCAGCAGCAAGGTGGCTTGTCTCAGCTAATCCGAGACAAATTATATTTAATTGTGGCTCTAAGTAGAGCTCTGGCCCGAAACCACCACGCCAGGCTTTCCCCCTGCTAATCAAGGCAGAAAAGAGCCCTCTCCCCCGCTGTGCTCCCTTCTTTTATACCCTCCTGTCTCCGCCCCAGCCTGCCCACTGTCCTGCCTCCATGGAGGAGGTTGATTGGGTGTTTTCTCAGTGAGGTAAGTCTTTTCCACCAATGTCTCGTTGTCTGGAATGGGCTGATGTCATCTTCTTCAAAAGGCAGGAAAAGACCTTATTAATTAATATTCCATGTCTCCATGGGTCTCAGTTGCAGGCCTTCTAAAAATAGTAATTTAACTGTGAGGCGAGGGGTCTTTACCTTTAGGAATACAGCTTAACTGGGGAACTAAATCCGAAGGAACTAAACAATTTCTTAATAAAAACACAGTTTTCTTAATACTTATTTGAACTCATAAATAAGATACAGTATTTAAACAATAAAACACATACAATTCAACTTCCTTTAACTTCAGAAAACACTTAATAACTTATGTTTACTATATAAACATTCAGATTCAAATTCTCAACACAATAATAACCATTAAACTTGCATCAAACATAATTTGTCTATGGCTTATAACACTACTCAGAACTGGGAACTTTATTCAAAGTGGGGTAAAAGCAGAACTTCTTAATTAAAAGGTTATTTCTAATTAACAACTTAGTTAACACTTTAATCAATTTCAACTTGGTCACTTCACAGTCACATATGCAAAAGCCTATCTTCAAATTTCCTTCTTGACAACATGCAAATATTTAATCTTACCTATAAAAATGTACATAAATATTTCTGCTAATGTGACATTTTGGAAGGGCTGTGTAAATTACAGATGTGTGGATTCTTTTTTTGTAGTAGACAAGTGCACAGGTTAGGATAAATTGGCTGCCAGCCCAAATTGTTGTGGTCTCTGGAGTCCAGTGCAAGCCTCCTCTGACAGTGTTGCTGGTCCACCTCAAGGTAAAGGTTATGCCAAGTTGAAAGTCATCACTAGGATGTCCTGAAATGTGTTCTTGGTCTTACACCACAGAATTTCTAAAGTACAAATGAATTAAATCTCTTACAGCTACCATAAATTTGGCAAGTATGTCTGCTTAGTGAATTTTTGTTGTTAGTGTAATAAACAGGCTCACAAATAAAATTTACACTATTTATTTGAGAGCCAATTAATCAAATAACAATCAGGGACAAACCTAGGCAGTAGGACAGAGGTACGACGCGTCAGGTGTTCCCTTGGCTCGATGTCCACAGGAAGACCCCGCTTCAGCCCGTGCGCCACCTTTTATACCCTTCTGGCCCCTCCCCTGACCGCCCCTTGTCCAGTCCCCGCGGTCCAAGACGATTGGATGTGTCCGGGATGAGGTAACAGTTTGTCCGCCAATGGCTCGCCGTTTTCTAGGAGGTTGTCTTTGCTGAAGTCACCAGGTTTTTATGGCGGGAAAAAGGTCCTCATTAAAATTCACAGTTGCCATGGAGCCAGATGGCAGGGTAACAGTTGAGATCTAATTTTAGCTCTGGTGTCGCCTATGAGGGTCTTCTGGCTTATACGAACTTGGATGAGGATAAAATAGTATGACTGAACGATGCAGGGTACATTTGAACTAGAGGGTACACAAACATATAGGGGTTTACCAACATTCTTGATTTAAAGCTCTTGGAACCACTGGACTCAACACATTAATTACAATAAACAATTCTTAACACAGTTAACTCTGAGTCACTACTTCTACTATTGATTGCAATAAACACTTTTTAACACAATTAACTTAATTAGCTTTTAACCACTTGAATCACGAAAGCCAAGGTTACTCATTTATAACAGTTAGCAAACCCTAACCTGGAACTTGCTGGCAGACAACACACATATGTGCTAGCATCTGTTTTAACTTAGGTTTTATGTCTGATGTAATTATTTAAAATGCTGAAATATGAAGGGAAATGAGATAGTGCTTACTTTAATGTTCCTTTTAAAAGATAAAGATATTTCATTTTTCTTCACTTAGTACTGGCAGAAAAATATTGATTGAAATAAAGTTCCAACAAAACCAAGGAAAAATATTAAATCTTTGAATTAATATTTTCTCCTGATTTCAAACGAGGTCTGCTTTCTTTGCACAGGAGAGACTAAGAGAACCAGAGTTTCTTTTTCCCTCAAAAAAAAAATCATCCTTACATATACTCTGAAATTTTCGTTTTCTTTTAAGTCAACACGAAACAAGCATGTTCATCCTTTAAGCAAGAAAAGAGTGATTAAGGCATATATTTCAGCAAGTATCTGGAGCTTTTAATTGTTCTTATCTGCATTAGAAAGTGTGCCTCGTTTCCTAAAAATGTATTCACTTTAATGGGGCTTTATAAGCTGTGTTTGTTGCAAAAAAAAAAAAAAAACTAAACAAACTTGTAGTTACCTACAAGGATCATGTGAAAATAAATACCCTAGTAGTGAAACTTGCTTTAGAACTTGGCCCTTTATTTATCCATTTCCAGTTACATTTATGCCATTATGGGCATAAAGATGAGTTGTTTACCAAGGTTATGGTTGCAGTTGCCTGGTGCATGGAAGCAAAAATTATATTTTAATGTTTCCACCAAGAAAAATATGTAAATTTTTTATATGCCTCTGACTTAGTTTGGGTGGTTTTATTTCCTGGCTTCTTTTACATCTTCATACTGCAGTTCTGGTATGAGAGGTGGTACAGACCAGTAGCAAAGTGCTAGGCTTTTAAGAACCATTACATAATCAGTAAAGAATCAGACAAGATAAAAAATAATCATGGTCTGACTCATCACAGACCAGTTTGGATAGACCAAATTCTCTGATCCATGGCAGATAGCCCATTTTAAGATTTATTGATATCTTCCCACTAGAACATACCAAGAAATACATTGCTGGTAGTGAGACCCTATTCAGCAGCAGTGGGGAAACCATGACCTCATTACCAGTGTGGGTGCAATGTCTTGTGGACATGAGATTTGCCTTTTCTAAAGAAATGTGCTTTTCATGAGGCATTCCCTTAAGAAACATTGCCAGTGGTAATAAAAATGAGCATGCCTAAAATGAGGGCCGTGCCCCTAAGAATTTGGGCCTGTCTGCTTTCTATCTGACCCTAAAGTACACTTCAGAAGGTGTAGTAGTTAATACAGATACTGGGTACAATGTACCTTCTCGCAATTAGTAGAAAGTGCTGTATTGTAATTAAAGGGTGAAGTGGGGCATGATGAACATATGGAAAAGGAGACCTTTAATAAATGATAGAGATTTCAAAAGAAATTGCTAATTAGTATGCATTTGATGTGTACTATACCAATTTTAAGGCTTTGCCTGGAATAAATTGCTATGTTGGGTCTTCGAAGGAGTGGTGAGATCAGCATTTACAAAGGGGGCAATTTTCTGTCTTCTTGACTCTGTTAAATGGAGGAAATAACTTCCAAGACTGAAGCAATAGTTAGCCCATCAATCATCCTCACAGCTGGAAACTGGGGATCCCAAATGCTGAGATGAGTTAATCTGTCAGTTAATAAGTTCATAGTGGCACCATATGGTGCTGAGCCCCTCCACACTGTGGCAAGAACAGCACTGTTTACACAGGCATGCTGCTTTCTCAGGTACCTCCCCACTGGCAGATCCCTTTGTTTGGGAGGATCAACTTACTTTGCACAGTAAATTGACTGAATTGATCAGTTCAGAGAACATTAATTGTTGGCTGATCCTGGGGAATCCTGTCCTACCCAGATGGAAGAAACAAAGGGTGCTGGCAGCAGGCAAGTTTCTTTTCTCCGTTCTGGAGGATGCTGTCTCTGGACATGATGGACTTTGATTAAAGCTGATGGTAGGCAGCTGTGCAGCCTGTACCAACTGCAAGTGACAGAGATAACAGGAGGACCTCCAGGGAAGCTAACTGACATGTCCCAGGCTGGCTGCTGTCCTTAATTGTCTCTCTCCCCGTTGTCCTAATTGGGAGAGGAACACACACAAAAGTCAGTACTACCAGTTCCGACACTGACTGGCACTTCTTTACAAACCAAACAAGGAATCATAGGCTGGTAAGCAAAAAATAATAACATCCCTCTACACCCCCCCTGCCCCGCCGTGTTTAAAAGCACATGAGCAGGGCAATTTAGTACAAGGCACGAACAGGACATTTCTCTGAATCAGATAAGGCCACATCCAGACTTGGCTAGACACTGCAGAATATATAACTTTCTAGTTTTAACTTTTAAATTCCTCGATTTTACAATTATGTTTGAAGCCACTAATTCTAAATACATTGACTACATTTTAACTGGAGTAATAAAACTCAAATCAGTCTGCAAATATACAAAGTGTTCATTTCAATATTTTCTTTTAAATCAAGCTTCTTTTCTATAACCAGTACCTTTCTGATTATTCTCCAGCAGAAGTGGGAGATTCTTCTTCCACTTTAAAAACAGAATAGAACAGAACAGAATAAAATAAAATAAAGCAATCTTTTTTTCAACAAGAACAATAAAGTATTTCAAAATATTAAAATTATATGTGTTTGGAAATTGTAATACAGCATGAAAAAGAGTTTCCCAAAGGCAGGATTATAGCACTGAGAAATACAAACCCACATTTTTAGGCAGTTTCCCCGTCTTGTCTTCACAGCAGCTTTTTAGCGTAGGGTGTGGGGACTTTTCTTAACTTTTAGCTTGCTGTTCGTTTCAGTTTCTTAACTTTTACCTTGCATTATTTCAGTCCCTTTGAAGTCTGTGGACTGAACTTGATGAATAAATATGACCTAGTATGTAGAAAAAGCCCCCCTCTCTGAGGTATATCTAATGAACTGAAAGCGGTAACTAATAGACAATTGGCTTGTGAATGTAAATGTTTTGGAGCTATTATGTTCATTTTATGGTATGTTGCTTTTGGATATTCATCTCAATATGCAGAACTCATCATTCTGACAGCCAAAAAACTGTGAAATGTCCCTTTTACCTCCCCTCTTTCCTCTTCCACTTCCCCAAAACTTGTTCATTCATTTCAACAAAGATGTGCTGGAAGGAAGTTTGGACTCTCAGGATCGTTTTGCCAGAATTCTCCCAAACTTCTAGGAAGGCTTGTCTTCTCTCTTTTCAGCAGTGAAAACTAGAGTTCAGAAAATTACTGTTCAGCAACCTTCTAGGATGAATTAGAAAGGATCAGGGCAAATACCTTCAAAATAAAGGGAGGAGGTTTCCACAGCATTATATAAAAGAAAGATGTGATGTATTTAAGATGTAGAGCAGACAAAGGCAAGAGTGGATGACCTCAGTTCATTCAGTAAAGGGGCATCTCTTCACCTGTAGCTTTGCAGAAGGTAGTTTTATGTGAAAAATACATGTAAGAAAGTGTAAATAATGGAATATATGTCCCTTATCTTCCCCTGCCACCTTTAAAGAAAAGAACTTCAAAAGAACATTTACTAAACTAAATTTATTTTATGCATAAAATTAGAAGGAAATATTTCCTGCATATTAGTGACTGTATTTTTAAATCACATAGTATATTAGTTCATACATACTGTAATATTAACTACAATAGAAAATTGTTATTGCAGGGTATGACTTTATGTTTAAATTAATGATGGAATTTTTGAGGAGGGAGAGGAAAGGAAGGCCTTGTAGATATTAGATTTGGGCATGGATCTGTTTTCAAAATTATAGCCAGAAGTATATATTAATGAAGATTTTTTTCAATAGATAATTTCAATTAAGAACAATTATGTTGACATACAAACCCCTCAAAAATTTGTAGTATTAACCACTAGCTGTTTGATCTACAAAATCACAGTTCAGTGTCCTGAAAATAGAACATCCCACTAGTATGCTTATAACATGTACAGCACTTCATACATGAACTAATATAAAAGCATTAGTTGGTTTATACCAACTTTCATTTCAAAGCATATATTTCGCAGCTGAGCTCTGCAAACCTTTCAAAAGCTGTCTTCCAAATGGAAATACATATATATCTTCATATGAAAAGCAATAAAGACGTATTTTCATATGGAAAGAATGTGGAAAGGACTTCCATATTCTGGGTTGTCAATGTTGATTAATTTTTTTTCCTTTTTTTACTGACTTCATATATGCCAAAGCATGGAAAAAAATGGCAGGATATTTAGAGACAGCCTCATCGGTATTTGTGAATTCCCACTAGGCTTGTCCTCTCTCTGGAAAACGCACACAGAAGATGCCTGAAGTCACAAGTGCTACCCAACACAGACGGGACAGATGGATGCTCTTAGGAATCCTTGGCAATGGCGGCACTAAATTGTAGTTACAGTCAAAACTTAATTTTATTAAGAGAATATACGGTTAGTATAGCACAGAATTTATGTTTATGGCACTGCTTCTCTACAAACTGATAGAATGTAGTACAACTTATAAATAATGCAATGCAGAGTTTATAATAATACTGATTTTCTTCACAGTGCTCTGTACTGTTGTGCCTCCCTCTCCCATGCTGGGGCTATCACCACCATCGGGCTGGCCTGGGACCTTCAAAGCTGGTGGAGAGGGCAGTGCCCAGGGACCTTGAGGGAGGAGAAAAAGAGGTCTGTTTGTTTTGTCTGCTTGGTGCACAGAACCTGTAGGCCCTGATAAGGTGCGGAATGGGACAAATACATGACCCATGCAGTCACAGAGAGTGTCTACTTGCCTCGTAAAATGGTGTTAGTGATGCCGACCACATTACTGGGTTTCAAGCTGGGGTAGTAGGTCACAGGCAGCTGTCACTCATGCAGATGAGGTCAGTGCTTTGAAGACTCACATCCTAGAGACCCTCAAAACCTCCTTGACTGTGATCCAATCTTACCTGTAAACCTCTGCAAGAGCTAGGCTGTGCAGACATGAAGTACTGTGATTGTCCTCTCCCAAGGAGAGTAAACGACTTATCTACACTTTTCATTCTTAAAACCAAGGAGAAACACCCAATGCATTTGATGCAGTGACAGAACACCACCTACTGAACACAGCTGGTTCAGTTTTCCCTCCATTAGCTCTTCCCTCTCTTTCAGAGACATGGGAAAATACCGCAACCCTTCATCAAGGAGTACCCACCCCACATGCCTCCAGTTTATGGCGCATGAAGCAGGACCTTGGGAAGGAGTTCCAGTCCAGAGCTTGCAATTGTCAGCTGAATTGGGGCAAAGAGTAAGCAATCAGAGGTTTCAGTTGCAAAAAAGCAGTTACAACATTGTCTCAAGGCAGAGTGAATACTCAAATTGCCCTTCATGATAGTTTCAATAATTTTTTGATTTATTTAGGTCGTTATACAAAAATGAGATTGCACAAAGTGCCTAACTTTGTGCTTCACCATCTTGCAGTGGCCACAATATTGATAACAAAGGAACAAAAAAACCAGCAAATTTTGATTGATTTGCTATTTATCTTTAAAGGTACCTGAATGCTGTTTTTCTGTTTTGCTTGAATATGTTCTTTAGGCATACTATAAAGGCAAAATATGAACCTCTTTTGCCTTGTGCATGTAAAGAATCAAAATTAATAGGACTAGAGCTGATATCAAATAGCTCTTCTGGTATGTAAAAGATGTGGTTGGTACAAAGAATTGAACAATATGAAAATTTCTGGCTTTTATTTGCTGAATATAATCCTCCTCAAAGAGAAGACCACCTTTGCAACAATTTCCTTCATAAATAACCACACTTCTAGAGCTTGAAATTTTTGGCTTTAATTGCAGGAAAAGTTTTTACATTTTTCTTTTGGGGAAAAGTCATCCAGTTCCCATATTTTTTCAGTCAACTGTGTTTTCTCAGACTCTTAGTAAATGAGCCTTCCCACATTCACGTGGTTCTAACAGACAGTATCTCATTGTCTACTAATTGCAGATAATTTAAACCAAATTTTTTTTTCATATTTCTGGAAAGAAACCCTAGTGTGACCGTGTAACAAGGAGCAGCAGAAAAGGACTGGAATTGTGCAGGAATTGCGACCAATTCTCTTTTTCCTGTTACACTCATGTAACTAAGAGTGGAATTTGAGGCACACCTATAATGACTCAGAGCAGCAGGTTTGCTCTCTTACCTGCTTATGTCATATCTATCACTCACTGTGTTTTGGAGGTTTATGTTGGAATATTGAGTGCAGGTATGGACAACCATTATCATTGTGCTAATTGAGGATATTTTACTGCATCCCACGACCCCCAGATACAAACTGACGATGCCAGGTTGGTTCTGCAGTTGCTCTTTCGGAGGCATAAAACATAATACATATCATATTGTCCTGCTATGCTTCACTGTCCAGTTTGCCGAGCACATAGCAACAAGTGGCCTGTTAAATGATGACAAATCTTTTAGCTCCTGGCTTTAGACCTCTGACCTCTTGACTCCCTGCCTGTATCCAGGGAACAGTCTGGGGGGAAGAATGCAATAAACAGGTTGTAACCTAATAGTGTCAAAAGAAATTACATCCAAACCAGCTGTTACACTACTAGTCATTAAAGACTGACAACATGTTAACTAAAATATGGCCTTTTTACTGTGTGGGCTTTTGCAATTGCTGCGGGTCCAGAGCTGCTTCCCTCCCCCCCATCCACACTTTACGGAAACAGCAGTAAATGTCATTCTAAGTAAACATGTCCTATTGTCCCTTAAATTATGAGCAAATTGGGTTTGATTGAAGTCTCTTCTTTCTTATTTTAATTTACTATGTTTCTCAGCTCTGAGCATTATGATATGTTCCCAGCCTCACAGCACAGAAGTGACTCAGCATATAATTCCTGCATTTCAGTTGCTCTGACTGATATTTATACCTGGCTTTTATTATAATTTAGAATGTCTCTGTTTTTCTTTTGGAAACCTTATATACAGGAATGTAGGAAATAATCTTTACATTTGCCTTGCTGGTTTCAGCGCTGGCACCTCAAATGATTTTAGGGACAAGTTAAAGCAGACTGTGCCCAACAGTGAATGTCAAAATTTTACATCCATCTGTATAGGAGGTTTCACATACAGACTGCATCTTTCTGTTCATACACTCATGCATCCAAAATACAGAAAGCCAGCAAGCATCTTAGAACTGTAGAATCACTGAATCGTTTAGGTTGGAAAAGACCTCCAAGATCATACAGTCCATGCATTAACACAGAGCTCCCAAGCCCACCACTAAATTATGTCCCTGAACAATACATCTACACATCTTTTAAATCACTCCGGGGATGGTGACTTCACCACTGCCCTGGGCAGCCTGTGCCAGGGCTTGACAACCCTTTCAGTGAAGAAATTGTTCTTCCTATCCCATCTAAACTGCTCCTGGCACAACTTGAGGCCATTTCCTCTTCCTCTTCCTTCTATCACTCGCTACTTCAGAAGATTGACTGTCATGCATAGGGGAGAAAACAAAAAAAATGAAAGGCCATTATGGTGTTGGAGAAGCTCAGAGAGGAATGCATGCTGCTAAGCACCTTGTAGAGTCCTTCAAACCCTGAATAGTTGTCTATAGCATATTTGAACAAGAGTATAGATGGAAAGGACAGTTCCTGGGATGGAGGTTCGAACTTTTTCACCACTTCTATTTCCACCACTTTCACCACTATCATCTCAATGTTTTTCTTCAAATCTCCACTTGTTGCCATTCCCTCTAATACTCTATGCTATTTCTATGCTGTCGGTGATTGATTTCTATGCTGTCATCCCACACAGGATTATTATGTCAGAGACAGTGCTGCCAAAATGGAGCTTTTTCTGATAATGATTCTGTGACAGTTGCGTGTTTCCATTTAAGGTCATATATGAGGTATAATACATATTAAACTCATTTTCAATTTAATATTAAAGACCTGAAAAACTGTTACACTCATAAGGTATTCTAACTTTTTACCAAAAATTAAAACTGCTGGTTGATTTACAATCAAATTTGCAATCAAAGGTCTGATACTTGCCATTCCCACTGCGAAACTGTAGCTGTTGCTGAAGGTGCATAGTTCCATAAGAGAGGCAGGTGACCTAATCACACCCTAGAAATATTGGTTAGACCTTTTAACATGCTCTCGTGAAATCTGTTTTCCCAATTCTGTGTGATACTTGAAAATACATTTGCATTTGATTCCTCATCATTTGAGGTTTTTGGTTTGGGAGTGGGGTGGTGTTTGGCATTCTTAAAGTAATACTTGTGAAACACCAGCCTGTATAGATTTTAGTTTGCTAATGAAGCATGCTCTACGAAGAAGCTTTGTAATGCTGGGACAGTTTGCAAGAGTTATAGATTTCATTTTAACTTATAGGAAAAAAAATAAAATCAAGATTTGTTAAAACCTAATTCTATTCCAAGGACTTTACAGTACATGGAAGTGAGTGTCTTTATTATACTTTTAAAAGAAAGTTGTTTAACAATATAGTCTGAAACAATACTGGAAGTTTAGTTTTCCAGTTTATCATTCTTGTAATCCTAGAGATTCTGCAAGCACAATCTGCTTCCAGTCTTTTTGTCATCAGAGTGGAAAGATCAGTGCCCTTTGACATGGCATTAGCTGTCAAGTGGATCAAGGGGACTGTGCCACTGGGATGAAGGACAAAGTCTGGAGCTGCATTGGAAAGTGCTTCAGAGCCTACTGAGCATGAGGAGTCTCCCAGCGATCCCAGGATGCTCAGTTTTTTCTTGGCACTTGGTTTTCCTGGATCCAAATGCCTTTCAGAACTCTGCAGTGAAGTGCTCACACTTGACACACCGCTTGTTGGGATATCACTGTGTCACTCTTGCTTAGCACCTTTAGAATGGCCTAAAAATAGACCTGTCAGTCAAACCAGTAAGAAAATAAAAAACTTCTGACAGTCTGAAAGTAACTGAATAGAAGGATTTACACTTCCTGCCATGGGAGAAAACATGGAATGAAGTCTGATAGAAGTATGGCAGTTTCTAGACAGATCAAATGAAAGAATGACTATAATTGCCTCTGTATTGATGTTGCCTTGTCTCATCAAAACAGCCCCAAACCACTCCTTTCCAAATCATAATTTTCTATTGTTAATTTATTTGTAACTCTGACAAGAATTAAATCACCATATAAATCAAAAAATGGGTGTGATTTTACTTGCCTTCCTCCTCTTTGTATGCAAAGTCCAATAAAAGCAATGCTAAACATTATTCTTTGCTCTTGTGTTACCAAAGCAACCAATGCTGATCATGGCATGAGTGCTGCTCTTGGTTCATGCTTATTAATCTTAAGTGAGCTTCCACTCACAGTATCCTCCAAGATCACCACTCCTAATCAAAAAACTGTGGAGCAAACAAACACAACCTCGTCCAAATGACCTCAGCCTCTCTCTGTAATTCATCAGAGAAGAGTAGTGATGACTGAAGGGTATTCTAAAACCTCTCAACTGCATTCTTGGGCAATCTTAGCTGCCTTGATAAATACACATTTTTTTTCCTTCGCTAGATTATTTTTCTCTGCAAAACAAATCAGACTTAATTAAAATCTCTCCAATGCTGTAGACTGGTTTCTGTTTTGGACTTGAATGCTTTTGGCCTGCCAGAAGTTTCCAGTGCATGGAAGAAGTATTGCAGCAGAAAGAACAAAAATTGGCTTATTTTCCTTTTTCTTACCTCTTCTCCCATGCTTTCTGAATGAGATATATTTATTAACATAAATTAAGTTTGTGGCTTCTTGTGGGACAGATAATTGGTCTTCCTGATTATTGGAGAACATAAATTCGGTATTAGGGAGCCCATGCTTCTCACAGTACTTACATGAGCATTTGTTCACCATTTCATTAAAAAAAGATAAATCTTTTAACAGTAGCACTGTAGCTACCTCAGTAGGTACCTCATTTTCTGTATGGGTCATTGCAGCATGGCACATACAGAAAAATATCATGTAAATCTTGTATCTTCTGTAATCTATCCTGTTTTAAATTATGTGTGTTTAAGCATGTGCATCTATAGGAAGAAAACTGGCCAAACACAACTCACTAGCTATTAGCTGGATATATTAATAGACTCAAAACATACAAAAAGACTTTATTTGCTCGGCTGCTGGTCCAGCTTCAATTCAAAACAAGATTAATTTCATTTGGGAAGATGGCAGATTGTTTTCAGTTTGAATATTTAGATTTATGCCACTACCCCTTTTTCCCCCTATGTTAACGAAGCTGCTAAAATTCGATTAGTATCTTCTGACAGTATGAAAAATAAAAGAAAAAAACGAATCCAGCACAGATCACTTAGCTGCATCAAATGAGTTTCCTGCTGACTGTGTATTATTGCAAAATTGGGCAGAGGGAATACAGTGATATACCCTTCAGAGTCAAAATGATGTTTTCTTTAGAAACTAGATTAAGAAATACTTAGATTGCACTAATTTTTTTTTTAACAGCTCAGTTTTAAGATATGTTAATACCTTTCTTTGTAGAGTGTCGGGGAAGTACCTCACTCATGATGTGCTTTGCAAGGAGGGATTTGGCTAAAGGATGTCCGTAGGAACACAACCGATTTTATTACCAAAGACAGTGTAAAGGAGCCAATTTAGTTTTTATTTGTCTCAACACTGGCTGTCAGAGGCATGTGGGGGAGAGGATGCACACATGGCACTTACAGGAGGGAGCTAGGAGAAGACGGGGGAAAGCCTTGTCTCTGGGAGGACTTTGCCTGGTAACGCCTCGCACGGAACCGGCAGCCAGCAGCAGACACTGCACCCTCCAGAGAGGTTTTCCAACCAGAGGGGGAAAGGTCCCCACCAATGCACAGCAGCGGGAGGTGGGACTGGGTCAATGGTGTCCTGTCAGCAGGCGGACTACGGGAGGGGCCAGCGGTCTAAAACTAACTGCGTCGGGTGGTTTGGGGCCCGCTACTCTTTTTAGCGCGTCGTAGTCCGTTTCTTTTCCTTTTTGCCCTGGCCCCAGCCTGCCTTTTGGCGCTCCTGCTCTCGCTGGCGCTTGCTCGCCCTCACGCCTGTCCTGCCTCGCTGTGTCCCTGGCCGCCACGCTGCCGCTTTGAGCCTGCAGCCCTGCCTGAGCCACCTGCGCCCAACCCTGCCCGCCTCCGCTCCAGCC